>CM061526.1:55261550-55711539 GCA_030068015.2 Neoceratitis asiatica | reverse complement strand
AACAAAAATAAAATGGCAGCTTGACACGACCCACGCGTGATCTGCCAAAAAATACTATTGAAAAGAGTACACCCACTTGGATCACCCTTTAAAATATATTGAACTTATACTCAAAATCTCTTTAATCTCTTACCAAACTAGGTTTCGGAATAGAAAAAAATTCAACGCTTAAATTTTCCACAAGTAAAATTGGCAACATTGCTTTTCATATTGGAAAAAGCTCACTTTTCAATCAGGATATTCATTTACAATAAATAAGCTTACATACAAAAGTCCTTTATTCGTAGAATCCTGTTTTCTTGGAGTTGTTGTATAATGAAATTTAACTTACCTGAAAAGAAAAAGAAAAAAAATCAGTTTGAGCATTATTTTTTATTTTTTCTTTAAAAAAAAAAATAAGTATTTATGTAGGGTACAATATAAATCAATTATCTTCTCATTCTAATTTGGCAATGAATTGCCAAAGAGAATACAAAAAAAATATTTACTTTTCTAATGCTTTTTTGTCCTTTTTTTGTAATTTAAATTACAAATTATTAATGCAACAACATCAATTCATCTATCAACGGATGTACAACAATTTCCGTTCATTTATTAACAAATTGTTGAGTGATCAATGATTTCATTTTTTTTTCTGAAGTCACAAAGTAAACTCAATGCAATTGTCATAATTACTCATATGCAGCGGAAGGAGAGAGAGAGTACGGAGAGAAGATAGAGGGAAAAAAACAAATATAGCGGACAGTAGGTGCCACAGCAGACGAGGCTACCCACTTTCACACTACCTTGACTCCCTAAGCTGGCACTCAATCACCACATCGTGGTTATTTGTGCAAACAGCGTGAATACTTACACATGTACAAATACATGTACATGTACATATATTTCAATAAGTACTGTACAAGAGAAATTTTCCAGGTTCATACCATAAAGTATGTCTGCTTTTATGAATATTTCATGCATATTTTTCCAACATTAGTATGCAAACACATATACATACTCACATGTATGTATGGCTATGTATGAATTATTGTGAACTCACGTGTCACCAACAGTTTTACAAAAACAAACAAAACCACTTGGCATTTTCAATGTCTGGCATTCCATCGCTGTGGTGTAGCCCATTAATTAATGATTGATGAAGTGATTTATGATTTTTACGACACACAATGGAGGAGAGGCAAAAGAATGTCTGGAAGTGTGAGAGTGGCGTTGTCAGGTAGAGAAAGCGTGCAAAAAATGTAGTAAAAACATCATAAATATTGCAAAAAATATATTAAAATATTTAATTCGAAATTAAATGAATTTAAAAAATAAAAGATAACAATAAAAAAATAAAATTATATAACATAAATTAAACTTAAATAAAATTAAAAATAAAAATTAGTAAATTTAAATAAATGTTGTAAATTTTTTAATAAAGAAAAAAATAATAATTAATACAAAATAAAATAAATAAATAAAAACAAAATTAAACAAACCAAGATTATTATAAAAAATTAAATAAGATAAATAATAATAAAATAAAAAATAAATAAAAACTGTTAAATAAAAATAAAAATTATTAACTAAAATAAATTTAAAAATTAAATAAATTTATTTCAAACAAAATGAGATAGAAACAAATACAAATTAAAATAAAACAAACTAAAATAAGATCAAAATAGACAAAATGAATAGAGTTTGTTAATATATAAAAACAATTATTATAAATAAAAATAAATTAGCAAAATATATTAAATATAATAAAATAAAATAAAATAAAATAAATTTATGACATTAATAAAAAATAAGATTAAATTAAACTAAATAATAGGTACTATAAAATAAAATAAAATAAATATAATTAGATTTAAACTAAAATATTATAAAACAAAAATAGATAAAAATAAATAATAACGGGAGAACCATTTCGAGGTTCCCCACTTAAAAAATTACAGAGAGTTCAAATTTAATGGGGAATGCTTTTTATCATTCGAAAGAACATTCTTTGGCATTTATGAATCCCTTGAGTCCAATTTTCGATGACTCGTTCGAGCACTTCAACTGGTAACTGGCGAATGACACGCGTGATGTTTTACTCCAGGGGCCTGAATGGAAGCGGGCTTGTCCGCAAAGGCTTTAGACTTTACATGTCCCCACCTGGAAAAGTCGAATGGTGTGATATCACACGATCATGTTGGTCAATCGTCCGGCCCACCGAAGTATTCTTTCAATAAATCCATTGATTGATGCGATGTGTGCGAAGTGGCGCCGTCTTGTTGAAACCAATTGTCACAGAGATCATTCAGGCATCAAATAATCGGTTATCGTGGCGCCATAACGCTAACTATTGACGGTTACGTTCTCACCGGCATGATTTTTGAACAAATATAGGCCGATGATTCCCAAATGCGGCAATTTCGCTTGTTTACATACCCACTGAGCCAGAAATGGGCCTCATCGCTGAACAAAATTTGGCTCGAAATAGGCAGATCTTCTTGGAACTTTTCAAGAGCACATAGAGCGAAGTGATATCGCTTGGGAAGGTGGAGCGGCTTCAGTTCTTGCGCTAGCAGTATTTTGTACGCTTTTAATTTAACATCTCGATGTAGAATCCGAGTTGCTGCGAACGCCGCCGAATCGACTCTACGGTCTTCGCGTACACTCTCAGCCGCGTCGCTATATTTTCTTCACTGCGTTCTGAAAGTGATCTATTCAGTCGAATATTATCCAGTAATGAATGCTGGGTCTCAAGATGGGTGATGGTGTTGCGAATAGTACGCTCAGTAGGCCGATTATGTTGACCAGACTAAAATTTGCATAAACATTCAGTTGGGTTTTAGAAAATACTACTTGGTATTCCCTGAAAATTCATACTACGGTGCACGGATTGCAAGGCTTACCTATCCGTGCAATGGTAAAACAACAAGAAGGATGCAAAAAAAATATGCCGCGAAAGTTCACGGCCTACCAGAGTAAAATAAATATTTTTTTTTTGGTAAAATTCATTCTTTTTATTCTGATTACAGCGCCCCTCCAACTTTTCGTTACCATATTTTGTAGAACGATTTCTCCCTTGCTTCAAAATAGGCCTCAGTTTCGGTGGCCACCTCTTCATTCGACTAAAATATCTTCCCAGCGAGCATTCTTTTGAGATCTGAGAACAGGAAAGAGTCGTGGGGGGCCAGATCTGGTGAACATGGAGGTTGCGAAAGCAATCTGAAGACCAGTTCATAAATTTTTGCTATCGCTTTAACAAACTTGTGACACAGTGCACTGTCTTGGTGAAACTGCACTTTTTTTCTTCAAATGTGGCCATTTTTCGGCGATTTCGTCCCTCAAACGGTCCAATAACGTTATGTTATACTCGCTGTGGATGGTTCTTCCATTTTCAAGGTATTCAATGAAAATTATTCCATGTGCATCCCAAAATACAGACGCCATAACCTTGCCAGCCAACTGTGGCGTTTTACCACGCTTTGCAGCGAGTTCATCGAGTGCAGTCTACTCGGATGACTGTCGATTGAACTTCGTAGTGAAATGATGGAGCTAATTTTCGTCCCATGTAACGTAACGTGTCGTCGGCGCAAAAACTCGTGTTTTTTGCGCTTGTACAACACCAAAAACTGCTTCGAACCATCAACTCGTCGTTGGGTTTGGTCAGAAGTGAATTCGCGCGGCACCAACTTTGCACAGATATTTTTCATAATCAAATATTTATGAATGATATAATGTACACATTCAGTTGATATCTTTAGAGTGTCTGCTATTTCATTCAATTTCAATTTACGATCAATCAAAATTATTTTGTGAATTTTTTTTTTTTTGAAGTTTTCGTCGGTAGCAAACTCTTTTGGACGTCCAATGCATTCACCGTCGTCGGTGCTCATTTCACTGCGTCTAAACTTAGTATACCAAGCCTTGATGGTTGATTTTCCTGGGACCCAGACACTGCCATTGTTATTGAGTCAAGTTTTTGGTTCAACTGTATTTTTTCCTTCAAAAAGCAATATTCTATCAACACGGGAAGTTGCTTTTTATTCATTTTTTTTTTTTTCAGAATAAGAAAAAGTTGTCTCACTCAAAATGCCATAATACACAAACTAATGTGCCAACAGATGTCAAATTTATACACGCGTCTTTTGAAGGTTAGGACTAACTAAAAATCTATATAGATTTAATTCTACCAACGCCATCTATGTGTCAGTCCGGGGACTTTTCAATTGAGCTGTTATTATGAGATAAAATAAAATGATGTAAAAATTGAAGAAACTAATAAAATAAAATAAATAAAAATTAAAAATTTGCAAATACAAATGGACTTAAATTCACTAATTTCGAAGCTTTTCGATGTTAAAATTTTACTGAATTTTACCGTTAGCTTTCCTTACAATATGTCACGTATACATCCAGCTTCTATTCTGTTGTCAAGCTTTAAAATATGCAACATTTCACTAAAATATTTTTTAATAATTTAATTTTAACGCTTTCAAAAGTTTCCGTCTCCTTTGGTAATGACTTAATGACCATTACCCACACATATACATCTATCATCACCATCAGTACGTGTTGCATGCAAATTAGCTGTTCTTTCTGTCCGTCTATAGTTGGTATTTTATCACACTTAAAAACAAATTTTATTAAGTTCTATTTTGAAAAAAAAACTACTTTTTATCACATGTCATTTACGCACACTACACAAAACACACGCACACATACTCGTATGTACGGTAATTTAAATATCCATGCAACACGAAAGGCACCATCCATTTGTTACTTGTCGCCATTTCAGGTGTAAATCCAGTTGTAATGACAGTTTGTCAGTGGAGTATAATTGGCGAGAATTTTATTTCACCTTTGCACGTAAAAGAATTTGCAAAAAAAAAAAAAAATGGAAAAATGTAAATTGTAAAATGTAAAATGCTAAGTTAATTAGTTGTTTCTTGGAGTGCAAAAAAAAAAAAACGAGGAAAACGAGGAAAATACTAAAAGCTAGAAGGATTTATCACTAAACACGCCAAGTGTTACACGGTAAGTGTAGAGTGACGGTAGCAGGTCACTTTGTTTCTATCTTTTAGTATGGGCGTCAGTGTGAACGATGTAAATCATTACATTTTATTATTAGTATCAAACTGTAATGCTTGTAGAGCACGCACGGCTTACAGGACTGCAAATAAGTGCTTTGTTTTTAAACAAACAAATTATTATATACTCGTTTATATACTTATTAAAACCACTTAGTCGTGTTATTAAGCCCATAATTTCTAGTTTTTATTTTACGTGCCTCCTAATTGTAGGCAACAATTTTTGGTAAGCGTAAATTTCAACTCGTTATTTAATAGAGAATTTTTCTTGTGTTAATATCGACGAGTTAAGCCTGAAATAGAGCTATAAATATAACTAAAATAAAAAAGAGGAAATTAGCAAAAAAAAAAATATTTATCTGGAAAAGCGCACGCTGATAAAAGGATAAAAAATTGATTTTGGTAAAAGTTTCACATTTAGAATACACGAAAACCGCTACAAATCCCTCAAACCCGCAACGCTTTTATTTCATTTTTAACTTACTTGATATGCCGTTGTTGTATATTTTTTAGAATTTCAACTATACAAAAAATGCAGCTGTAAGCCTTGCATAGGTATTTTCATAAGCAAATGCCCGTTGGAACTATCGGCTCTTAAAACAAATATTGAAATTGATTGGCTCTTATCAGTGTTTATTGATTTTAAAGCTGCCTTCGACAGCACGATAAGGAACTGCCTCTACGCCGCTATGTGTGAATTTGATATCCCTCGTCATTGTTGACAGTCATAACTCCGAAGTCGTAATTAATGGCGTCTATCTACACAACCAGCAATGTCAACTTGAGATCCTACGCAGGATCACTCTTGTCAACAGGTGCTACTATGAATTGATTAGGCAATTGAAAAGTAAAGTCCTCTCTCGTCGAACTAAAACCAAACTCTAAAAGGCGGTAATTATTCCCGTCCTCACATAAGGTGCAGATGCCTGGACGATGTTGGCATTCGATGAGTCGGCTTTAGGAGTTTTTGAAAGAAAAGTTTTGCGGAAGATTTATGACTCATGCGCGTTAGCAACGGCGATGCCGTAGGCGGTGGAACGATGAGCTGTACGCTCGCTAGGTCATGTCGTCCGAATTGATGTAAGCGCTCCAGCTTTGAAAGTATTCAATGGAGTACCCGCTGGCGGAAGCAGAGGCAGAGGAAGACATCCACTCCGTTGAAAGGATCAGGTGGAGAGCGACCTGGTCTCAATTGGTGTTTCCAGCTGGCGCCAAAGATCAAGGAGAAGGAACAGTGGCGTGCTTTTGTTGATGCGGCTATAATCGCGTAAGCGGTTCCTACACCAAAAAAGCACTAGGAAAATGTGTTTTTATTTCATTTTATGCTCAATTTTTTTAAGTGTTTTTGTATTTGTTTTATTCATTTTTATTTATTTTATTTTGTTCTATTTTAATTTTTGTATCTTATTTATTTCTTTTTTTAAATTAAATAAATTTTTTTTTATGTTTTATTTTATTTTATCTTATTTTATTTCACTTAAGTTTAATGTATTTTTATTTCTTTTTCTTTAATTTTTTTAATTCTTTTTTTAAATTTTATGTATTTAGTTTTTAAAATTTTTTTTATTCTTTTTTATTTTACTTCGTTTTATTTTATTTTATTTTATTTCATTTTATGTTA
The DNA here is from genome assembly GCA_030068015.2 of Neoceratitis asiatica. Taxonomy (NCBI): domain Eukaryota; kingdom Metazoa; phylum Arthropoda; class Insecta; order Diptera; family Tephritidae; genus Neoceratitis; species Neoceratitis asiatica. Next base: position 55,704,852 of record CM061526.1, on the reverse strand, counting down.
TTTTATTTTTTTTATTTTATTTTATTTTGTTCTTTTATTTTTATTTTATTTATTTTTTAATTTTTATTTTTTTATATTTCTATGTTTTATTTTATTTTATCGTATTTTATTTCACTTAAGTTTAATGTATTTTAATTTTATTTTAATTTTTATTTTTATTTTTTTTTTATTTTTTTAGTGTTTTTATTTATTTTTTTATATTTTTTAATAAATTTATTTTATTATATTTTATTTTATTTTATTTTATTTTATTTTATTTTATTTTATTTTATTTCATTTTATTATATTTTCTAATTTTTTTTTCCATGTGTTTATTTATTTTATTTGTTATTTCTTATGTTTTATTTTATTTTATCGTATTTTATTTCACTTAAGCTTAAAATATTTTAATTTTTGTTTTAAATTTTTTTTCTTTAATTTTTTAAATTTAATTTATTTTATATTAATTTAATTTATTTTATTTCATTTTAATTTATTTTTTTTTTTTTAATTTTAATTCATTTTATTTTATTTTATTTTATTTTTTAATTTTGTTCCATTTTATTTTATTTTATTTATTTTATTCTATTTATCTTATTTAAATTTTCCTACAGGGTAAACACATCTGTAGAATGGCAATATTAATGCATGTAAATATGTGTGTATGGATATGCAGAGGAATTCTAGTGTAAGCCAGCATGGCGGTAACGAGCAAATACCCGTTATATGCATAGCTTTGGAGAATATTTAAACCAAACTACACAAGTTGCAAACATTCATACGTGCGAGTATATATGTAACTGCATATAAACACAAAATGCTACAAAACAGAAAATTTTGTTGAATATTTGAATGCATGTATGTATGTATGTAGGTATTCATCATCAAATACATATGTGCTTGAGTAAACACTTGTGTGTAGCCCACCAAACAGGGAAGGTTTTTATTATAAATGTTCAGATATATGTACATATGTGTATATATGCATATCTGAAAAAAGTCTGATAAATCATAATTATTTTAATTTTGTTCATTTTGCTCTTTGCATAATTTATTCGCTGGCAAATAAAAAGCTCGAAGAAAAGTGATAAGAATTAATTAATAATAAAAAGGAAATTATTTATTTATAAGAAAATTTTGTTTGCTAGGGGATTAATGAGCTTTTTTTAGTATAATTTCAGCAACTTTAATATTCTTTACATCAATTTTAAGAAAGAAAAAAATTAATCGCCTTTATCCCTAAGCCTTGAGGAATCAACAAACTAACCACATAATTACATAAAATTTAAAATTTTTAATGAGCTCAGCAAATCCACAAATAATAAATATTTAACTTTGTTTGTTTGTATGTCAAACAATGAATTAATTATAAATTTGCATAATAAGTTGTTGTGTGCATTGAAGTGAATTGCAAATAATTGAAAATTGTAGGAGAAAATTAAAATTTTTATCCAAGGATAATCAATTTACGATTTCGTAAGAATGAAATGAAGCGAATAATACAATATACATAATTGAAAAGAAAAAAATAATTTCTCTATAAAATAATATGTATGTGAGTTGATGTCATATAGTATATTTCAAGGATTAATTTAACATTTTATCCTTTAAAGCTGCCTTGAAGCAACATTAAAATGTTAACCTAAAAAAATTAAATTTAAACAAGCAAAATTAAATAAAATATTAACAAAAAAACAATAATTATAAAAATATAAAGAAAGATAAATTAAACATAGTAAAATAAAATAAATTGGAAAAAATTAAGAAAATTAAAAAATAAAAAAATAAAAATAAAATAAAAATAAATAAATGAAAATAAATGATTATAAAGTAAAACAAATCCAAATAAATAAAACTAAATTAGTTAAAGTAAACCTAAATTTAATAAATAAAAATAGAACAAATTTAACTAAAATACAATAAACTAAAGTTAAAATAAATAAATTTAAAAGGAATAAAATAAAATTAAATAAGATAAAAATAAACAAAATAATATAAAGTAAGTAAATTATAAAATAAAATAAAATAAAATATTATAAAATAGAATTATATAAAAAAATATAACCAATTAAAAAAAATTAAATTTAAAAAAAGTATAAATTTAAACATTAAAATAAAAAAACATAAAAATATAAAAGAATATTAAATAAAATTAGATAAAAATAAATAAAATAATGTAAATAAAATAAAATAAAATAAATAAAAGGAAATAAATTTAAAAAAATAATATAATAAAATAAAAACAAAAAAATTTGGTAAAAAAAATAAAAAAATAAAAAAAAATTGATAAAACCAAATAACATCATATAAAGTAAATAAATAAATTAAATAACATAAATTATACTAAAATAATATAAATAAATATAATAAAATAAAAAAAGATTAAAAACAAAATAATATAAAACAAAAATTTAAATATAAAATTAAAAAATATACATAAAAATGTATTAAAATAAAATAAAATAAAATAAAATAAAATAAAATAAAGAATAATCAAATAAAATAAAGGAAAAATAAAATAATATAATAAAATTTAAAAAATAAAATAAAAGAAAAATAAAATATAATAAAATAAAACAAATTAAAAACAAATATAAAATAAAATTAAATTAATTTACATTAAATAAATAAAATAAAATAAAACAAGTTTAAATATTAAAAGAAAATACATAAAAAATAAAATAAAATAAATTAAAATAAATAAAAAATTAAATTAGATTAAATAAAATAATATAATATAAAATAAATAAAAATAAATAAAAAATTAAATTAGATTAAATAAAATAAAATAATATAAAATAAATAAAATGAATAAAATAAATTAAATACAATAAAAAATGAATAAAAAAAATAAAATATTATTAAGCAAATTAAAATAATTTAAAATAAAATTAGATAAAAATAAATAAAGTAATAAAAATAAAATTAAAAATAAAATGAAATAAAATAAAATAAAATAAAATAAAATAAAATAAAATAAATGAAATAAAATAATATTAAATAAAATAAAGTAAGATAAAATAAAATAAAATTATATTAAATAAAATAAAGTAAAAAAAATTTAAATAAAATAAAATAAAATAAAAGAGGATAAAATAAAGTAAATAAAAATAAAATAAATTAAATTAAATTAAAATAAAATAAAAAATAAAATAAAATAAAAAGTAAAATATAATAAAATAAAACAAATTAAAAAGAAAAATTAAATTAAATTAAATTACATTCAATAAATAAAATAAAATAAAAATAAAATAAAATAAAATAAAATAATATTATTACATTTTACATAAATTAAAACTATAAATAAAATAAATAAAAGAAAATAAAAATAAAATTATGAAAAAGATAATTAATTTAAAAATAATAAAGAAGTAAATTTAAATGTATTTATTAAATACAATAAAATTATATAAAATAAAATTAAAGCTAATTAAGAAAAAATTAAATAGAAAAATTAAATGCAATAAAATAAATTAGAATGAAATATGTTTTGAGGCTAATTTAGGTTTTGTTTAGAAGAAATAAAGACTTTGTTCTCTTGTCTTCAAACAATATCTAGATCTATCTGGTTACATTACAAGTAATTTCCCTCCTCAATTTGCCATTGAACACACAGCTGAAGTCCAATATGAGCGAGTAATTTTCCGAGGTGAGAGGTATATCTATGCTAGATACAAAATTCCCCGACCTTTGAGTTAAAACGGTAAATGGATTTTTTATAAAAAAAATCTGTTGAAAACCAAACCTGTTAAAATTCGGAAGGCCAGGATTAGAGCCCAGGTTCGACAAACATCCAAAATTATATCAAACCCTTCGAGCATATTTCTGACATGAAGTAAATGCTGTGCTTAACAACCCATCGGTAATCTGGAGGCGACTTAGTCACCATTTTTATCCTTCCCACTACTTTCTACTCGGTGAATTAACTGGCTAGCAGTATATCTAGAAAACTGACTCAGTACCATCTTTTGTTGTGCCTCATTTGGCATTCCAGATTACGTTTGCGTCACACGTAAATCAGTGAAGATCACACATGTTCTTTAAAAGAGATTTTACGAATTCTATTAAGTGACCAATTTCTCGAAATGCAGCTGTGGAGAGTCTGAGATAGACTCTTTTACCATTTCCTCGGTACAGGTAACAAATTGGTCTATTTACACCGCATGCTGTGCCACAGGAGCTTAGTGGTACGTACTACGTTGGAAGTATGTCTTAAGATATTAAGTTTTTCAGCTTTAGACCGCATTGGAAGGCGTTGTAAGGTATGAAGCAGTGGCTGATACCAGCCAGTGTGAGTCATCCCGTACATTTTTTCTTTACCTTCTTCATCCGTTTGAACGGAGAGACAAGTGCTGTTGTAATTAGTTTCCCAAAAAGTTCTGTCAACAAGAAGCCTAATAGATCTCCATATGGACACCTTCAGTAATAAACGAAATTTCCGCTCGGAGGAGAGAGATATTTTCTAAAATGCCTTTCAAAGTGAACCTTCTGAGAGCTGTCTCCTTTATAGATAATATAAAAAAGATTAATTTAAATTTTTTGTTAATAACACGTGCAATTCAATACCGTAATATCCTCTGATATTATCCTTAATATCCTTCCGTATATATTTATATCAAAATTAAAAATATTTTATCTACTCCCAAGCACATAATATCTGCTTGTCATAAAATAACGTTAACAAATTCAACAGAGTGCATTAAAATTCTGAAAAATAGTAAAAAAAAATACCGGAAAAAAAGCCTTAAACATAACTGCGTGTGATACGCATTTATGCAGCTGCCGGCAATATCAGTGTGTGCTTGTATGCGAGTATGTGCGGCATGTGTGGCAGTATGCAAGTGCGGCATCAAGCTGTGACCTGTCAGTTGCATTCGTAGTAGATAAACAAGCGCACATTAAATAGATGATGTTTACCACATGCCACATGCCACACACCAACATCAGGTGATGGTCGCCTGTCAGTTGTGTGGAGCGGTAGTAGCAGCTAGCAAGCTAGCTTTTCTCCATTATGTCTCGAGTGCGTCGTGTTGCTTGTTAGGTGTTCAGGTGGAAAGGTGTTGCAAAGTGTCGAACACATATGAATGAGATATTTTCCACATATGTACGCGCCCACATATGTATATGTATTTAGAGTGCACAGAGAGACAGTAGCGTAGAGTCATGCTGCTGCGTGTGTGTCGGATGTATGTACATATGTATATATATATTAGCGGTATGATTTAAAATGCTGCCACTCAAGGACTGCATCATTTAGTCTTGACTGGAACTGCTTAAAAATAAAATAATAAATTTCGGTTCACTGCTAAAAAAGTGAACTTAAAGAATGCTTACTGAGCCACATAAGTCTACCAATTTTAAGGAAGCTCTTCAACGTCTAGAGCAGAAGAATAGAGAGGTATGTTAGTCCTTCGCAGGAGACACTATGCTACTAAAACCTCTGACAATGGAAATTGCTCGGAAGAATGGAAAATACGAACAACCCAGCCGAGTCAAAAGTGACCTAACTGAGTTAGCCCAGCTTTAGAGTGCAGTAGATGGAAGTTGCACGAAAAAGAAAAATAAAAAATACTTCCAAAAGGGTTATATATATATATATATATATATATATATATGCATTAGGCGCTTTGTAACCGCTGAAGTGATCTTTGGTCGAGCTCCTCTTCCAACTGGTGATTTTGCGTCTTGATGTTTTCACCAAAAAATGTTGGGACCTACAGTGCATTCTAAGCCGCCTCGGAAGGGGCGATGAATTTTTAAGAGGAACTTTTATTTCACGTCAGAAATACACTCGTAGGGCTTGACATTCCTGCCGAGGGGCGATCGCAAGCAGAAAAATTAATTTTCTATGATTTTGGATGTTGGTCGAACCTGTGTTCGGATCCAGACCTTCCGAATGGCAGCACGTAATGTTAACCACTGAGCTATCGCGGGTTATTCAAACATAATCTCAATACCGGCGCTAAAAGCCGACTGTGCTTGCGTGGAAGAGTATTTATATAGCATAAAGGAAAAAGGAAGGAATACCAGACCGTCTAAAAATTAAATATTTGCAGTTGATATTTGTTCCCACTCCCTCCCTTTTAATTCTTCTCTTTCTTTCCTATCCTATTTTGTTTTGTTTAATTCCTTCCCATCCCTTCTAACCTCATTTTATCTCATTTTATTACATCTTATGTCTCCTTAACTGATCTCATTTGATCTCATCTCATCTTATTCCTTCTCATTTTAGCTCACCTTTCACCTCATCATTTTTCATTACAGATCATGCCTCTCACATTAATTCATCACAGTTTGTTTTAATTTTTTTTCATCTCATCTTAACTCATCTCTGCTCGTCTCATTTGATTTCATTTGATCTTATCTTATCTCAACTCTTCTGATCTCATCTCATATAATCTAATCTAAGCTAATCTAATCTCATGTAATTTAATCTCATCTCATCTCATCTTAGCTCATCTAATTTTATCTACTCTAATCTCATCTCATCTCTTTTCATCTAAGCTCATCAAATCTCATCTCATCTCAAATTATCTTTTTTCATTTCTTCTCTTCTCATCTCATCTCATGTAATATAATGTCATTCTTACCCTTCTCCTCTTATCTCTTCTTATCTCATCTCATCTCTTATAATATCTTCTCATCTCATTTAATCTAATCTCATCTTAACTTATATCAACTCATCTCATGTCATCTCATCTCATCTCATCTCATATAATCTCATCTCATCTCATATCATCACATCTCATCTCATCTCTTTTCATCTAATCTAAACTTATTTCGCCTCATATCTTCTTTTCTTATCTTATCTCATCGCATCTCAAATTATCTCTTTTCATTTCTTCTCTTCTCATCTCATCTCATCTCATGTAATATAAAGTCATTCTTACCCTTCTCCTCTTATCTCTTCTTATCTCATCTCATCCCTTCTCATCTCATCTCAGTTAATCTAATCTCATCTCATCTCATCAAAGCACATCAAATCTCATGTCATCTCATCCCATTTCGTCTTATCTCATATCATCACATCTCGTCTCATCTCTTCTCTTCTTACCTCATCTCATATCATCTCAATTCATTTCTTCTCATTTCATCTCTTCTCCACTCTTCTCTTCTCATCTCATCTCATTTTATCTAATAAAATTTCGTACCTCAACTCAAATTTTTTCTTCTCAACTCGCATCAATTCATCTAATTTCATCTCATCTCTCCTTTTCTCTCCTCTCTTCTCCTCTCCAGTCCTCTTTCACCTCCTTCTCATTATTATTAATACTATTTCTAACTACTAACATAGCAGAACATCAATCAACGAAACTAGATCTGGAAAAAGAAAAGAAAACAAAAAATTCCCCTCTGGCATGACAATCAGAAATGGTTATCTATGCTCATTTTTCAGCCTGCAGCTATTGTGATAAAAATTCAATTTCATATTCATAAAATTTTGCATTGAATCCTTCAACAACATGAAAAACCAATACACAAATAAAAAAAATTACATACATACAAACATACATATGTATGTATATGATTTTTTATATTTACATTTGCAGATAGAAGCACGCAAAGGAGTCCAGCGGAAGCAAATGGACAACATGAAATGTAAACAAATATATGTACACACATACATACATTCAATATGTAACTACTACACTCTCTTGTCTTGTCATCAAGCAAAACAAAGCAAGAATTACAAGCGCATAAATGAAGTAATTGAGATAAAAGTGAATTGTATTGATGTTGTTGTTGTTGCCACAAACAAATTGTACAATTTACATTATTTGTTTTTGCTGGTAACTCCGTTTTTTACTTTATTTTACTTCATTTTTTTTTTTTTTTTTTTTTTTTGCCTTAATTTCCATATAAAAAGTTCAGCAGACAGTTAAATTATGCAGACATGCCGGCCAATAGCGACGAGCTCACCATCCGGGTGTGTGCACTTGCAAAAGGTGAGAAGCGAAAATGCACGAATGTACTCCTCGTATACATATGTATTCAACTAGGGAAGGTGCATGAATATGTTTGTATGTATGCTGTTTGCAAATAACTAAAGACACCAAATGAACACATAAATGGCAGTAAAACGGTTGTTGTTATGGACGGACAACTGTCGGTTTGCATGAGGTAGAAAGTGTGGAAAATTATGGTGTATTATATTATGTTAAGTTATGTTAAGTTATGTTAAGTTATGTTAAGTTATGTTAAGTTATGTTAAGTTATGTTAAGTTATGTTAAGTAAAATTAAGTTATGTTATGTTATGTTAAGTTATGTTATGTTATGTTAAGTTATTTTAAGTTGTATTAAGTTATTTTAAGTTGTATTAAGTTATGTTATGTTATGTTATGTCAGGTTATGTTATGTTATGTTTTTCAGGCTGTGTTAAGTTTTGTAATTTAATTTTATTTTGTTATGTTATGTTGAGTTAACTTATGTTATATAACTTAATTGGCAACGTTATTTTACGTTTTATGATACATTCTGTAAAGTTATATTATGCCATGTTACGTTAAATTATGTTATATATAACTCTATGCTTTTTTAAGGCATGCTATGTTGTGCGATGTTGTGCTAAGTTATGTTATGGAACATTACGTTATATTATTTTGTTGTCTAAGTTATGTTATGAAGCCGATTATGTTATGCTCTGTTAAGTGATTTTGTGCTATATTATGATACGATAGCAACAAGCAAATTGAACCCCCAAAAATCGCCTAGCCCCGACGGAATACCTGTGGAAGTGGTAAAAGTAATAGCTATCAGCCCATCCAAAGTACTACTGGACATGTTTAATGCTTGTCTAAAAGCCGGTGTATTCCCAGAAATCTGGAAGAGACAAATGCTCGTATTGATTAGCAAGGGAAAGGGATACCCCGACAGCCCACAGCGACACAGCGTATCGGCCGCTCTGCATGCTGGAAACCGTTGGGAAACTACTCGAAAGATGAATAAACCCAGCCATAATTAGCGCTGGCGGTCTATCACCAAAACAATATGGGTTCAGACCAAAGATATCGACACTAGATGCCGTTGAGAATGTTACGAGAAGTGTGCAATTAGCTCAACGAGGGCGCCACAATAATAAGAAGATAGTTCTATTAGAGACGTTAGATGTGCGAAATGCCTTCAACAGCGTCCAATGGAACAACATTATCGCAGCTTTGGAGACAAAGTTCAAAATACCCAAGGACCTCAACTTAATCACAAGGAGCTACCTAAAGCACAGAGTTCTCCTCTACCATACAACAGACGGTCCTCGCAACCTCAGAATTACTTCAAGCGCCGCACAGGGCTCGATACTCGGCCCTGACCTCTGGAATGTCAGTTACAACGACATTTTCAGTCTCAAGATGCCTGATGATGCATACCTACTTGTAGTTGGATATGCGGATGAAATTGCAGCAATAATCACCGCCCGCGATACAGAAGACGCACGAAGGAAACTAAACGAACTCAAATGTGGCTTGACTCACGCGGTCTCAACAGAAAAGACCGAACTGTTACTGCTAACAATGAAGCACACTTTATCCGGCAACCTAAAGGCACGTAGGATCGTAAACTATTTAGGCATAAGATTGGACGCAAGGTTAACTTATGGGGCACAAATGCAACACGCCGCGGAAAAGACTTCTAAAATAACATCTCGACTCAGCAGGCTGATATCCAATATCGGGGTACCTGCGTAGGAGAAAAGAAAACGACTGATGACAGCAACTATAAGTATTCTACTTTAAGATGCAGAACAAAGACTATCGTACGGCAGCATTAAGGGTAGCATTAAGTGAAGCCGTTCTGGTGATAAGCGGAAGTGTACCTATAGAACTCCTGGCACTAGAGAGAAAAAATTTTTTTTACCTGAAGGACCAAGGAATGTGGGAAAACGCAAGGGACGATCTAAAACTGGATACCTACAATCGATAACAAAGCCGCTGGGAATAAGGAAATTGCGGCAGATGGACCGCCAGGCTTATTAAGGACGCGCAACTCTGGGCACAGATAAAATTCGGGCATGTGAAATACTTTGTCACTCAGATGTTATACGGAAACGGATATTTCCGAAAATACCTGCACAAAATTGGTAAAGTAGAAGAGCCGTCCTGCATATACAATGACGCTATCGTGGACAGTCCAGACCACAAATTTTTTAAATGCGAACAATGGCAAGAGAGGCATTAGGGAACCTGGTAGGTCCGCTGGATGCGGACAACATCGTACCAGTAATGCTCCAGAGTGAAGCAAACTGGAAAAATATATCAAACAACGTAGAGATCGCGCTGTGTAAGAAAAAGCGAGACCTGGACGCAGGTGACGAGATGTAATCTCACTACGAGAAAAATGGAACGCCACCATGAAGTAATGCGAAAGCGGTTTCTCGGGTGGGCGACGGTTCCTTAGAGTCGAGCAAGTGGCACATACCATTGTTTGTGACGACATAATGATGATGCGGAAAGCATTTTTCTTCTCCTGACCCGCAAAAAAAACTACTTCGTTATGCTATATTAAGTTAGGTTAGGTTATATAACGTTATGTTGACTCCGTTATGTTATGTTACATTAAGTTATGTTTAACATAGCAGTTAATTTTTTTTAATTTAATTTAATTTTTAATTTTTATTTTAGGACATTTTACGTTATGTTAAGTTAAGTCATGCTATGTTATGTTAAGTTATGTTACGTTGGTTCTTGTTACGGTGTATTTTTCTTATGTTTAAGTTTTAAAGTTTCGAATGCTATTTTTCGCTCTTCTCACTTCAAGAGAATATGCTTTAATCATTAATTTCGACAAATTTCGTTGCCTGTTGTGTAAACCACACTTAATGCACATTCCAATTAAAAATTCAATACCACAAAACTGTAAAAAACACTACCAACCAACTAACTGTTATAGTAACCAATGAGAGCGCTTAGGCGAGACAAAAAAAAAATAAAATTAAAATAATAAAAAATAAAAAAATTAAAAAAAAAAAATGCAAAATACTTCAAACTGACAATGGAGTTGGAGAGAAAACATTAAAAGCAGAGAAGTAAAATCAGAAGAAGAAAACGAAAGAAAAAAAGAAAAAGAAGTAAATGCATTAGTTGCACGAAGCTAACGACAAGCCACCAACAATATATATAGCAGTAAAGGTAAAGGAGTGTAACTTGCCACACCTTACTGCATAACAGTGAATTGATTTACGTATATTTGCAAATACTCGTACATACATACATCTACATATGTATGTTTAGATTAATTTTATATTCGCACTACTGAGCTTTGCTATAATCATGTCTTGCGTATCGAATGAAAATAGTTTTTTTTTTCATTATTTTCTTTCTATTTAATTTCCAATTGTGGCGTATTTTAGGGAGAATTGCCGGTACGTGGCAACCATGCATTTTACTGTTATATAAATGGCACGATTTGTTTGTTGTTCTGTCTTACTGTCTGTCTATTTACCTTTCGCCCTGTACAGTCGATTAAATTTTATTGGTGAGCGGATAGTAATCAACTGCAGAACTAAATAAATTACTTTCAACAAGAAATTATTAAAATCTTTCTTTTCGTATTTCATATAATTATCCATTTCATAAATGGAATAACAAAAAAAATTATAATAATAATAAATTTAAAAATGAATTAAATGGAATTAAATGAAATAAAAACAAGAAATAAAACAAACAAAAATAATATAAAAAAAAATTAATAATATAAAATGAATTAAAAATGAAGATGAAAAAAAGAAAATCATAATAAAATGAAAAGTATATAATAAACTAAAAAAATAATTAAAATAAAATAAAATAAAAAATAAAATTAAATAAATAAAATAAAGAAAAAATAATATTAAGGAAAATTTAATTAAAATTAAATAAAAATAAACGAAGTTAATATAAAATAACATAAAATAAAATGAAAAAAAAAATAAAGTAAAAAAAAAAAAATTTAATTACAAACATTCATAAAAAATAAAATGAATAACATAGAAAATAAAATTTAGTACAATAAATAAATTAAAAAATCGATATATACGAAAATGATCGTGTAAAAATAAAATAAAATAACATAAAAACTTAATTTAACTAATTGAAAAAAAAAACACGTAAAAAATTATATAAAAAATTATATTAAAAAATATAATAAAAAAATTTTAAAATAAAATTAAATGAATCAAATAAATTATAAAAAAATAAAACTTATATTTAACAATAAATAATATGCAATAAATAAAATTTAAAATAAAATTAAAATGATTAAGAAAAAAAGAATAAAAATTAAATACAGTAAATATACAAAAGTAATAAAATACACCTCGGCCATGCCGAAATCTTTTCACATTTTATCAACATATCAAATTCAGTGCAAATTTAAAAATTCGATTTCGATGATTTTAAGTGTCAATATATATTTCACGCTCATAGATGCTTTTTTAACATGGTTTTGACCCAAAACCTCATATCTGAACAGTTCGGTTGTATGAGAGCTACAGTCTCCCAGAAATTGTGGGACAAGTTTGCGTTCAAACAGATAGACGGGCAAACGGACATGGCCAAATCAACTCAGCTCCTGATTCTGATGCGATCGATACAAATTTCGGTGGATCTATCTCTTCTCCTTCCGTTACATACTACAATATAAATGGTGATCCAAGTAGAGGTACTTTTTTCAATAGCCTTTTTTGACAGATCACGCGTGAATCGTGAATCATGTTCTTTTTGTTCAGTATTGTATGGCATTTCATCATGGAAAGACTTACGCCTGAAACCAGCTTCGAAATCATTCAACTTTATTACGAAAATTTACATTCCGTAAAGAATGTTTTTCGCGCGCTTCGCTCAACCTATGACCAACATAATCGGCCTACTGAGCGTACTATTCGCAACACCACACCCATCTTGAGACCAAGCATTCATTATTGGATAATATTTGACTGAACAGACCATGTCCAGCACGCAGTGAAGAAAATATATCTGCCGTAGCTTAGAGTATATACGAAGACCGTGGAGAGTCGACTCGGCGCCGTTCGCAGCAAATCGGACTGACGTATAGAACGACTTGGTGCATTTTACGTCGAGATCTTAAATTGAAAGCGTACAAAATACAGCTTGTGCAAGAAATGAATCCGCTCGACTTTCCCAAGCGACATCGCTTCGCTTTATGGGCTCTTGAAAAATTCCAAGAAGATCCGACGGTTCCGAGTCAAATTTTGTTCGGTGACGAGGCCTATTTCTGGCTCAATGGGTATGTAAAAAAGGCAAAATTGAAGCACTTGAGACGAAGAGCAACCTGAGGGGATTCAAAAGCTGTCATTTAATTCAGAAAAAACAACGGTTTGGTGTGGGTTGTGGGCCAGTGGAATCATCGGTCCACATTTCTTCAAAAATGATGCCAATGAGAATGTAATCGCCAATGGCTACCGTCATCACGCCGTGATAACCAACTATTTGATGCCTGAAATTTGAGCTCGTGATCTCCGCGATATTTGGTTTCAACAAGACGGCGCCACTTCCCACACATCGCATCAATCAATGGATTTATTGAGAGAACACTTCGTTGCTTGTAAAGTCTAAAGCCTATGCGGACAATTACGCTTCGATTACCAACTACGCTGATTTCAACTGGCACTAACATTACATTCGTAGTAGGCTATCGCTCGCCTATTGGAAACTGGTAAGCACGATATAAATGATCTAAGGGAGAACTAGTACTAGGACATCCTCCTCCTACCTTACGTAATCGATGAATTTTCGTATTACCTCAGCCGAAGCCAGTACAGATCAGAGATAACGAAATCAAGCACTGAAGATGGCGGTTCGCCGAAACCGGTTTGTTACAAAACCAAAATTGACAAGGGAGGACGAAAATTCGTTCCAATATAAATCTAGTATCCACCCTGTCGAAAAAACACAAAACCAAATAAACCCAGTACAGATCAGTTGCCTTCAAGGAAATTTAACGGTTTTCGCAGAGGAAACTCAATTTTGTATGGTTTTCTTCTAAAACTAATTAGGACTTTCTACTACAAATATTTTATCTGCTTAGCTAGGGCTTCTTTTTCCAACAACTTACTCTAGATATGTTTGATTGGTTAATAGGTGAAAAGAATAGGGTGAAGACAAGCCAAGAACATGTAGGGCTTTTACGCTACCCGCTTACCAGAACTAAGCGTTTGCTAATAGTTCACTCAATGCAGTCGAGACATATAGACTTGCCGTTTGCCTACGATGTGATTGAGCCATTGAGAGCCCTCTCGATTTTAGCAACGCTCTCATTTAAGAATTCTTCGACTGAGGGCGAGGTGAATTTTTCCATATTAATGAACTCTTTAAGTTCCTATTTCCTATTTATTCTCTACTCTCTTTCTTCCGTACTTCAAAAATGATTGCAATTCATTATTTACTGTATGCAACAATCACAATCCTTTCCATCAGCTACGCCACACGACTGAAATATTTCCCGCAACTTCTTTAGCCCATCTTATCTCCTTCTCTCTCTCTCTCTCTCTATTTCTCTCTCTCTGTCTCTCTCTCTCTCTATCTGTTCTTCTCAACACTTCTACTCTTCCTCTCCGCATGATTTTCAAATGAATGAAGCCTAATCAAGCCACTTGATTGATTGCGAAATTTTCAAATTGAATGCGGACACATTAATTGAATTTGCGTATCAAGTATAAATTACAATTACAACAATAGCAACAAACAACAAATGCAAATAATAATGATGATGACAATAACAACAACAAAAGTACGTAAATATATATTACAATCATCTATAACAAAGATTGAGAGTTTAGATTGAGAGTGTAGATATGTGTGTGTATAACAACAACAGCACCTCTAACTCTTCCTCTCAGCTAGCAACGGTTGCTTATTGATGAACGGGTGACTGGCCGCCTAAGTATTTAATTGAGTGACTGAGCGACTTAACTGTTGGGAAACAATCACACTAACGGTAAATAGGCAAACATTTTCCGAATGGTGTTGGTAGCAAAGCTTATCAACGAGCTACTACTACCGTTATTAGAGGCAAAAAGTTAGTTTATCATAAGGACACTTATGCTACACAGGCGGGCAAAAAGACACACAGAGCGAGTGAGATCAGAGCGTTCGGTGTAATGTTACGATAATTATTTTTGCAAGAGTCGAGCGTTAATTGTGAGAGTGCAAAAATATTAATAATTGTTATTAACCTCATAAACTGCAATGTAAATGAAGGCAATTTTTATTTTATTTTTTTTTTTTTGGAAAAGTAAAATAAAAATTTTCACTAAATTAAATTATATATAAAAATAAAATAAATAGAAAATAAAAATAAAATAAATACATTAAAACAATTAAAACAAAGTAAAATAAAATAAAACAAAATAATAATATTTAACATAAAATAAAAAAATAAAAAGTTAAATTAAATTAATTTACTATTTAGCAGGTCAATTGAAAAGTCCCCGGCCTGACACATAGATGGCGCTACTAAAATTAAATTCATATAGATTTTTAGTTAGCCCTAACCTTCAAAAAACACGTGTATAAATTTGACAGCTGTTGGAGCACAAAAAAGGAAATTCGCGTGTAGATAAAATATTGCCTTTTGAAGGTAAAAATACAGTTGAAGCAAAACTTTGTCTTAATGACGAGTTTCCGGACACTACCCCATGGAAAATCAACCATTAAGGATTGGCATGCTAAGTTGAGGCGTGCTGAAATGAGCGCCGAAGACGTTGAACACAGTGGACGCCCAAAAGAGATTGTTACCGATGAAAACATCTTAAAAATCCACAAAATGATTTTAAAAGGCCGCAAATTGAATTTGAATGAAATAGCAGTCAATCTAATGACAACAACTGAACATGTCCATCATATCATTCGCGAATAATTGAGTATGACAAAGCTCGGTGGAAAGTTATTGCCGCGCGAACGCACTTTTGACCAAAAACAATGACGAGTTGATGATTCGGAGCAGTGTTTGGAGATGTTCAAGCATAATAAACCCGAGTTTTTGCATTGATACGTGACAACGGATGAAACTTGGCTCCATAACATGACTCCAATCGACAGTCATCCGAGTGGACTGCATACGATGAACCCGGTTCAAAGCGTGGAAAAACGAAAGAGGCAATGTTATGGCGTCTGTATTTTAGGATGCGCATAGAATAATTTTCATTGACTACCCTTGAAGAAGGAAAGACCATCAACAGCGACTTTTACATGGCGTTATTGGACCGTTTGAAGAACGAAAGCGCCGAATAACGGCCGCATTTGAAGAAAGAGAAAGTGCTGTTTCACCAAGTCAATGCATTGTATTAGAAGTCAGTAAAATCGATGGCAAAAATCCATCAATTTGGCTTTGAATCGCTTCTGCAGGCACCGTCTTATACAGATCTCTGGTACCCAGCGACTCTTTCCTGACCCCAAATCTCAAAAGAATGCCCGCCTGGAAGAACTTTTCCTCGAATGAAGAGGTGATTGTCGAAACTGAGGCCAATTTTGAAGCAAAGGACAAATCGTACTACAAAAATGGTATCGAAAAGTTGTAGGGTCACTATAATCGGTGTATCACCCTTGAAGGGAACTATGGTCAATAAAAAAAATTAATATTGCCAAAAAAATTTGTTTTACTATGGCAGACCGGGGACCTTAAAAAAACCAATTAAAAAAAATTAAATTAAAAAAAAGAAACTAAAAGAATTAAATTTAATTAAATTAAAGAAAAAAAAAATTAAAAAAAATTAAAAATGAAATTAATTCTTTTTAGTTTTGAAAAATGTTCAACTTTATTGAAATTAAATAAAACCTTTTAGAAAATACTTTTTACGTATGTTAGATAGTGCTTGGCAAAGCGTCATGGAAAAAAATAAAATAAAATTATTATTTTGTTAAAAAAAAAAAATAGAAAGAAGCAAGCGAAATCTGAAAAAGACTTTCCTCATGAGACAAACCAACAATTTTTCTACTAACTAAAATTCAAATGTTTTTCCAACCACCAGTTCCAGTGAATTTTCAGTGCTTTCACAACTTTCCTTCTGCATTCTCTCATTTATCTATGGCAACTATGCAAACAGCTGATGCTGCAAACGACGATTCGACAAGATTATTTTATCATTTCATGAGTATGTACATACATTTAATGGCAAACAAAAATTTAATTACACCGTTATCCTGCTCTAAATCTCTCAAATGCACATGCGAATTTAACCCAAATATGTCTGTGTGTGTATATTATGAATATGTGTGTGTGCATATATATGTTTAAGAAAAAAAATTGCATTTAAATTTAAACTTTGTGTAAGCGCATTCTGTGCAGTTGCATCATCCTGCTGTTCGGCTGGCCTATTTGCAAATCCATCCATCCATCCATCCATCCGAACCATTCTCACTACTGACTAGTGCACACTTCAAACGCTGCTTGTGATCCGTTAAAAAAAACACCCAAAGCCTCAAGCTTGTTGCTCTAAATTAAAAATTCAGGTTGTCTTTATGGAATTCGTTCGTAGTGTGTGCATGTTTGTATGTGTGTGTATGTAGTCGTTTTACTTTGCGCGACTGCCATCTCGCAGGCTCGCAGGTTGACTAACTGACTGGCTGGTGCATCTGGCTGTGTGCCTGCTTTGCATGGTGCAGCGTTGCAGGTGCGTTGTTGAAGTTTGCCCGCTTATCTCTTTGAAGCGCAAAATGCACTTGACTTGTTTTCCGTTCCCTTTTACTTTTTGAAGATATTTGTTGGGCTTTTTCTTAATTCCAGCTTTGGTGCTTGGGTGCGTAAAATTGTGTGAGTTTTTTGTGCAAATCTTCCGATTTGGGTGGCATTTTTGCTAAATTTTATTTTAATGTATTAGTTTATTATATTTTATTTTATTTACTTTATTAAATTTAAATTATTTTTAATTTGGTTTAGTTTATTTCATTTTATTTCAATTAATTTTTATTTTTTTTTATTTTTACTTTTATTTTTTTTTTAATTTTTTTTTTTTATTAAATTTAAATTAATCGTAATTTGGTTTAACTTAATTCAATATAATATGAAATTATTTTATTTTAACTTCTTGTAATATTGTTTTATTTTATATAACTTATTTTTAATTTAATTCAAATTCTTTAATTTATTTACTATTTTATTTAAATTTAAAAAACTTTTTGAATTAATTTTGGACTTTTTATTTAATTAAATTTTTTTTTCTAGTTTATTTGAAAATTTTGAGTTGTTATTTTAGTTTATTTGTTTAATCTTTTAAGATTATTCTATTTCGTTTCATTTCAATTTATATATTTTTTTTAATGAAAATGCGCACGAAATGGTAAAAGGCGATCCCTTTTGAGATTCCCTACTTTTTAAAGAAAAGAAAAACACAGAATATTCAAATTCAATGGGAAATGATTATAATCATTCGAAAGAACATTCTTTGGCATTTATTTCTTAAAGATTATCTCTTTCAAATGTTGGCCGCCGCAACGTCTCAGATGGTCCATCCGTTGAGTGCAATTTTCGATGACTCGTTCGAGCACTTCGACTCGCCACTGGCGAATGACACGCGTGATGTTTTGCTTCAAGGCCCGAATTAAAGCGGGATTGTTCGCATAGACTTTAGACTTTATATATCCCCACAGCAAAAAGTCTAACGGTGTGATATCACACGATCTTGGTTGCCATTCTACCGGCCCAAAACGTGAAATTATCTGCTCACCGCAGTTTTCTCTCAATAAATCCATTGATTTATGGGATTTGCGGAGAAGTGGAGCCGTCTTATTGAAACCAAATGTCGCGGAGATCACGAGCTTCAATTTCAGGCATCAAATAGTCGGTTATCATGGCGCGGTAACGGCCGATGATTCCACCAGCCCACAAGCCACACCAACCGGTGTTTTTTTGTGGATAAAATAGCAGCTCTGGAATCTCTTCAGGTTGCTCTTCGCCCCAAATGCGGCAATTTTGCTTGTTTACATACCCATTGAGCCAGAAGTAGGCCTCATCGCTGAACAAAATTTGGCTCCAAAAAGGTCGGATCTTCTTGGAACTTTTCAAGAGTCCATAGAGCGAAGCGAGGTCGCTTGGAAATGTCGAACAGCTCCAGTTCTTGCACAAGCTGTATTTTGTACGCTCTCAATTAAAGAATTTGACGTAAAATGGGCCAAGTCTTTCAATACGTCAGTCCGAGTTGCTGCAAACAGCGCCGAATCGACTCTCTACGGCCTTTGTATACATTCTCAGCTACGACCGCTAGCTGGGCGTGGTCTATTCGGTCGAATATTATCCAATAACGAATGTTGGATCTCAAGATGGGTGATGGGTAGGCCGATTATGTTGACCATAAGTTGAGCGAAGCGCGTGAAACACATTCTTTACAGAACGTGAACTTTCGTAATAAAGTTTAATGATTTGTAGACTTTGTTCAGGTGTAAGTTTTTCCATGATAACATGCTAAGAAATACTGAACAAAAATTACATGACAGCTTGACACGACTTAAGCATGATCAGTCTATTGAGGAAAGGACCTCCACTTGGATCACCCTTTAGTTCCACCGTTTCCATGATTGCTACCACCACTGATAGAAATACGCAATACCCAGAGCCGATTACGAGTTCCCTGCAGAAATTCTTTAACTGTTTTTTTCATCTAGACTAGATCTATCAGAGCCTTGCCTTGCTGCAACCAGTAGTCCAATCAGTTCTAAAGGGAGTAAAGGGGGTGAAGTGCTCGTTGGCAGCCCATCGAGAGTAATTTGATGTTCAGGCTCGAGGTTGAGACAACGCAATACCGGTTCATGTCCATACCACGAGCTGAGCAGTGCTCAAGATTGTCTAAGCTCCATCATAGCTTTCACAACGCAAACATGGTGAACAATGTATCCAGCACATTTATTTGGCTTAAAAGTGAATGCCAATATTGGGTTGGTTCGCAATGTACCGCTGAGACTTATAAGACCGCTGTTTATGTTCCATCTGCTTAGCCGGTACGACGTGCATCTTCAGCTCTTTCTATCAGACCACAAGAATTTAGTTGACAGTAGAATGGGAGGAGTGAGGTGAATCCTTTGGTGTGTTGGAGCAGTGCAAATATTCATCAGGTGGTGACAAAAAGTCAATACGGCAGTTTTTATTGGCCGCTTGGCTTTCACTTCCAAAAGAGTGCAAGTTTTTAAGCTAAAATGGCCGGAATCAGTTGGTAGATCAACTGCTCCGGGACGTTACTATGGCCAAAGAAATTCCATTTCACTTCTGCAGAGCGGAAAATACTTTTGGTGCGCTACAAGCACCTCTCAGTCACCTTTAAAAGATAGCTGAATTTCAAATAAGATCTCTTTCTGGCGTACATCGAAACAATGACTGATCTCGAAATTTCGGGCAGATATTCCTAGCCCTCTTAGAGACCGGACTATGAGTAAGCTTTCGTGGTGGCCGCAATATCCGAATGGTTAGCATTCCATACTTCCATTCGGAAGGCTTGGGTTCTAGTACAGGTTCGAGTAACATTGAAAATTATAGAAAATAAATTTTTCTAATTGCGGTCGCCCCTCGGCAGGGAATGTTAAGCCTCCAAGTGTATTTTTGACATGAAATAAAAAGCGCCTCATAAAAATCCATTAGCCGTACGGAAGCGGCTTAAAATAAATTGTAGGTCCTTCATTTCATGGTAAAAATATCAAGACGCAATACCATAAAACGGAAGAGGAGCTCAGCCAAAAATCGTTTAAAAGCTTTTATATAAAAGAGCTCATAAATAAAGCTTGTATTCAGAATTCTCATGCTCTCCCCATATCTTATCAGGTGTATACCTAAGCTCGTGAATTTCCGGCAGCACATTCTCTTGGACCAGAAAATTGACAGCCTCTGTGACCTCAGCACTACCGAGCTTTATTCTAAACCAAAAACTTAAATAAATATACCAAATCCCACAAAGAAACCCATTCTAAATGGCGCAATCGGTGAGTACAGCGACTACAAATACAAAAATGAAACAGAAACTGACACCGAAGAGCGAACAAAAAATCTTTATCAATGAGTTCTACTAAACCACCAAATGCGAGATGTAGCAAAAAGGCACGTAATGGAAGTAGAAGCAGAAGTAGAAGAAGAACAACCAAAAAAAAAAAAAAAACATGCGGTTGAGAGGATACAATAGTTCCCAGGCAAGCAGCCTCTAAGTGGAAGATGGTGAGAGGGTCGGTGTTCATATGAGAATTGCGGTAAAGTTGCATGCGAAAACCGCTGAACAATAACAAAAAATAAAATTAAGATTAAGCTTAAAAGCTTAAGCACTAAATTGCAAATACTCCCTCAAATGCACATGTGGTTGTGTGGATGTGTGTGCGTGTGTGTGACAATTGTAAACGACCATTGAATTTAGTGGTGATGGTAACAAATGTTGATACTCAGCCTTGAAGCAGTTGAACAGCTGAACAGCTGAGTTGCAATTCAAACGCACAAAAAATATCCAACCAATTATCAACGTTAAACAGAGAGAGAGAGAGAGAGTCGAAGCGAAGGGACGTGGACTAGAGCGAAATAGTATGCAATGCGACAAACGAATCGAAATGAAATTCTCAACATGTTCATAGAAAAACGGAAAAGGTTTTTCTAACTTGCGTTGCCAACACTACATGTGCGTTTTGTTGCCTCTGTTCCGAACATTAGCCATGACAAAAGACAAATGCAATTTTAATTGCCAGCAAAAGCCACAGCAAAAAAATAGCAAATTTTGTTGAAGAATTTTTAAGTGGAAAGTAAAGAGCATTCTATGTACGAGATAGTATGTATTTGACACAAATGCCAAAGGAGAATGTCTTTTTGTGTGTCAAACCGAAATTGCAGAAGCTATGCCAAAAAAAACCGCCAAAAATGGTAGGTAAGAGTACAAGTAATAATGGCAAGAAAATCAAATATTTCCTTATTTATTGCTGTCGAAGAATTATGGCATTGCAACAGCGGTAGTTGCAAGTATAATTAAAAGTTATTTTCAAAAGCTGCAAGAAAGTTTCAATGAAACTTCTTTAATAAATGATAAATCAAATAAAAACAGGGTAAAAATTAAATTAAATAGAGGAAAGAAAAAAGGGGGAAAAATTAAATAAATTAAAAAAATTGTGGCCTGGCGGCAGATTGAAATCAATAGCAGTCCCAGCAGATTCCTCCAAAGCGGACTATACTCTCGAGCTAATACGATTTTGCAGCCACCAGTGACTGTAAGATAGTTCAGTTCACCTTAAACGATGCATCACTGCAAAATCTCTCGTGAGCTGTGGTGGAGTTATTAGCTAAGATTACTACTCAATCAATATGGTAGTTCGTAAAAAGGATGAGACTCAGCAACGGCAAGGAAACTGAATCGTTCAACGCCACAAGCGAAACAGGAGAGTTACCTCTAACCGCAGAGACCGCAAACATTTTCAGACCGACTAGAAACACCTTGAGGGCAGCAATGGAACCAAGTCTCTCGGTTGGAAACCATCTTACGTCAGATGCTGAAAGTGATGCGCTCTCTGTGTCAAAGTACATTGGCGCAACATTCAACTGGTGGGGAACTATGGAACGGAACAGCTTCTGGTTTCTGAAACCGAAGAAGAAGACATGTACGCAACTCTCATTATCTTTCATGTGGTAGGGGAACGGAAAAGAATGGACCTAACTACTTCCCAGGATGGTACAGATCATTCAAATTTCTTTTCACCACTTCAAGGCAGCGTCTGTTGCCCTCATTCTGCAAAAAAAAACCGAAGTTTTTGTTCTAGTATAGGACTTGGGTAGTTAGTAGACAATAAGATCTGCGGATTAACTTCAGATGCTTACCAGAGAGTGCCAACCCTGGCTACCGGTGGGATTACACCATACATATGACAGAAAAAGTCTGCGTTCATCTAAATATATTTTGTTTGCACTATGGAAAATCGATAAGAAAAAACTATTCATAAACTTTTTTTTACATTATTTTATTTAATACAATAAAAAGTAACTGTAATATTTTACGACAACCAAAGCTTAATAATTTCTGTGTGTCGGGTCGTTTTCCTGTTAGAAAATAAATTGCTCACCGAGTCCCAGTATTGCTGCACTTTCTTTTAAATTTGTTTTCAAAATATTAAAATAAGCATGCTTGTTCATGATCGATTCAATTGAAATTTTCCTACAACCGAACTTGCCATGCACCCCCACATCATACCACCTTCACCATCGTGCTTTACCGTAGGTATAAGATTTTACTTTCCAGTGCTGTTCCGCTTTTCTTCCAAATAATCTTACGCCATTTTGTCCCAAAAAAGCAAAAAAAATTTCTAATATGAAAAAATAACTTTATTCCAAAACTCTGGAGGCTTGTTTAAGTGCTGCTTCGCAAAGGCTATCCGCTTGAAACGATTTACTCTCGATATGAAGGCCTTTCTTCGTGCAACTCTGCCATGAAGTCCAGTTCATTTCAAAATTTTTCATATCGTATGTGGACATAATTTCTTCTGGTACTTAATTTAATGTCTTTTGAAAGTTAGCTTGCTGTTAGACGTGGGTTAGACTTCACAAGAATGGTTAGATTGCGTTCTTCTCTTTCCGCCAGTTTCCTTGGACGTCCAGAATGTGGCTTAGACTCATAAGATTTTGTTTGTTTGAAGTTGTTTATTATTCTTTGGACAGAAGAGTACTGTCTGCCAACAGTTTTCGCAATTTCCCGATAAATTTTACCATTCGGCCACAAACTAACAATGATTTTCCATTCGCCGATTTCTATTTCTTTTCGCTTTTGGTCCGAAGTCAAAAGAATAATAAGTTTCTCCTATAAGTACACATGCTTTACTTCTTCGTAACCGCAATTACTATCGTGTACCATTTAAAATTAGATTAAACACAAATAATTTGTATTTACAACGCAACAAATAACCGGTATTTCAAGTGAACGCACACTTTTTCTGCTCAACTACTTAAGTAGCGGTACTACAATCCCGTTAACTCAGAATGACGCAGCTCAAATTCTACCAAATTTTACTCCAATATTCTTCAAACAATTGTCTTCAAAAAAAAAAAAATGTTATTGGTTTAAAATGTTTTAGTTCCATACCTTAATACAGTTAGTGAATGTAGACTTTTTCTGTCATGTGTACATTCTGACCAAAACGAACACTTCTTATATTCTTCTCTCCCAATACAGCGAAACCAGTGGCGGAACCACGGGTGAGGTTTTCGGATCCGGACCCCCCCCTTCCCCTTCGGAAGCAATGTAAATCTTAAGTTCGAATCTACTTTTGCAGCTTATTCGTGTCTGATGTCTCCCAAAAAATTGGATATATTTTAGGACCCCCCCTTCTGGAAATTCTGGATCCGCCACTGAGCGAAACAGACACAGTGTGCATTAACGGAACAGCTCAAATATGCCATTACACAAGGTTATCCATTTTGCGGTTCACAAAATAAACGTCACACTACACTACGTCATTCAAACGGCCGCATCGTTAATTTTTGCAAACTTCAATCCCTTTTAGGTAATTTTCGATCACTTTTTGGCACTTGGCGAATGTTGGTTTTCAAGCGCTCAGGATTTAAAAATTTATAAGCACGTGGCACCAACTTGTTGGAATTACATTTTGTCCAAGTTGTGTTCTTCAATTGAAGGCAAAAAAAAGTCGGTCATCATACGACCATAACACTCCGAATTGATCGCCGTTATCGTTTTGAGTTTGTTTGAGTGTAATGACCTCCCTTCAATTATATGAGATGCTTTCCATCTCGATTCAACCGGCCCATTCGGGTCACTATTTTATTTTTAAACGAAATTTAAATATGTTATGCTTTGAAGAGACACGTATTTTTTTTTAGGCCCGAATTTTTTTTTATCGAGATTTATCGGCAATTTCGTTTTTTGGGTAAAAATCGATTTTTCCAGTAATTCGCGGACATTTTTTTTCAATTGGCCATATTTTTCACAAAAATTAACCGATTTCAATGATTTTCACTTCAAATCATTCGTGATGATGCGCACTATCAGAGAGAACTTTGAAAAAAAATTGCATTTTGTTTTTTTTTGAAATTCAATATCTCAACAAGTGTAATTTTTTTCTTCGAAACTTTTTTTATATCAAACAGAGACTTTGAATTTTCATTAAAAAAAATTTCCCTCGACTAAAATTTTTTGTTTCAGAGTTACGATTTTTTGAATAAAAAATTGGTTTTTCGCGATAATGTGAACTGCGTCCAATGAATACCGATTTTTAATTTTCAATACATGTATGAAATGATAATTAGATACATGTATCATGTGAAACACTGTTTTTTCTTAAGGACAGAAAATATTTTGAATAGAATAGATCAACTCATTTTCGTTACTTATCATATGACAACTAAACAATCGAATTTCATCCTTCCTTAATCTAAACTTATAAACCTTACTTCATAATGTACAGCTTCATTCAGCTTTCCACTCATATTCACAAGTTCTTGCGGTAAGCACTTTGATTTTTTTTTTCTTTTCCCAAGTTCATTTTTCCACACATGTGTCTCTCGAATTCCTTTATATGCTTTTGCTTTTTTCCAAACAGATTTATTCTTGCTTCGAAAACTTTTCAATTCTTCAACCTTCAGGAAAAGATGTTTGATTTTAGGAGTTTTTATCTGCACTATATCAACAAATGATTTCGCTCATTGAATATACTGTGTTTCAACCGCACTTAAATTGTGTCGTGTCGCAAAATGTTTAACGAGCCCCCAATGTCATCGCATGCCCCTTTCCCATGTTCTGTCGCGGAAAATAACCACATCATTTTACGTGTCGAAGTTTTGAATTCATTCAGTTGGTATCTATTTTTAAAATGACTTGGGGCTCTGTCTCAAATTATAGTCATACTTTGCGTTATAATGTCTGGAAATTGTTGGTTTAATTTAATTTACCTCATGAGGATTCTCGGTGCCCCAAATACGACAATTTTGCTCATTTACGTACCCATCGAGGTCCACTACTTGTTGCTCAAGCACCTAATAGACGTAACTATGACATTGTGAATGGTCAGCTGGCTTCATTTGTTGTGTGAGCTAATCTTTATCTTAATACAGGTGCAAGTCCAAGTTCAAAATATACAATTTAAGAAAGTTCCAGCTCTGGAGAAAGTCGAAATGTAGGCGCATTCGGCACACCTTCACTTACAGCAGCAATATTTGAAATGGACCGAGCAAAGCGAGGAAGCCCGGGCCTTACAATAACTATAAACGATACAATCTTTTCCAATTTCTTTAAAATTTTCATTCTTAATTATGATCTGGCTATATGTAAGTGTGAGAAGAAAACCACCTTTGTGACTGCCGTAAGAAATTAGGTATTGGACATTACGCTGGTTTCAAACTGTTTATCGGATCAGATCCAATATTGCAACTCACTAATCCAATATTAAGTAAAATATCGGCTAAATATTAGCGCACTTAATAGTTACTGGTTAGTAATAAATTGAATATTACAACAACAGATTACATGCCAGACGTTGGCTCAGTTGGTAGAGCACTCGCCGTCAAGTCAAGATCTGTTGGTTCGATCCCTGCCAAAAGCAGTCTGATGAGGAGACAGCAGTAACATCTACCATTTTTCATTGTTGTATAAAAAAATATTCAATTCAAAATTCTAACAAATAGGCCTTTCGAGTAAAGCTCATTCACTTATAACCATAAAATTAAAAAAAATTGGTAAAGCAAAATAAATATAATAAAATATTTTTCAAAATTAAATTACAATCACTGGCATGATTGCCTCGCACATTTATAATTGTCATCACACTAATTTTTCAAATACACTGGATTGAATTTTTTTTTTTTTTGCTTAACATCGTATACCTACCTTTCTTATCGCTGATCAATGACCGACCACTGCAACGTAGACGCAAAGCAAATAATTTGTATATTCGAATTACAGTATTAAATTAATATAGCCGTTTGTCTGTATATATTTATTTAATGTCGTCTTCACGTTGTTATTGCATACATATGTACGGGCATATACTTGTTTGTGCAACAATTTCCAACTTGACTGCTACCGAACAAAGGCAAAGGCGTGTTGCCTGGCGTGCGGCTTATTATTGTGGTTGTTATGGCTGTCACTTGAGTCTGGTTAACGAGATTTTTGTTGCAACCAGCACAACTATGTACAGGCTCTGTGATTAACAACCGTTATTTTTTTTTTTTGGGACTTTTACAACTCTTTTTACAACTCCTTTATTAATATTTGCCTTTTATAATTTTCAATTTTTTTGTAGTATTTAATTTGCTATAATTTTTTTTTGTTATAATTTTTTCTTGTTCTATTTTTTCCTTGTTGTAATTTTTTCTTGTTGTAATTTTTTCTTGTTGTAATTTTTTATATTATATTTTAATTAATTTTTATTTTTTGCCGTTATTTTATTGCAAATTACTCTTATACTTTCTTTATATGTCTTACTCTCGATATGCACTTGCAACAGCTCAGCTATGTTGGCGCAATTTGCAGTTATTCGTTTTGAGTTCGTTTTTACGGTTTTTCTACGCCTTGTGGCACGTAAAAATAATATAAAAAAATGTAAATAAATAAGCAAAATTAGAAGGGTAAATAAAGGCAGAGAAAATAATTGGTTACAGTTGAGAAAATCGTAACCGAAAGTGACGAAATGGGTGTGGCATAGACGTAAGTGGCACAACCAACAGGCCGACAGATAAGCAATTGCATTAAACAGACGGCAGTACACGAAATAATAACGTTGCTATGCGCCGGTTATACGCGCGAAAAATAAAATATCTTTTTTCACAAATTTTAAGGTTTTTTTTAATTTTTTTAAATTTTATTTATTTTATTTTATTTTAATTTTTTTTTAATATTTTTGTTTTAAATATTTTTTGGCACTTGCCTACCGCTGAGCCTTAATTCCAACGTAGTTGCCGCACAGCGCGAGTAACGAGTTTAAACAAGTTTTGTACTTTGCCACTGCGACATAGCGGCAAGCTGATGTTGCACCATAAGCTATTTGGGACTTAACTGTTAATTTTAATCATGTACCGTTATATTATATGTTTGCTAATATTTTCACTTTATTATTAGTATTTTATTTTTCTGAAAATTCTGAAAAGCAGTTTTGGCAAATTAATTTTTATTTTATTTGAGTTGCCTAACATGCATAAACCGTTATTTATATTCATATATAAATGTAGTTATTTTTTGATTTATGCAAAGAGTTTAGTCGATTTCGATTAAAATTTTTAAAATTTTATTTATTTTATTTTATTTTTTGTCTGCTTGGAAAACCGGTTTGGTTTGAGTGCAAATGTTTTTATTATCTCCACTTTTGGCTTAAAATTATTTAATTTTTTTTCGCCGATTTCTGCCGCATGGTTTTGTTTGTGAAAAATTGCGGAACGGAAAACTAAACCCTATAAGAACATACAGCTTCAGCAGAAGACAATGCACATCCCAATGCATGCTTCTTAACAGCTGAAAAAGTGGTGAGAGAGCACATACCTTGGCTTAGGCGAGGCCTTAACCACAAAGAAAATATTTGGCATTAAAAAGGAAATTTTGAATTAAGTAATTTATCCATAGAGCCGTAGCTCAGCCAATTCTTTCGGCAAAATGCAGCTTAGAATGACTTCAGCTCTTACTAGAGATACTAAAAGTAAGCCTAGCACAGCTTGTGGGCTTCCCATATCGACTGATCTATATTATTCTACGACATTTCCAGTCTTCCGACAGCTGATCTCACTTTCGGACCAGCAATACGGCTAAGATGAACCTCATTTCTGCATCTTAGAGGTTAGATCGGTGAAAGAAAATAGAGAAAATTATGCTACTAATTGAGCGTCGAGCTTCTACTTTAAAAGTGTTATCGAGCTTAGAGTGTATTTTAAAGCTAGAGCAACACTAACAGCTCCGTCCGTTTTGGGAAAGACCTCTTCGACATGTTCGATACTGAACGAGATTTCAGATAAGGCGACTTGCTTCAGAAAGTAATACGAGCTGCTGGACTATGCCGATAATACGGACGTCATCGACTTTAAACAACTGTGCCGTTAGTTCCATTTTCGCCAAACTGGATAAGGAAGCGGAGCGAATGGTTCTGGCAATGAATGAGAGCAAGACGAAATATTTCCTGTAATTAACTATAAAGTCATCGCATTCGCGGCTCAGCTCCCACGTCATTGTCACAGTCATGACCTTGAAGTCGTCGATAGTTTCTTCTATATAGGACTCAGCATTAACAACACCAACAACGTCAGCCTTGAAATCCAATGTAGAATCCCTATTGTCAACAGGAGCTACTTTGGGATGAGTAGGAAATTGCAAAGTAAAGTCCTTTCCCGACAAACAAATATCAAACCCTACAAGTCCCTCAACATTACCGTCCTGGTCGAGATTTATGAATCTTTTCGCATTGGCAACGCATACAATGGAACCATGAGCCGCTATAGTTCAGGGGATTAAGAGACAACGGCTAATCTGCCTAGGTCATGTTGTCGGCATCGATAAAAGCAATCCAGCTTCGAAAGGTTTCGACTTAATAACCGTCGGTAGTAGCAGAGAAAGAGGAAGATCTTTATTTCGTTGGAAAGATCAGGGTACAAAGGACTTGCCACCGATTGGCGCCAAACAGCGAAGAGAAGGCACGAATGGTACGCTGTTATTGATTCCGATATGATGACACAGCAGAAGTAAATGACCAGACAAGATCTCTTGTACTGGGGGTTTATAGTTTAATAAGAGGTCGTTCTCCGTAGGAAACGAACTAGATCAGACCCTGAAAGGTGACAATTTCTATATATAATCACTGAAGTTATTTTCGGCCACTCCTGACCTTCAATTTGTGGTAAAAGAGCCTAAACATTGCTAATAAAATATGAATTTGTGAAGAGCTTACACTCGAAGGGGTTAACATTTCAAAAGACGTTTACGTGATCTTGATTCGAAACCATCAGCAAGCACTGCTATCCACACGATTACAACAGCTGTTGATGACTGGGATCCCGAAAAAAAATCGATTTGTCACCGGTATAAATCACCGCCGTTTCTAAGACTCATTAATTGTGAAAGAGTTTACTGACAGGCTCCCAGAGAGCTATCGCAATGCCACCACAACCTATTCGCTAGATTGGAACTTTCGTCTTAATTATAGCATTTTTTGAAATACAAGGTGGTATGTGTGAAGCATTTTTAAAGTTGTGAAACTCAAAATCCACCTCTTCTTGAATAACATACTCTGAAACCGAGCTCTCCCTCTTAGAGACGAAAAGCAGTAGCTTCCCCATGGTAATCTATAACCTCAATAACTCTCAACGAACTAAACTTCAACTTGGAGAGGATCTTCCGCAAGATATTCACGGCGTCTGATACTTCTGAGAGACACATCGACATGGGTAAGGAGCAGCACATTCAGATATGATAAATAATAGCAATTAAATACACTAATCATTGAGTCTAAATGTGTATTCCTTCGCATGGCTTATACCGAATCCGAGATTTCCATTTTAGAGACGAAGAACTTCAGATACTCGGAGGTATCTCGGGATTCTGAACTAAATTAGATCTGGGTTCACTTGCAACCTGTGTAGATCACACCTCCACACTGCATTGACATCTTCTGTACCTTCTAGGACTTCACATTGACAGGAAGTTTTTTTTTTAATTTCGATATTACATCGCGGGCAAAGGAGTAGCAAACGTAGGAATGACAAGGGAAAGCAACTAATAGCACTAACTACTGAGTCTGTATGTCCCTTGATTTTATTTACTTCGTCAGAGCTAGAGAAGTTTAAGCAACATCGCAGGAACCGTGAATTCTGTGGAGGAGCTAAGCTCGGGATACTTTAGAGAACTAAATTTTGACTTCAGACAACTAAACTTGATTTTCATTCTTAGTCAAAAAAGGCTAAAAAGTTGAAGAAATTCTTTCTATTTCCACTCAACTCAATTAAAAAAAGCAGTTGCTCGGTCTTTTAAAGGGTGATCCAAGTAGAGGTAGTTTTTGCAATAGCCCTCTTTTGACAGTTCACGCGTGAGTCGTGTCAAGCTGTCATGTAATTTTTGTTCAGTATTTCTTAGCATTTTATCATGGAAAAACTTACGCCTGAACAAAGTCTACAAATCATTCAACTTTATTACGAAAGTTCACGTTCTGTAAAGAATGTGTCTCACGCGCTTCGCTCAAATTATGGTCAACATAATCGGCCTACCCATCACCCATCTTGAGATCCAACATTCGTTATTGGGTAATATTCGACCGAATAGACCACGCCCAGCACGCGGTGAAAAAAACACAGCGGCCGTAGCTGAGAATGTATACAAAGGCCGTAGAGAGTCGATTCGGCGCTGTTTGCAGCAAATCGGACTGACGTAGGGAACGACTTGGGGCATTTTACGTTGAGATGTTAAATTGAAAGCATACAAAATTCAGCTTGTGCAAGAACTGAAGCCGCTCGACCTTCCCAAGCGACATCGATTCGCTCTATGGGCTCTTGAAAAGCTCCAAGAAGATCCGATCAATTTCTGGTAAATAAGCGAAATTGCGGCATTTGGTACGAAGAGCAGCTTGAAGAAGAGATTCAAGAGCTGTCATTTCATCCAGAAAAAATAACGGTTTGGTGTGGTTTCTGGGCCGGTGGAATCATCGGTCCATTTTTCTACAAAAATGATGCCGGTGAGAACGTAACCGAAACCATTTTGTTTCAACAGGACATCGCATCAATCAATGGATTCATTGAGAGACAGATAATTTCAAGTTGCAGGCCGGTCGATTGACCACCAAGATCGTAAGATATCACACCGTTAGACTTTTTCCTGTGGGGATATGTAAAGTTTAAAGTCTATGCGGACAATCCCGCCTCAATTCAGGCCTTGGAGAAAAATATCACGCGTGACATTCCCCAGTTACCAATCGAAATTCACGAACGAGTCATCGAAAATTGAACTCAACGGATGAGCTACCTGAGACGTAGCCTTGGAAATAGATAATCTTAAAAGAAAAATAAATGTCAACGAATGTTCTTTCGAATGACAATATACATTCCCGATTAAATTTGAACTTTCTGTGTTTTTTCTTTAAAAAATAGGGAACCTAAAAATTGATCACCCTTTATAAAGTCTTTGTATAGGTGATCTTACAGTGGGAGTGCCTTAGTGACTATGAATACCGATAGGGCGATAGAATGCCCTACTCTTTCGGAGTAGAGAGTACTCTGCACCGTATCGCATGGTAACTAAGCGGAAGACTACTATGCTACTCTTCGATCCACGGATAAACAAAATCATTAAAAATTAGTTTTCTTTTCAGTTGGAATTTCAAACTATTTTTAATAAATTGGCTGACCTCATTCGATCGCTCATCATTTTCCTGCTACAATAAATTCAGCTAAAAATGGAAAAAACTTCGAAGGTTAAAAGCTAAATTTTCATTGAATATATATTTTAGTAATCAAAGCTATGTGTATGTATGTACTCGTACTTAATTAATAAAGTTTTTAATTATTGTACATGCACACATACATACATGCACATATAAGTGCATATCAGTTTGTTCAATAATGTTTTAAGCCAAAGAGCAAATGTCAAAGTGTCGTTATAACATATATACATATACGTACATATGTATGTGTAGGTATGCATGTCACTATGCAACTACCTGATTGCACAAAAATTGGTAGAATAAGAAGAAGAAGAAGAAGAAATAGACAGAAAATTACAACAAACCATTAGATATATTAATAGCTAATAACTGTAAGGATATGTGCATACATACACATATATGATATGTACATTTGTATTTATGTGTGAGTTTCTTGTTTGCGCCGCTTTTGTTGTGAGCAAAATTAGCAGTTGGCAACAGCAACAAATTTATGCATTAAACGCTGGCAGGCAGCACACCCCCCAACTCGCCGAGCAGGCATTCATTGTGGGCTGAGCAAGTTGGCTTTTTTTTGTCGTTGGATTTTGGGATTATTATTATTTTTTTAATTTCCTTTTGGTTGTTATCACTATGCGAGTACGAGTAACGTTATGTTTAAACGTCTATTTGTGTTTTTTTGTATATTTTAATAAATTAATACATGACATTTCAATGATTGGTGTTTTGGCTGCATTTAAAAGATTTGTGATATATTCGAAGGGAGGTTTTTTTTTTTTTGATGAAAAAGTTCACAGCTGAACCACAATTATTTATAAAAGACTCTCGAAATGACCTGGAGAGGACTTCAAAAAAGTTTTGCAGTTGGTTTAGATATCGTTCCAAAAAAAAAACCATGAACTTTTACTTAACTTAACTTAATATGGTTTCAAATTAATCGAGAAATGGTTTAAACCACTTCTGAAAGAGTCCCAAAATACTCCTTAACTGTTCTGATAGCGGAATGGTCCATATTCCTAAACAGGATATATCAGCTTCCAAAATTTCATTAAGTTAGTTCCGAATTCGAAGTTTTCTGTAGCGTAACTCGAAATGTTCGAAAATTTTCCTGATATAAGTGTGTAACTAGCTAGTTAGTTGTTAAGATTATTCGTTCACGTAGGGATGTTCAGGTGCACTTAGACCTGCTTGAACGTTGCGATATCCATGGCGGGCCCTCTCCTAGATGTGCCAACCATTTAGTGTGTTTTATGAGACCCACGAGATTGTTGAAGATAGCTGAAGCAAGCTCTGCAAGGCAGTTGAAGTAAAAATTATCGAGGCAACGTTGTCGGGCCGCACTGATGAGTGGGCAATGACAGAGCTTCTGCTTTATCGACTCTTCGTCTTTCATGTCCCTAAGGCTACAGCAGAAAGCATTAAGCAAGTAGCGCATCCTTCCACAGTGACTCTCAATTGAAAATGTCCGGCTATTATATTAGTTCTTATGCTCTTGGAGGTCTTTGTTATAAGGGGTAGAGACTTAGTTCTCCTATTTTCGATCAATTGCCAGATTTGTCTGGTTACATTTCATTTGGTTTCAACCTGAGATCTGCTGCTGACACTACTGACGAAAGCGATCTTAATAGGTACTTAGGCGAGGTTGCTAGCTCGTCGACCTCATAGTCCCCTGGGAAGTCTCTGTGCCCGGCACCATGGACGTTTCGCATGTGATAGTTTGATTAGATTGAATTACTATTGCAGAGTTAATTATTGCAGTTAATACAACTTGAAACACGCTGCAGTGGTCGGGAGGTATCTTGCTCTTGCCTATTTCGAGTGATTCTGATTGAACTCTACAAACCACCTTGCCGTCGAACTATGAGCCGTCAGTAAAGATGGTAAATTCCAACAGTAATTTCTCTCTGAGTATTTTGTAGAAAAAGTGTTATCAAAACAGAAAACTAAGGTGGTTTAGTCCTCGACTTTCGAGAATGTTGTATAGTTTAATATTTGGAAATGTAATGTTCTGCGGTTTCTCCACAGTTGTATTGCTTTTAGCCCTATGACTAGGTCTGATAAATATGAATTTTATACAGCTTAGTCCTGTAAGTTGTTTTGTCTAGTGCCAGCCACCAGAAAGTGCACTACTTCGCACTACTGATCACCTTTCTACTGCGGCCACCATGGGTTCCAGATTGGCTGCAAATATTACACTGGTTATTCCTAGCTGACGACCTTGTGGTGGAGTCCTCTATGCATTGCAAACTCTTGTTAGAGATAGCCAAACCTGTCTTGGG
The DNA here is from genome assembly GCA_030068015.2 of Neoceratitis asiatica. Lineage (NCBI taxonomy): Eukaryota > Metazoa > Arthropoda > Insecta > Diptera > Tephritidae > Neoceratitis > Neoceratitis asiatica. Next base: position 55,670,311 of record CM061526.1, on the reverse strand, counting down.
AGCAACAAAAGGTTATAAGAAAGTGTCCAAACCTTTTCAGAGACGATTGCTGGATAAACCATCATATTGCCAAGCTCTGAACTTCAAGTAGGGTCAATCAACAATTTTGCGTTCGCCTTCTATTAAGGACGTCTTGGAAATCTAAGCACCTATAACAAGGCTTTATACACCTGGTGTGAACGATGAAAAAAGATCAAAGATTTATGAGCTGGATTCGCTTGAAACGAACCTCCACAAGACATTACCGGATAGCTCATGGGTTTTTTCGTTATATGTCCTATATTACAACCGCTGATTTATCTGGGTCATAACATCGCAGAACAAAGTAGAAGAATGCTATCAATTGAGCCTGCAGAAAATATTAAGGAATTAAAGAAATCATTCAAAACCCTTCGGAAACCTTTCGATAATTACAATGTTGAGTCCAATTTGCCGTGTATAGGGGCATGAGTATCGAATACTCTAGTAGGGGGGACTATTAATCAGATTTTCTACAATTATCGCCGGCTCCGATTAGATTTTCCTATGCTCGGTGCATTTTTCCCTTGGCTCATGCTTAAGAAATCTATTGTCATAACACGGGCCCTTCGGCCAAAAGACTGCGAGAAACTCAGAAGAGATTTGCTGCCTTCAATCTTTTGTTTTTGAAAATACTGAGACTGCGAAATATTTTCCTTATTCTGGCTACCGTAAAATGAAAAAAAAAAACTGAAATTTTTTGATAAAAACTTTAGGATAAAACTCAATTCGAATGATTGCTCAAAGGATAAAGCCAACTCAAGACATGTAGAGTTGAAGACTGTGGTTTTTTTAAAAAATATTTATGGAAAATTTCCGATCTGATGAGCTCTCTGTTAAAAAAAAGACGTGTCAATACTTCTAGTGTCGGAACTAAAGTGAAACAATAGCTTCAAAGTAACCTATCTAGGGCTGACCCGGTTACTAACGCTTGAAAATCGGAACGAACTAAAGACAGTGAGCGGAACCATGACAGCAATGCAAAAAGAGGAACGAGGGTCTCTCCTGTTGGTAAAGTAACTTCAGTTTGACCAGAAATAACTCCGCACCTTGCGGAAACCAAGTCCGATATTGATGGATCTTGCTTTATTTAAGAGTTGTAACGCTAAAATTATACGTTCCACAGTATTTTCAACATTTTCCGGCCAAACGAGGTACACTTTTGAGGTGTCAGTTAAGTATTTTGTACATACTCTTCTTCTTACTTTCGAAATACCTGTCACACCGTAGTCTGCATAGAGCACAGAAATCTCCCACAGGTTTAATAAGCCATCGCCGATATGGGTTAGGCAAGTCAGATGTAAGATTTACAGTTACTCAAAAAAAAAAAAAACACACACACACACACACGAGATATACAAATATTTTATTACTTTTTAAGGAGTAATGCGTTGAGTTGTTGTTGTTGTTTTTGTTGTTTTTGTTGATACACCAAAAAGTAGCTCCACTGAGTGGGGAAAGCGTGTGTTTGAGAGTTTTGCTAAAGGCGTTTACGAAACCGGCTCTTCAACACACGTTGCACATGCGAAGGTTGTTGGTTTGTGTGAAAGTAGAAGGCGAACCCGCGGCCGCAAATGAAATCGACGAAATGTTGGTACAAACAAACTAAACGATCGACAATTCAACAAAAAGTAGTTAGTCTGAGGACTGAGCAACCGACAAACTGACTGACAGACAGACGGTGAAGGTAAACGAACGACCCAGCGAGTACTACACCCGGACACACTTTCACACTGGCACTGTTACAAGTACTACTGGTACACTGGCGAGTAGCGGTTAACGGCGTTCGCACGGCGCGGTTTTTGTAAATATTCGCGATTTGCTTTTGCAGTCTTCCAGTCAACACGACAAGCGCAATCCAACTGATTTGAGGCAAAGTAAAAATGCAGCAGCGTTGCGTCAGTCAGCCAACCAGCCAGCCAAGGTACGGCTGCTAGTGGCATGTGATGATGGTGGTGGTGGTGCTGGTTGCAACAACGAGTAAAGTTTTTTTCGTTGTTTTTTTTTTTGGTGTATGTGAGCAGCGTTGCTTGTGGTTTTTTACTGTTGCAAACAACTCAAACTAAAATAAAAACAACAACAAGTGCAGCAAACTCGTTTGCAGCAGCAGTCAGTCCTCGGCGAGCGCCCTGGCCCGGCCATTAGACAGAAGCCAAGCCCAACAAACAAAAAAAACGGTATATGCTGATGTGTGTGTGTGTGTGTGTTTTTGTATTGATTGTTGTTGTTGCTGCTGTTGTTTGCTGACATTTGGCAAATATCAGCCAACAATGGCTTTTAAGCACTACAAAAGGCGGCAACAACAACAACAACAACAAAAACTGCAGCAACTACAGTAAGGCCCACGATGAACAAAAAGTAATAAGCAAAGTTTCAGCTGTGACACACACACACACACGCACACACACAACTATACTGTATATGGAGCAAAGCAGGAGAATGTACAATAAAGTCGAGTAGCAAACAAAATCCACAAAAAAAAGAGCACTAAATACACCGTTATTTAGCAAAAATATTAATAAACAAAAAATATGAAAGCATTAAAAAGCGCAATGCAACCAAAAATACATACATACATTCATACATACATACATGGACAGACTTCGGCTGGCTGCGGTTGCCTTTGTTGGTTAGCCAAACATCAAACATGGAACTGCCAGCAAATGTACGGTAAAGTGCAGTTAAAAATATTCCATTTTACTAATTTCTCTCGAACTGATACAAAAATGTTCAGCCTGGTCCGAAAGTAGTTATGAACTAGTTCGGATTCGGATTCTAAAATCACTTTAAACTGAAAATAATATTGTATTTTACTAATATTCCACTAATTGAGATAACAAAATTCAGACTGGTCCGTATATGACTACTTCGTATGTGATTACTAACTAGTCTGAATTTTGATCCTGAAATCATTTTAAATTAAAATAAAATAAAAATATATTATTAATCCGAAAACTCTCCAAATATACATTAGATCAAAACTAGTTGACAAAATGATTCCGAACTACCCTCAACCGAATCCAGCTATGTTCCAGCCAGTCTAGAAATAGTAACGAAATTGTCCAAAAATCTTCGTGAGCTGATCCGAAAATGGATTTAGTCTTCCCTGAAATTATTGAAGGTTTTATTTGGCTATAGAATAGTTAAGAGCTAATTCCGAACTACTTCAAAAACAAGCCCAAAAATATTCAAGCTAGACCACAAGTCGAAATTATTCTTAATTTATCTCAATCTGACTTTTATAGCTTTTAACCTAGTCCGTAAATCGTTTCGAACTAGTCTGAAAATAGTTTTGTATTAGACAGCAAAATCGTTTTTGACTGGTTACAAAATGATTTTGTACTAATCCTGAAGTAGTTCTAAGCGGATCTGGAACTGAATTCATACTTTTCCGAAAGTAATAACGAATATTGTTGTTGATCCTGAACTAGTCCCAATTATATTTAGATTTTTTTTTTTACGGGGGAGAGGATAGAAAAATGTCTACCGCATCATCATTGCGTCGTCACCTGCGTCCAGGTCCCGTTTTTTTTTAAACCGGGTACGTTTCCTAAAATATCCGTGCCTGGATAATAACTGTGTAGTTTAGTAATTCACTTCTCCATGTTTCCTGCTCGACCACACTTTTATAAATATTTTTGATTAGTCTTGCCGTCCATCCACTATGATGTCCCTGCTCCCAGCGAGCTTGCCATTGTGTCAAGGTATCATTTTTTGTTTCCTCTTTTGTGGTGGTGCCAATTGTCCTTTGTCTCTTCAACGTACACATTTTCTTTTCCAATATAGCTTCGCCTGAAACTGTACGCTACGCCGAGACTACTCTCAGAGCAGCTGTGCGTTCAAATTTTTCCAGGGCTTTACGTCGGTTATTCTGCCTCAATGAGTCTGCCCTTAACTCTCCCATAAATATACAAGAAGTGAAGTAATTGAACACCTGCTGTGTCCTCAGAGTCTCCGTGGTTGTCCTCATGCATATTTCAGTGGGAATATGCTTCCTTGTTAGTAACAGTAGCTCAGTTTTTTTCAGTTTCAGTCAAGCCATATTTTTGCTCTTGCCATCAATTGGTTCAATTTTCTGCGCGCTTATCGTCTCGTACAGTGATTATAACGGCGATGTCATCTGCGTAGCCAACTAGCATCTTCGGGCTATGTATCTTCAGGCATTTGGAGCATTAAAATACCATCGTAACTGACGTTTCAGAGGTCTGGGCCGAGAATTGAAGCCTGCGATGCTCCATACGTGACCCTTAAGTGGCGTGGTCCTTCAGAAGTTTTGTGGAGCAGGATCCTCATCAGTGGTTAGTAAAACCACTTCTTGAGTTTGTGGCATCCTCTATGCGCTACTTCTACACTATCCATTCACACGTTCTCAATTGCCCCGAGTGTTGATCTGCCAGGTCTGAACCATATTGTATGGGTGATAAGCCGTCGTAATGACGTTTCAATACCCGATTATGATGAATAAATGGTTATTCCATAGCTCGGTTAATGGAGTGGCTTACCAGTAGAGCTATTCAGATATGGTTGTGGAGAACTTACAAAGTGCATGTGTCAGCCTCGTTGCAAAACGTGGTCGGATGCTTAAGGATTGGAATCTAAGTATGTTCTGCCCGGTCCAAAAAAAGCACCCAAAAATCTGCGTCAATTATCGTGGGATAAGCTTCCTCAATATTACATTTAAGGTCCTACCTGATAGGATAGGATTGAAGCCCACCGCCAAAGATCTGTTTGGTACTTATCAGTGTGGTTTTAGACCTGCTAAATCCACCATTGATCATATATTCACCTCGAAGAATCGATACACATCACGTTTTCCTCTATTTTAAAGCTGCCAACGACAGCACGATAAGAAGCTTCTACGTTGCTGATATGTCTGAATATGAAGTCGCCATTGACGGTTGGTGAAACTTATACATCTATGTAGTCTGACCCTGAATAATATCTTAACACAGTCAGAATTTCGAAAAGCCCCTCCGAGGCATTTGGTACCAAACAAAGTTCATCGTGTGATTTCTTCAATTTGATGCTGGAGTAAATAATAGGAGTTGCAGAGCTGAATATACCAGGTAAAAATGTTCTACAAGAATGTACAATTGTTGGCGTACACGGATTATATTGATATTTTGCCATTGGCCATAACAACCATGCAAATGGATCTGATAGTGAAAGACGGTCATCGCATTGGCGACTCGGATCGCTGATCACTGTTGACAGTCATAACTTCGAAATTGTAGACAATTTCGTTATCTAGGAACCTACATTAAAACCAACAACAATATCAACTTCGAAATCCAACGCAGAAACAAATGCTACTATGGACTGAGTAGGCAATTGAAAAGTAAAATCCTCTCTGGACAAACAAAGCCCAAACTATACAAGTCTCTCATTATTTTCGTCCTGCAAGAGAAGGAGAAAGACCTACACTACTTTGGAAAGATCAGGTGAGAAGGATGTCGCTTAACCTGTTACATTATTTTAGTAACTCTGCTATAAAAGTCTTGCGGTGTTCACGCCAATAAAGCAGAAGAAAAGTACCGAAAGTAGTAACTTTTGTTTGTTTTGTCCCCATTCAGAATCAGTTTTAAAATAATCCCGATATGCTATTCAAATAATGATATAAAATAGTCTCTCGCTCTCGAATGGTCTCTCCCTTGTTATGAAACATGTCTGAGTTGCCTTACGTTTAAGCAACAGGGTGATCCCTTTTGTGGTTCCCTACTTTTTTAAAGAAAACAACACAGAAAATTCAAATTTTATGGGGAACGTTTATTATAATTCAAAAGAACATTCTTTGGCATTTCTTTTTTAAGATTTCTTGGTAGCCATTCGACTGCCCCAAAAGGTGAAATTATTTTCTCACTGAAGTCTACTCTCAATAAATCCATTGATTGATGCGATACGTGGGAAGTGGCGGCGTCTTGTTGAAAAAAATGTCGCGGAGATCATGAGTTTCAATTTTAGGCATCAAATAGTCCGTTATCATGGCGCGATAATGGTCGCCATTGACGGTTACGTTCTCACCGGCATCATTTTCCAACAAATATGGACCGAAACCAGGTTGCTTTTCGTTCCAAATGCGGCAAATTCGTTTGTTTAAATACCCGTTTAGCTAGAAATGTGCCTCAACGCTGAAAAAAATTTGCCTCGAAAACGTCAGATCTTCTTGAAACTTTTTAAGAGCGCATAGCGCGAAGTAATGTCGCTTGTCGACGTAAAATACGCCAAGTCGTTCCATACGTCAGTACGAATTGCTGCGAACGGCGCCAAATCGACTCTCCACGGTCTTCGTGTACACTCTCAGGTACGGCCGCTATATTTTCTTCACTGTGTGCTGGTCGTGGTCTATTCGGTCGAATAATATCCAATAATGAATGCTGGGTCTTAAGATGGGTGATGGTGTTGCGAATAGTACGCTCAGTAGGCCGATTATGTTGACCCTAAGTTGAGCGAAGCGCGCGAAACATATTCTTTACAGAACGTGAATTTTCGTAATAAAGTTGAATGATTTGTAAACGTTGTTCAGGCGTTAGTCTTTCCATAATGAAATGCCAAACAATACTGAACAAAAATAACTTGACAACTTGACATGACTCACGCGTGATCTGTCAAAAAAAAGGTTACTGAAAAAAGTACCTCTACTTGGATCACCCTTTAAAACTAATTCATTCATAAATCTGGACAGTATTCCTAAAAATGAATATCTACCTACGAAACGATACTATACTACGGTAATCCGGAACTGAAAACTAAACTGATGAGAGCCACACATTCCGAGTTGTAGGCTGAATAGGAAACCATAATAAAAGATGAGATATATTTTGGAATCGAAGAAACACATTCTCAACTATATATGTATGTACAAGTATATATAAAGCTCTTCGATGTATGTACTCGTATACTGCATATTATTTGTCAACGCAAAAGCAGCATAACTACTCTTTAAACCCTGCTTACTTACAACAACAACAACAACAACAACTTCATATAACATCAACAAACAGTAAATAATATATGTATATACATACATACATTCGTGATTAGTTGCTTGCTCAGCACCGTCTGGTTCAATCAAACCCACCAAAAACCTATCCCAACAACAAATGCAGTAAGCATAAAAGTAAGCAATTCAAGTAACCCGCCAACCAATCTACCAACCAATAAACAAACCAACTAACGAAACCAAACAAATACAAACAAACACAAAAGCAAAGCCAATACACCATGGCGCTCTTACTCAAACTCTTTCTTGCCTTGTTGGGCCAAGCGTTGTTTGATGTTGGCTGTCATGTCGTCTATGCATACCGCTATCAAATCCGTTGCTAACCGTGTCTGTGATGGACGGGAAGAACTTAAGAGAGTGGGAGCGAAGCGTTTGGTTAGCAGTTGCAGTCAGCTTGAATTGAGTTACTTTCAGGCACAGTGGCTCGAAGTGAATAAAAACTCAATCTCTCTCCTCAATATAACTTATGTCGTGTTTCGGTATTCGAAGGGGGTTTTTAGGTTAACAGCCTTTAAAGAGTTAAGCCTTAAGCTGTCTGCGCATTTCCCACATCTGCCGTCTACACGTGCACAGTCTGGTGCGAAGGCTCTTGTTAACAACTCAGATCATAGCCTCTTCTTATGAAGCCCACGAACATGCACACCTCATACCAAGCACGTTCGCACTCTCGCCTCACGAACTCAAATAAAAGTTAAGATCGTAAAAGTATTACAGTCTGAAGATATAGTTTCCCGAGCTTAACTTTCGTTCCGTGTGGTTACATTGGCAATCGTTATACACACAATGTTAAAAAAGACAGTGCCTTCCGGGTATCAGAATGTAGTGACAAACAATGTACAACACCCCAAGAGCGCTTTCTTACGAGCTCTCTTTGAAAAGCAAAATAAAAATTTCAGCTTCAGACTGCAGCCCAACTTAGTTCAGATGTAGTATCCTCAATACCAACGGAGATAAAGAGGTGGACTGAACATCTCATTTTTTATACCTGTTGGTCCTTTTTAATGCTAGATGCAGGTTCAGCTTAATTCGAGCTCAAGTAGTCGTCATGTGGGACGAAGCTTTTTACGAAGTTTAGGTGAGCCTTGATACTTCATCTAGTCCGTTGAGCTATGAAACTCTTTGATATCTAAGACGAGTTCTAGATAAGGCCGGACAGAAGTACAAGAGGTCTTCCAGTGTCTCACTTATGCCTTCTTCACCGCATTTCCTGCATGTGTCATCGTTACTAACGCTCATTCGGCTCGAGCGTTATGCCAGTAAGTTGTGGCCTTTTATAACGCCAACAACCGTCCTGCAATCCTTTCAAGACTCTTGCACTTAATCTGGGGATCCTGAATGTCGTTAAGTCAGTCCATCTCACACTGATCCATCTGTGAGCCTTATCTGAAATTTCATCAACTATTTCTTTTCCCGGAATGCTCTTGTGGTCTGGAACCCAATATATATGTAGCCGCTTCCCAGAAGTCATCACATCTATTGCTTCCCTGCTTCCAAGAACATTTTCTGACGCAATACGATGTAAGATTATTGACTTAATTGCCACTTTGGTATTTAATCGACATGTGTATATATTGATGGTTATATGACATTTCATGCCTTGTTGCTGAGATAACAAAGCAGCTTTTCTAACCTGGAAGACTTCCGCCTGGAAGATACAGTAGTATTCCGAAAGCTTGAAGGGTTGCCTGAGATCGAGGTTTGGGTTTAGATTCCAGTGCTCGCTCCGTCAGCCCTTTTTGATCCGTCCGTACAGATGTTGCAACCAAGGTTGATTAACCTTTCTAATGCAGCCGTTGAAGTGGTATTTAACTCTCCTCTTATGTAGTGTACCGTGCCGCTGTATTCACTCCAATAGCTTCCTGTTAGATGTTTTGCTGGCACCGTAAAGTAAAACTGGCCTGACTACCGCTGTGCAACACCAATGCATAGGGCCCATGTAGATCTTATAATATATAGAGGTTATCACTGGCCTTTTTCACCCTCTCTTCCACATTAAGTTTCTACGTAAGTCCATAAAAATTCCGAGGTCTTGGTATTATGCTGCTTGTGGGTTTCCGTGCCTGGATCTTGTATCTACTTCAAGGAGCTCCTAAACTTCGTAAAAAGTCCCACATGATGACTACTTGAGCTCGAACTAAGCTGAACCTGCATCTAGCATTAAAAAGGACCAACAGGTATAAAAAATGAGATGTTCAGTCCACCTCTCCATCTCCGTTGGTATTGAGGATACTACATCTGAACTAAGTTGGGCTGCAGTCTGAAGCTGAAATTTTTATTTTGCTTGTAAAAGAGAGCTCGTAAGAAAGCGCTCTTGGGGTGTTGTAGATTGTTTGTCACTACATTCTGATACCCGGAAGGCACTGTCTTTTTTAACATTGTGTGTATACCGATTGCCAATGTAACCACACGGAACGAAAGTTAGGTCACTTTTACCACCATTTACCTTAAACTTAGCCGATGGTGCTCTACGGTGTACGACTCTGAGAGCGTTATCTATCACGTTGCTAATTGTGTCTAGGAACTTGTCCGTCACTAGTAGAACTACGTCGTCTGCATAGGCTATCACCTTGGGTGTTCTCTTTTCAATTTATTTTAGAAGCTCGCTTGCTACAAGTGACCAGAAGAGTGGTGATAGTACTCCCCCTGAGAAGTTCATGGTCGTACTAATCTGAGCAGTCTGGCTTCGTTCCATTCCGCGTTCATCTTCCCGCAGCTCAGTAGAGCTTTGATCCATGATAAGATGATGGGCTGGTTTCAGACTATTAACGATTGCGTCATTGGAGACATTGTTGAACGCTTCACTTATGACAATAAAGACTCCTCTAGGACTTATTCTTTATACCTTAGAGTTCTCTCTATATTTAGTGCTAGTGATTGAAGAGCAGTCGCAATGAATCTGCCCTTCATATAGGCGTGCTGTGTTTTTGATATGACGATGTAGGAGTCAAGAATTTTTTCGATTTTCTGCAGAAGGAATGATGTAAGTCTTATCTATTTCCAATGAAGAGAAGCCCCTTTCTCTAACGGATAGGTTGATAGTTAGACCTGTAATATCCTTAATATATATTGTCAACTGGTAAGGCACCACCACTCTGTTGATACATTCTGCATCACAGCTGGAAATATACTGTCTGTACCACTCGATTTAAGCGGTTCGAAGTCGTTGTTTGCTCAAAGTACTTTGTGTTTCGTTATGATATTGGATGGAACATAAGCTACGCTATCTCCTACAGGTCGGAATTCCTTATCGTCCGTACACTCTGCAGGAAATAACAATTAGAAAAAAGCGTAGCAACTAGAACTGGATATCAAGCTCGAGCACAATATCTCCCAGAACAGTATGGCAGTTGCTGAAAACGTTTGAAACCACCAACCACGAAAGGATGGCTATAGTAACAGGAGCACCGCAAGGGTTATTCTAATATGAGGCACAAACTATTCTTCTACATGATTTTGTCTGTCTCAGAGCACTTATGAAAAGCTCATGTTGCGAGAGTCTAGTTTTACTAGCACGAGCTCATTAAGCACATACTTAACTAGATCGGAAACCAACTTACCGAACCCCACCTGTTTAAAAGCCAATACTTTCCTAGATGACTGATTGAGCCTACTATCCCTGTGTTTTAATACCGACAATATACTTCGTGACTTCGGAGATACTCCGTGACCTCCGTTAGATATCCTCCCTCCTTAATACCGACGATACACTTCGTGACTTCGTAGACACTTTGTGACATCCGTTAAATACCCTTCCTCAACAACAAATTTCCCCCATCCTTAAGCCGCTGCAAGCTCAATATTGATTTTTTTATCATTCACAGAAGAAGGTTTCTAGCTCTTTTTTCATTTACCTCCAAACTCTTTCATCCATCCACTTTTATTTTATCACACAAAGCATAATTCCTCTTACCCCGACAAAATAATTACTAAACCTCAGCAGAGAAGGATGAAATCATGAACTTAACCAAAAGGAAAATAATACACAAACAACAACAACGAACAAAGAACGAAATTACAAGGTAAACTCAATGCCACTGACTACATACTCGTCCGCCTACGAGTATGATTTACGAAATGAGAGAAATGTCAACGACGCAACGGATTTTCGCACGTAAAGAGATACACAAAGGAAAGTGAAAAATCTTCGAAAAAAAGACAACAGACAACACCAAGATAAGGTAAATTTTCTCCTTCTAGAAAAATTAAAGGCTAACGGTACGAAGAGCGCCAACGCGAGTAGGTGAAAACATAACAGTAAATAAAGTTACAAATAACAAGCAAACAAAGAAGGCGAAACGAAATAGAAAGGAGCAAAAAATAAAGGAAGAAAAAAAATTAAAAAAATTTTACCAACCGACTCTCAGAAGAAGTTTGCATGAGTAGAACTCCCCCTCCCGCAAAGAACACAGTTACTTTCAGTCCAAACAAAGCTAGAACAAACCAATAAAAGCTGAAAACAAGCAGCGACAAAAAAATAAAAAATTAAATTAAAGAAAAAGCACAAAAATGTTTAGCCCTCCAAACTCTTCACAAGACATGAAAACTAAAATCTAAAATAAAGGATTCGAATACAAAACGAGAAAACAACAGAAATAACCAAAAAAAAACATATAAAAAACAGAAGGAGCGCATGTGTGAGGCATTAAAGCAGCAGGCAGAGAAATGTACAGGTAACAACAGCCAAATGCCAATGAAGGCCGTTCGGAGGCCGCAAATATAAAATTCGCTGAAGCAGAAAGACGAAAAAAAGAGAAAATGAAGAGTACCAGTTGTTGTTATTGTCGTTGTTAGTGTCAATGGTTATCGCCAGCAAAACAGCGAGCCAACAGCGAGCCGACAAACCAAGCAGCAAGTAGCGAAGAATTATCTAAAGCCATGTGTGTTTGAGTGTATGCGAGTGCACATTGCATAAGCTGCTGCTCACAGCGATGGCATGGAGGTGGGTTGCAACAAAACTTCGCTGGCTTGATTATATTGTAACGGGTGATCCATTTCGAGGTTTCCTACTTTTTTAATAAAAAAACACAGAAAATTCAAATTTACGTAGTTGTCCGCGGCTACGCCTCTGATGTTCCATCCGTTGGATCCAATTTTCGATGACTCGTTCGAGCACTTCGACTGGTAACTGGCTAATGACATGTGTGATGTTATGCTCGAAGGCCTGAACCGCATAGACTTTAGATTTTACATATCCCTACAGGAAAAAGTCTAACGGTGTCATATCACTCGACCGGCCTAAAACGTGAAATTATCTGCTCACCGAAGTCTACTCTCAATAAATCCATTGATTGATGCGTTGTCTGGGAAGTGGCGCCGTCTTGTTGAAAACAAATTTTGCGGAGATCACGAGCTTCAATTTCAGGCATCAAATAGTCCATTCTCATGGCGCGATAACCGTCGCCATTGACGGTTACGTTCTCACCGGCATTATTTTTGAATAAATATGGACTGATGATTCTACCGGCCCACAAACCACACCAAACCGTTTATTTTTTATTTTTGGTAGAAATGGCAGCTCTTGAATCTCTTTAGGTTGCTCTCGTTCAAAATGCGGCAATTTGGCTTGTTTACATACCCATTAAGCCAGAAATGGGCCTCATCGCTGAACAAAATTTGGCTCGAAAACGTGGGATCTTCTGGGAACTTTTCAAGAGCCCATAGAACGAAACGAGGTAAGCGGCTTCAGTTCTTGCACAAGCTGTATTTGTACGATTTCGATTTAAGATCTCGAGCCGTTCCATGCGTCAGTCCGATCTGCTGCGAACGGCGCCGAATCGGCTCTCCACGGTCTTCACGTATAATCTCAGCTACGCACGCTATATTTCCTTCACTGCGTGGTGGACGTGGTGGGTGATGCTTTTGCGAATAGTATGCTCAGTAGGCTGATTATGTTGACCATAAGTTGAGCGAAGCGCGCGAAACACATTCCTAACAGAAAGTGAATTTTCGTAATAAAGTTGAATGATTTGTGAACGTTGTTCAGGCGTAAGCCTTTCCATGATGAAATGTGGAGTATTTCCCTCCTGATCGGCCTTCAAGCGGCTTTGCTGTGAGCGGGTATCTTTAAAAGTAGTCTCTACGGAGCCATTTCAACATACTGCAGAGCGACATCAGGAGGTTACCTGTTATAGTGGTTGCGGCAGGATAGAAACTGCTTGACCTTGACATTCGGCTCAAGCCGATACTCCTTCGCCCTTATGGTGAGAAGAGTCGCAATGAACTCTTGCTTTGCGATGATTTGGTATTCGAATTTCATTAAGATCTTTATGCCTGCCAACCTTTCTTTTGAACATTAACTTCATAAAACTAACAGACTTAAATACAGAAGCCTTGGGACTATTTCTTGTGAAACACTACCTCCTTCGATATCAGTAAACGTGCATTCAGCTGACGACAGGTTTCGCAACAAAGCTTTTCCTTTTCTAACTAGTCAAACACAACAACAAACGTGCTCACACAGGGAGAAATACTAGAAAATACTTTAGCTCCAAACGACGTATTTGCTGTTAATGACAGACTTGAAGACTTGAGTCTTCTTTTTTACTCCTGCTCAAAGGCTTTTGTACCAAAATTCTTTCCCATAAGCATCCACTTAAAGGAGTACCACTGGATCCCAGCGGCTCTGTAATCTCACAGCACCATGTTTGACTATAAAAAACAAACGAAAGAATCGAACCTCAATTGACACCCCCCGGAAAAACTGATATCATGAAATATTCAATTCTATTGTATTGTGGGTTTACCCTAAGAGAGTTGGGCGACTATCTTTGACTCCACAAACACAGTCAATGCGCACACATGTAATCATGAGAGTATCAGTTCTACTCAACTATTGTGTACCTGGTTGTTGGCTGTTGGTATCCACCTCAGTTGCATGTATGTATTGTTAGAAGGATTTATTCTCGGTTACTATTTAACAAACTCATCGCGTAACGGAGCAACAATGAAAAGCAAAAAATACAATAAAAACATTTTTCTCTTCCAACAAAAATTGTGTGCCACCACAGCCCTCGTACTTGGCGTTGATTACTTTACGAAGGTACAATAGGCCGAGTATTATCTAGTTGACAGTTTTAGACGACTCGGTCGATGGTATTTGCTGACAGGATAACGGCACAAGGTTCATAAAAAACTGTAAATTCAAAGGGATAAGAGGTTCTCTTGTGTTATGTGAACACTACTTTTTTTTTTTTTTTGCCAAGCATTCGCGTTTTCAACGTGTGTGGAAACGAATGGCGCAACGAAAATGAAATTTTTGTAGCAAGATTACGAATTGGACGCGCTAAATATAGAACATAAAGGGGTGCACTACAGGGAGGCTAAGAGAGAGAGTGAAGCAAATTTTATTTATATGTGTACGTATATACAGTTAAATTTGAATTTTCATTTCGTTATAGGCTATAGACTAGTGAATTTTCCTAAAGGGGAGTGACCCATTTACAAGCCTTCAAAATAGCACTTCTAGGTATAAACGGAAGTTATCTAGCAAAAATTTAATGAAATAAGAAAAAATAAATTAATATAAAAAAATAAAATTAAAATAATAATAAAAATTAAATTTAATGAAACTAAATAAAAAAATATATATAACAGAATAAAATAAAATATATAAAAAAAATTAAATTCACAAAAATAATTTTTTGGAGCTTTGGAGCTTTTTGGAGCTTTGTAATCGATGAAGGGATTCTCTTCCGAGCTCCTCCTCCACTTTGTGGTTTTGCGTCGTCCAACAAACTCGAGGGATATACAGTTTGTTCTAAGCCGCCTCCGAATGACTGATGGATTATAATGAGGAGCTTTTTATTTCATGTCAGAAATATACTCGAATTGCTTGGCATTCCCTGTTGAGGTGCGACCGCAATTAGAAAAATTAATTTTTAATAATTTTGGATGCTCCCTGATACCTGAACTCGAACCCTTGGCTTATGAATTGTAGTACGTAATTGCAATCAAAAAATAAAATAAATTAAAATAATATAAGTGTACGAGGATTGCCTTAAAAAGGGTGATCAACTTTGACTTTGACTACTTTTTTAAAGAAAAAAACACACAAAATTTAAATTTAATGAGGAATGTTTATTATCATTCGAAAGAACATTCTTTGGCATTTATTTTTTTAAGATTATCTCTCTCAAATATTGGCCGCGGCTACGTCTCTGAAGATTTATCCGTTGAGTTCAATTTTCGATGACTCGTTCGAACATTCCGACTGGTAACTGGCGAATGACACGCGTGATGCTTTGCTCCAAGGCCTGATATCACACGATCTTGGTAGCCAATCGGCCAGCAAAAAACGTGAAATTATATGCTCACCGAAGTCTTCTCTCAATAAATCCATTGATTGATTCGATGTGTGGGAAGTGGCGCCATTTTGTTGAAACCAAATGTCACGGAGATCACGAGCTTCAATTGCAGCATCAAACAGTTCGTTCTCATGGCGCGATAACCGTCGCCATTGACGGTTACGTTCTCAACGGCATTATTTTTGAATAAATATGGACTGATGATTCTACCGGCCCACAAACCACACCAAATCGTTTATTTTTTATTTTTGGTAGAAATGGCAGCTCTTGAATCTCTTTAGGTTGCTCTCGTTCAAAATGCGGCAATTTGGTTTGTTTACATACCCATTAAGCCAGAAGTGGGTCTCAACGCTGAACATATTTTGGCTAGAAAACGTCGGATCTTCTTGGAACTTTTCAAGAGCCCATAGAGCGAAGCCATGTCGCTTGAGAACGTCGAGTTCTTGCGCAAGCTGCATTTTGTGCGCTCTCAATTTAAGATCTTGACGTAAAATGCGCCAATCGTTAGTCCGAGTTGCTGCGAATGGCGTCGAGTCAACTCTACACTGTCTTCGTATACACTCTCAGCTACGGCCGCTATAGCTTCTTCACTGCATGTTGTACGTGGTCTATTCGGTCGAATATTATCCAATAATGAATGCTGAGTCTCAAGATGGGTGAGGGTGTTGCGAAGATTTGTAGACTTTGTTGAGGGTGTTGCGAAGATTTGTAGACTTTGTTCATGCGTAAGTCTTTCCATGAGAAAGTGCTAAGATATACTGAACAAAAATAACATACCAGGTTGACACGACTTACGCGTGGTCTGTCAAAAAAGGCTATTGAAAAAAGTGCCTCTACTTGGATCACCCTTTATATCTCGGTATTTGCAACCCTCATATTATAACAGGTCATTTGAAAAGTCCCCGGCCTAAGTAAGTACAACAAATTTTTTTTGGCTAAATTAATTTTATTTTTATTCAACGTAGCTCCCTTCAAGGGTGATTCATTGATTAAAGCGACTCTACAACTTTTCGATACTGTTTTTGTTGTACGATTTGTTCTTGCTTTAAAATAGGCCTCAATTTCGGCGATCACTTTTTGATTTGACGAAAATTTCTTTCCAGAGATATGAGAACAGGAAACAGTCACTGGGGGCCAGATCTGAAGAATGCGGTGAATGCCGAAGCAATTCGAAGCCCAGTTCATGAATTTTTGCAAACGATTACACTGTCTTGTGACACGGTGCATTGTCTTGGTGAAACAGAACTTTTTATTCTTATAATATGGCAGTTTTTCGGCGTTTCCATGATTTAAACGTTTCAATAATGCTATGTAATAGTCGCTGTCCTTCCTTTTTCAAGGTAGTCAAAAAAATTTTTTCCATGAGCATCCAAAATACAGACATCATGGCCCTGCCAGCCGGCTGTTGCGTTCTTTCACGCTTTGGAGCGGGTTCATCGTGTGTAGTTCAATCGGATGACTGTCGATTAGACTTCGGAGGGAAATGATGTAGCCATGTTTCATCCATTGTCACATATCGATGTGACCTACATTTAAATACCTATCCGACCGTATGCGTATCAATATTCTTCGCCATCGCTTTAAATTTTTTTTCGACTTGAATAAAAGTGTTAAAAGTTTGCATTTATGCATTTTGTCTCCCTAACCATGAGTGCCACAAGGTTGCTGTATTTTCCCTAGTGTACTATCAATATTCTTCGCCACCGCTATATATGTTTTTTATTTTTCGATTTTAAAGAAAGTTATAAATTCCGCATATTGTATTTTTGCATTTTTTTCTCCCTAACCGTAAGCGCTACAAGGCTGCGGTTACTTCCCTAGTGTAGCACAATTAAACACCTATCCGACCGCTTCTGGGATTTATCAACTCGTCGTTGGTTTTGGCCAGGAGTGAGCTTGTGCAGCACCCACCTTGTACAGAGCTCTCTTACACCAAAATATTCGTGAACGATATGATGTACACGTTCAGTTGATATCTTTGGAGTACTTGCCATTTCATTCAATTTCAATTTATCGTCATTCAAATTCATTTTGTGGATTTTATTGAAGTTTTCATGATTTTCCTGGGATAGTGTCCGGAAACTCCTCACCAAGCTTAGTTTTTTGCTGTATTTTTTTTTCTTCAAAAAGTAATATTTTATCAACACGCGCAATTCATTTTTATCCATTTTTTAACAATAAAAAAAGTTGCTCCACTCAAACAGGTATAAATCAAAAACTATTGATCCGATAGCGGTCAAATTTATACACGCGTCGTTTGAAGGTTAGGGCTAATTAAAAATCGTAATTAATTTAGTTTTTGTAGCGACACCTGTGTGGCAGGCCGGGGACTTTTCAATTGACCTGTTAATAAAATAAATTAAATCCAAGGAAAATTAAATAAATAATTTAAAATTAAATAGAATTAAATGAAAAAATATTTTAAATAAATTAAGTCCAAGGAAAATTAAATAAAAAAATGAAAATTAATAGAATTAAATAAAAAAATATTTTAAATAAATTAAGTCCAAGGAAGATGAAATTAAAATTTAAAATTAAATATAATAAAATAGAAATATAAAATAAAATTAATTACATTGAAATGTAAAAAAATAAAAAAGCAACATCGAGTATATTTTATAACGGATTAAAATTAAATGTCTAATATTCTATTTGGGCTGTTGGGTATAATCCCAAACTTTCGTATTATATAACGTATCAAATATTTATATATTAATTTAATTTAATATTTTCGTCTTTTTTATGCCAAACTCACCATTCTTTGCCAAAATTATTATTTAAAACAGGTACTTACCTAGAAAAAATATATATTAAAAATTAGTTAGTGTCAGTTAGTATTTTAAAAATAATATTTTATATATATTTTTTTAAATATTTTATTATATATTTATTTTATTTTAAACCTCTGTTGGCCTAAAAATATTAAAAAAAACAAAGTCGCTTACAAAGTATTGCACAAAAAAGTTATTGATGCATATCTATCCATATTACCAAATGCCCAACAAAGTAATATTTCAAAGCATCAAAATGCCGAAATGTCTGAAGTGACACTTTTGCGCGCAAAGCAATAAATAATTTTTTTACTTTTCATATTTAGTTGCAAAAAAAAAAAATTAAGCCAAAAAAATGCCAACCGGAAAAACAGGCTAGCAAAAAGCCAAAGACATTAACGTACGTACAAGTGTGTGTATGTGTGAGCTTCTTCTCCGATTTAACGCATAAAAAGTATTTTTCTTTTTCTTTTTGTCTTCTACTCAAACATGCTGCAACACCACAAAATCATTGACGCGTCAATAGCAAAATATTGCAAAATCTTCACTTTATGAGCTGCCGACAATGTTGGTGAATTTATATAGTGCACAACGTGTCACAACGATACTACATATGAACATTGAAGTATTTATGTGCATACCCGAGCGCATAGCTTTGGTGCAGCGCGTGGCGATATTAAGTTTCGACGCGTGTTGTTGATGCAACATGCGCAACATTGTTGACGTTTAAAGTGTCAATGCGAGTTGAAATGAATTGGTTATGGGCTAATGGCAAATTTATTCAAATGGGCTGAGGGTCACTGAAAGATTGCGAATTTGAATGGAAAAAAGAACAGTACGATTTGTGCAAAGAATAATTTTGGTCTATTATCGAAATCAAATGTATGCTATAAGAGCAGCATGGCAGCTAAGATTGGCAGCAACTTGGCAGGTAAGACTCGTTGAACGACATTTTCATCTGCATTCCTCAGGTAAATTTAAATTCAGAATTATATAGCCCGAATGAAAATAATTTTCGCAATATTCAGTCAAACCAGTTAACTGACACTTTTTTCTCTTTTTTTTCTTGCCAGTGTTGCCTATCACTTTAGAACTTGCCGGCGACACTTCGACAGCTTTTTGCCACAAAGGCAAAATAAATTATTCAAGCGGTTTGCACTTTAGTTAACAACAAATACAAGAGAAACGTCAAGGCAAGTATGTACTTACACTAAAAAATAGCTAAATTTTATGTACATATGCTTTATAGGAAGTTTCTGAGTGAAACAAATTTCAACTAAAACTTGTGAAAACTGAAAATGTGCAACTGGATGATTGAAGATAGTGTGAATTGTTAGAAAGAAGTAGTAATAAAAACTGAATTTATGCAATGGAAGAAAAGAGTTCAACCCATAAACCGTATGTAACTGGGCGCTTATGTAAAGGGTGTTTTTTATAGAGGTATAGAACTTTAAGTTGGCATTACTTTCAAGATGGCGACCGATTTAACAGATGTCAAGTGATTTATTCTCAGTTTGGTTTGGCAATTCATCATGAATAGACTCACGCCTGAACAACGCTTGCAAATAGTGAAATTTTATTTCGAAAATAATGGTTCTGTGCAGAAAACGTATCGCGCACTACGTCCATTTTAGCGATGTTTAGCGATGAAGCGCACTTCTGGTTGAATGGCTATGTCAACAAACAAACCTGCCGCATTTGGAGTGAAGGTAATCCTCAAGTGTATGTTGAAACACCGTTACATCCAGAAAAATTGACTGTTTGGTGCGCTTTATGGGCTGGTGGAATCATTGGTCCGTACTTTTTCAAAAACGATGGTGGCCAGAACGTTACAGTCAATGGTGATCGGTATAGAGTCATGATTACTAACTTTTTCATTCCTGAATTGAAAAACCATGATGTCTAGGAGATGTGGTTTCAACAAGACGGCGCAACATGTCACACAGCTCGTGCCACAATAGATTTATTGAAAGACACGTTTGGTGACCGCCTAATTCCACGTTTTGGACCTGTGAATTGGCCTCCAAGATCTTGTGATTTAACACCGCTAGACTACTCTCTGTGGGGCTATGTAAAGTCATTGGTCTATGCGGATAAGCCACAAACGCTTAACCACTTGGAAGACAACATTCGCCGTGTTATTGCCGATATACGGCCACAAAATGTTGGAAAGTCATCGAAAATTGGACGTCCAGATTGGACTACATCCGCGCCAGCCGTGGCACTCATGTGCCAGAAATCATATTTGGAATGTAATGCCACAAGATTATCTTTCGGATAAATAAAATTCATGTCAATCGAATAAGCCATCTTTGTTTTATTGCAACTTAAAGTTCTATACCTCTATAAAAAACACCCTTACTTACATTAGTATATAAAGTATAAGATTAAAAATAATCTATACGATATAAGAGAGCAGGATTCATTCATTCAGAGGGTATGGTGGATTTTTTGTTGTCTTATTAAATTGCAAAAAATGTTTAAAATATTCTCCCAAAATTTCAAATCTATCGTAGTAAAATTCTAAGAAATAGACCCTTTGGAAGTTCCGCCCATCAGACCATGTCTGTGTCAATTCGAAACTTTAAGCTCGTTTATCTCAAAACTCTATTTTTTAAGTCAGTGGAGACGATATCTCGAAATGTTCTAAAGCGATTTTGTTCAAATTTGGCACACAACATTATCTAGTTATGGAATGAAGGATTTTTTTTATTACAACTAATTTTTTGAGCCAAATTTGCAAAAATTTGTTGTTTTTTTTTGTTCAAAGTCTGTGAAAAATTCAAATATTATTTTTTTTCCTTCGTCCAATAACGAGATTTATCCATGGACTAACGAAATATTTTTGGTTTTTCATTTAAGATTAACCAACAATGAGTTATGCTGTCCACGGTGAGGGCATTTTCTTTTGAGACGTCAAGGCAGATGAAGTACCAACGACTGAGTTTTCGGAATTTTTGAAAAAGAATTTCACAAAATACTGTTTAAATATGTATCTTTGATATGGTGAGTTGTTTGAATAAAATATATGATTGTATATATACAAAAACATTGTGAAAATTTCCTTGTTTTAACCTCTTAATTTAATTTTATTGTACATTATTTTATTTCATTTTATTTAAAAGGGTAGTCTAGTCTAGAGGCTCGAATTTCGAGCGTTTTTTTGGCAATATATAATAAAAAGGATTGAAATTTTTATCATCCATTTTTTTATCATTTGTTTGTTATATTTCAAGAGTACAAAAAATTTATTTAAAAATAATTAAATTTTTTCATGGAGTTATGCGCCTTTGAAGGGGAACGTGTCCTCGTCGCCATGATTTCTACCCTTGTAGTCATCTGAAAAATAAAGCAATAATGGATTCTTAATAAGTATGAATGTCGCTAACCCAGGAACCCGCAAAACTAGAAAACAAAATTTTTTTTATAAAATGGCGGCTGCTCAAAAATAAAGGTCGATTTTTTCACTAATTTTCTAACTACCTATATATTGAATTTTTTTTTAAATATTAAAAATTTTAAATTTTAATTTTTTGGTGGTTCATACGATAGAGAGATATTCAAAGAATATTCGTGCCAAATTTCAAGTAAATTGGCTGATTAGAACTTGAGATATTGTGGTTACTGCATCGAGAAAAGTAGTTTCGAGAAAAACGCGTTTAAAGTTCCGCGTAAAGGCCGAGCCGATATGGATGCCGCGTCAGGAAAATACCTGTGTCTCCGAAAATAATTTGAATTTTGAAAAATCTTCTTACAGACAAATTTTTAAATAGTTAAAGTTTAAAAATATGCAAAAAAAAATATTATCGAATTTTCCAAAATTCTAGACTACAATACCTCTTCAATACAAACAAAAAATTATTTAATTTTATTTTATTTCATTTCATTTCATTTGTTTTCTTTTATGTCATTTTATTTTGTATTATTTAATTTAATTTTTTATTTTTATTTTTTTATTTTTTTATTTTTTTTTTTTACTTAAATTATTTTTATTATTTTATTTATATTTTTTATTTTATTTCATTTTCCTTTTTTATTTAATTATTTTTTATTTTTATTTTGTATTATTTTAATTTAATTTAATTTATTTTTTTTATTTTGCTTTATTTTTTTTTATTAATTTGAATTTACTTAAATTTTTTAATTTTTTTTTTTAATTTATATTATTTTATTTTTATTGCATTTTATTGAGATTTTTGTTATCTAATTTTTTAATTTTTATTTTATTTAATGTTTTTTTTTTTGGTTTTCGGCATGAAGCAGTAGTTGTAATTTTGATGCATTTCGATTGTGTGGTAGAAACTTCCTCATTTTTACAGCAATCACATAGTAATAGTGAAGGTGCCAATCTATTAGATCAACTTTTAATATTCTCCCCTACTTTTCGTACTTTCTACCACAGTAGCCTCAGGCTTAATCTTATGTCTAAATGTTGTAAGCCACAGAAGACAAGTAAACTTTTTAGCTACACAAAATGTACGGCCGTACGAATATATGTGTGCGTGTGTATTGAGAAAGTTTTAAATATAAAGGCATTTGTATTCGAAAGTGGAGAAGACTATTGGGATTAGTTCATTGTAAGACTGTTTCGGGACTGTGTTGAAGGGAAGCGAAGGCAAAACCGAAGTTCATACTGCAGGTGTGAAGGTGATGTGACGAGCTCTGATTTTGGTACTGAAGTGAGGGTGTTAAGAATTTATTCAAAGGGTGACGCTAGCTGGGAACTTGGAGATCTGTGGTGGAATCGGAGACGGAGGCGAAGATATCTTCTTTTTAGGGATAAATTTCATTTTACACGGGAATCTTATGAGAACTTGTCATAAACAAGGTCGCCCACTCGACTCAGTAGCTTTGTTGTTGTTGTTGTGGTATCGGCTATACGCTAACCCCGTCTAGGGTTAGTCAAGTTTAGTTTTAATCATCGAGGTCATCTAACGGGAGGCCCAGGAAACGTGCTGTTTGGACGGGTTCGAACCAGAGGTAGGGGGGTGTTAGATGAGTCGGGTTAAGTGGGCATGCAAAGAGGTGCGGGGATTCGTGCCATGCGGGACATCTGTTGGGTATGTCAGGGTCGAGTCTGGATAGGTAGGAGTTAAGCCTGCTACAGTATCCAGGTCTTAATTGTGCCAGGGTTATGCGGGTCTCACGAGGCAACTCGAGCTCTTGTTCTGCAATGGGTGGTGATTGAACTCCGAGAGCAATATTCATGGGAAGAGAGTTCACGAAGGTGTTAACGGACTCACAGCCAAGGACGGTGTTCTGACAAATCTGGAGCTTCTTCAACTGCGTCTCGCTAGTATCCGGCGATTGCAGTCGTATGCGGAGCGAAGGAGTGTAGGCTGTTAAATGTAACTCCCAGTAACTTTGGGTTGTTGAATTTTTACGTCATCGACCTTCACATTGAGTTTAAGCCGGTACTCTTTCGTTCAGGTGGTGAAAAGGGTGGCAGAGGATTTCGCGTGTTGTAGATGTAAATGTCGTGCAGTGAAGAAGTTGGAAATGTCGGCGAGATAGCAGTTTACTTTCGAACAAAGACTATTAATATCCTGGCCAATATCAGTAGCTTTGTAAAACTCCACACTGAATGAACCGTTACAAGCCTAGCTGCTACCAATACGCCTCACCAGTCACTCACACCGTTGAGTGGAGCTTATAAACTTTTCTCGCTTACTCACTTCCGATTTTACTATATCATTGCAGGTCGACAGTAGAAAACAAATAACTTGCAACATTTGGTGGAAGTGTAAGAGACTAAAAAACAGAAAAGAAATCTAAATGTTTTCTGTATGACCTACAGGCTTTTGCTTGATACCAAAAAAATATATATATACAGAAACTCTCTACCTTCTGTGTAATATACCAACTGGCAATGTGTTAGAATGCCACAGGCAGCAACCAAATCGCATAGTCTCCTCCGTTCAGCTCGGCACCGCTCCGCTCAACCCGACTCAGTCCGATTAGTTGCTCAACTGTTTTAAATTTGTGGTTTGTTGTGCAAGTTTTCTAGGAAATTGCTGTTGTGACCAGTGCCCAGATCCAGGTGTTGTTGGCTGCTGCCGTTGCAAAGAGTTGTAATTGAAATGACAGCAACACCCTCGGGGACGCACAGCTGGCTAGGCTACCACCAGTCGGCTGTCTGACTGGCTATCTGACTGTTAGGCGTTGATGCGGAAAAAGCCAAATCGACCGTTACTCTTTGCAATTCGATCTCTATCAGCAACGCCACATATGCGTTCACCTCGATTTTCGAATTTTGTGTGTGTATGTGTGTGTGTGGTGTTGCAACTCTTTGCCTTTCCCTTTACCTGTTTTTTATCGCCTTTGATTGCTATTTGACGGTTGTTTGGTCAATTGTAGATATATAGGCTTTGGAATTGTTAAGAAGTTTTGAAAGTAAGCGTTTAGGATTACACGAGTAAGCTGGTCAAACAAATTGAAGACAAGTTTCGCGTTAGTTCGGTTGCACCTGCTTTTGGCTGCTCTTTTAATTTGGCTAACGTTAAGAAAATGGCAAAATAAAAATAAAAACGTCATCAGAGCCAATTCAAAGCCTCCGTCTGCTACAGAGTAGCTTTGCCATTTTTTTCAATTACTAGTGTACTTTGTATCGAAAACTTTCAATTTGGAGTATTTTTGTCCATTTGAACTACGTTTTCTAGCCAGCTCCCATCGACTTCATGTTATTTTCGTCTTCTTCCAGGTCCAATCGCTCGTTAAGACTTTTGAAAAAAGCCTCATCTCTCTCTCACTTTGTAGCTCACTTTAATTTCTCCATACCTACTTTAAGTAATACCAAATACGAGGCATGTACAGAAAGTAAGTGTACTGAAGCCACCACAACCGGAGATACTTTATTTTCGTCAGGTTGGCAACAAGTTAATGTAGCCAGATTTCTCCTCTTTGCAACGAGACTGGTTCAAGGTCAGTACTTGGAGAACTGTAGAACTGTAGCAGCGAGAACACGCTTTTAAAGAAATATGGACCGATGATTCCACCGGTCCACAAACCACACCAAACCGTTTTTTTTTTTTTTTTTTTTTTTGGATGAAATGACAGCTATTGAATCTCTTCAGGTTGCTTTCCGTCCCAAATTTGGCAATTTTACCTGTTTACATACCCATGGAGCCAGGAATGGACTTCATCGCTGAACAAAATTTGGCTCGAAAACGTCAGACCTTCTTGGAACTTTTCGAGAGCCCACAGAGCGAAGCGGTGTCGCTTGAAAAGGTCGAGCGGCTTCAGTTCTTGCACAACCTATATTTTGTACGCTTTCTCTTGAAGATAGAAGAGGTGGTCTATTCGGTCGAATATTATCCAATATTGAATGCTGGTTCTCAAGATGGGTGATCGTGTTGCGAATAGTACGCTCAGTAGGACGATTATGTTGACCACAAAAAGGGCTATTGAAAAATCAGTGGATATTGGATCACCTTTTATATGGTGTCATCCGTTATCTCGTTTGAGATTTATGATGAGGTAAAAACTGCATATGGTGATTGAGGAGAGTATACAATTGGTGTCGTGAGTTTAAAAACGGTCGAACGTCTGTGCTTGATGAACAGAGGAAGGAAGGACTTTCAATTGCGACTAACAAAACGTCCGCAAAAAAAGGATATTGCGTTTCGTGACGATCGCAAATGGACTGTGGATAAACTTTCCGCGATATTTCCGCAAATTTCAAGACCTCTATACCTACCTACTATACCAAAGAATCACAGAAACTCTCGGCTTTCATAAACTGCCCGCGAGATGAGGTTATCGGGATACTACTTCGAGGAAAGGCATCAAAAAATGTATATCCCGCTTCATGGCCTGCATAGAGAGGAATTGCTTTGGATTGGTGGATCGCGGCGCACTCAGCATAAGGGGAGCGCTAAGAACTACTTACTGCAAGGTCTGTATTTGAAAGGCTACTGCCACCAATTTACATCGTAGTGGAAATCATCAGAGCGAAATCCGCTTTAAAATTGGTGTCGTTAGGTGAATTTTCTGCCAAAACCTCCAGGCATGGCACAATAAGCAAAGGATTGATGCGCAATTAGGCTAAAAATGTCGGGCGTGGAGTCTTTTATGCTGAACTAGATCTCAGTTAACCATTCAGGCTTCCGAAATAAAGCAGCATTTTCAAGGCGGAGTCCGCAGAAAAATCTACTGAGCTAGCTAACATATATGTACGTTGATAGCTAGTCGTCAGAAAATGGCTTTAGACCCCAGGAAGCAGCAGATAAGATGGTCGCAGGGAAACACTTCACATCTACTAGGTTCCAGACCACAAGAGTGTTATGAGAACCGAAATAGTTGATCGGATAGCCATAAATGTCATCCGTCTGGCAAACTCACCAACACACGACATTCGAAAAACGTCAAGGACTTGGTACAATAAAGTTTCCGAGAGATTTGTAAGATCGAGATAAGTCTTGGTGGGAGTGAAATCCCTAATGGCCTGTAAGACCGCCAAGACGATGTGCAATTGCAGTGATACAGTACACCCACTTTTCGCCTACGCGATCTTGAAAGAAGTATGGGACTATTGTTGGTCACAAGGCAAGCATAGATGTTTGAACACATACTCTGTTTCCGTCCGCCCTTAACTAGATTTGGGTTTAGACATATGAACCTTCATCTTGCACTACAAAGGACTAACAGGCGAAGAATCCTGACAGTATAACCTAACCTTACATAATTTTTAATTATCAGAGAATAGGCCCATCTTGCCTGAGAACATGTACAGTTTCGATTGGTTTGATTTTATCGACCGTTGTTTAATAAAGGGTGAAGGGACTTTTTTCAATAACACACGTGAGTCGTGTCAAACTGTCATATTATTTTTGTTCAGTGTTGTTTGGCATTTCGTCATGGAAAGACTTACGCCTGAACACCGTTTACAAATCATTCCTTACTTTATTACGAAAACTCACGTTCGGTAAAGAATGTTTTTCGCGCGCTTCGCTCTATATAATCGGCCTACTGAGCATACTATTCGCAACACCATCACACATCTTGAGACCCAGCATTCATTACTGGATAATATTAGACCGAATAGACCACGTCCAGCATGCAGTTAAGAAAATATTACGGCCGTAGCTAAGAGTGTACACGAAGACCGTTGAGAGTCGATTCGACGCCGTTCGCAGCAAATCGGACTGACGTGTAGAACGACTTGGCGCATTTTACGTCGATATCTTAAATTGAAAGCGTACAAAATACAACTCGTGCAAGAACTGAAGCCGCTCGACCTTCCCAAGCGACAGCGCTTCGTTTTATGGGCTCTTGAAAAGTTCCCAGAATATCCGACGTTTTCGAGCCAAATTTTGTTCAGCGATGAGGCCCATTCCTGGCTCAATGGGTATGTAAACAAGCAAAATTGCCGCATTTGGGACAAAGGGCAACCAGAAGAGATTCAAGCTGCCACTTTATCCAGAAAAACAACGGTTTGGTGGAATCATCGGCCCATTATATTTCAAAAATGATGCCGATGAGAACGTAACCATTATCGCGCCATGATAACTGATTATTTGATGCCTAAAATTGAAGCTCGTGATCTCCGCGACATTTGGTTTCAACAAGACGGCGCCACTTCCCACACATCGCATCAATCGATGGATTTATTGAGTGAATACTTCGGTGAGCAGATAATTTCACGTTTTGGGCCAGTCGATTAGCCACCAATATTGTGTGATATCACACTGTTAGACTTTTTCCTGTGGGGATATGTAAAGTTTAAACTCTACGCGGACAATCCCGCTTCAGTTGAGACCTTGGAGCAAAACATCACGCGTGTCATTCGCCAGTTATCAGTCGAAATGCTCGAAGGAGTCACCGAAAATTGGACTCAACAGATGGGCCATCTGTGACGTAGCTGCGCCCAACATTTGAAAAAGACAATCTTCAAGAAATAAATGCCACAAAATGTTCATTCGAATGATAATAAACATTCTCCATTAAATTTGTGTTTCCTGTTTTTTTTTTCTTTAAAAAATAAGAAACTTTGAAATGAATCACCCTTTCTCTATTTTCTTCTCTCCCTCGCACTCTATTTCCTTTCTTTCTCCAACCCTCTTCTTCTCCCACTCTTTATTTAATATAATACAACGTTGTTCCTCAATTTAATTCTTTCCCTCTTTCAGATCCAATTTATTCAAAAACATTCAATTTGTCTGGAATTCTGGGAGATATTCTCTTTTTTAAGGTTATAATGGGATTGGCACAGTGCCTGGCAACTAGGAGTTATAAATACTTATACGATATTGGGTTTCCGAGGGAATTCGAACAACACTGACTTTTTATCTGTGAAATAAGGCCTACCTCGGAAGCTCGCTTAATAGACACTTATTAACACTACAAGTAACAAAACAGTTTCCACACAATCACAAATATATCATGAATCAGTGCAGACAATGGTTCCACTGGTGAGCTGTGGGCACCCCCATATAACCAACAATTCCACAACTAAGGCAAAACAAAGCGTTAACTATTAACTCACAAGTGACTGCCAAATTGATACCAACTCATTGAAGGTACAACCACTCGCAACGGGGAATGGAAGAGAGATCTCGTCTACGATTTCATCAAATAATAATGAATAGTAAGCACACAAGTTACCAAAAATTTACTACTACACAGAACCCCGAAATCCTGGCAATGCTAATATGCAGCCAGATTCGACGCCATGCCAGCCAGGTAGGTAGCCGAGCCCAACAGCCATGTTATACGCTGATTCCTATCAACATTCACCGAAGAAGAAAAAACAGACTAAACACATGTAGTTTTAGTCCATGGACAAAGCGGATGCGAAGCTTCACCTATAGTATGATGCTCAACAGCAGGAGAAGAGGTCTTTCGTGGGCTTAGCAAAATTCAAACCACAACACAGCCGACAATAAGCAGGAAGCGCAGCCACACACACGAACTCATCATGTACGCACACAGAGCTCTCCGCAGGCATAAACAAAAATCCAGGTGTGGCCGCTAACACCCGAAATGTTCGTCGCCGTTGTGCCACCATGCCGTTGTGTCGCAAAAGTTGGCACACACAAGCTGTGTTGCTTCAAAGGAGCTCAGCGTGTTTGTGTGTGCGTGAATGTATGTGTGTATACGCCAAGCCGAGAGTGGATTCGAAAGCAAAGCGAGCAGCGGCAGACAGTAGTAGTAGTAGTGGCGGTGGCTATGGTTGATTATCTGCCTTGACTGCCAGCGCAAGTGATAAATTATCCTGGCAAGAAAGCATGTGCTGAGTGGTTTGGTATACAGGCTGGCAGGCAGCCTAGGAGACAGCAACTACTACTGCAACGTCGCCCTTGCCACGTGTCGCACTCTATGCGCTTCCTTTCCCTCCTGCCAAGCTGTTGGGCTAGTTCACTCGCTTGGTCGCACCTCAGTCGCTAGTAGCTCATGCCGGTCGGTCGATTTCGCTCTGCTTTTGCTTGCTTACCTTGTTGAGTCGTTCGACCGTGAATGCTTTTCGAGTTTGTTTGCTACCCTTCGGGCGACTTTTAAACATTGATTGTTATGGGTGGGGGGTGGGGGGAGCTTAATGTGTTTGTGTGCGTGTGTGTCCGCTGAGTCGTGCTGCTTTGTAAAATGCCAAAGCAAGCAATGCCAGCAAGGATACAAGGCGATGGCACATATATGTATGTATATATGTATGCAAGTACAATTAACTAATGCACGCACACATACGCAGCAGCGCACGAAGCTGTCGACTTGCTAAGGATTTAATGATGCAGCAGGAGCCGCAATTTCGAAACCATTTAAATGCCATACTTAATACATACTTGTACATACATACGTACATATATACATAAACACATATATAGACTCGAACTAAACACTTGGCGCGGTTCCACTTGACGAGCTGCTCTTCACAAAAATTGTCAAAAAATAGTTAATAAGAAAATTTTTATACCAGAACGTTTTGTAAGCAGTTTTCGTCCTGTCGGCAGCTCATGGTGTAATATGTTTAGCAAACATCCATGAGATGTAGAGGAAAGAAATAAATTAGACAACATGAGGGGAGAATTTCCAAATATATTCACATATTAGAAAAAGAAGTTTATGCAGAAAAGAACGCAAGATAAAATATATAAAAAAAAAAATAAAAACAAAAAAAAAATAAAACAAAAATAAAATAAAATAAAATAAAATAAATAAAAATGAAATAAAAATAAAATAAATAAAGTAAACTAAAATAAAATAAAATAAAATAAAGTAAAATTAAATGAAATTAAATTAAATTAATTTAAATGAAATAAAATAAAATAAAATAAAATAATTTAAAATAAAAAAATTTAAATAAAAAAAAAATAAAATAAATAAACTTAAATTAAATTTAAAAAAAAGTAAAATAATATAAAATAAAATAAAATAACTTAATATAAAAAAAAATAAAATAAACTGGGATAAAATAAAATAAAATAAAATAAAATAAATTAAAATAAAATAAAATAAAATAAAATAAAGCAAAATAAAAATAAAATAAATAAAATAAAATAAAATAAAATAAAAATAAAATAAAACATTTAATTTATATAAATAAAATAATATAATTTAATATATTAAATAAAGAAAAATAAGAAAAAATAAATAAAATAATAAACTAAAATAAAATACATTAAAATAAAATAAAGTGATGAAAGTGCAATAAAATAAAAGGAAAGAGAATAATAGAAAGAAAATAAAAATAAAGAAATAAAATAAAATGAAGTAAAATAAAATAAAATAAAATGAAATAAAAAATTAAGTAAAATAAAAGGAAAGAGAAAAATATAAAAATTAAACTAAATAAAAAAATATAATTTCCGAAAATAAAAAAAATAAATTAAAATAAAATTATATTAAATTAAATTAAATAAAACGAATAAATTAAACATATATGATGAAATGTAAATGATTTCTATGAATATATCACTCAAGAATCATCTCTCTTCATTACTTACATGAATGCGAGTATTATTCTGTTGAAAAATTAGTGACTCCTCCCTGTAAGCCTCCACAGCGGAAAGCAAGCTGTCTTCCAACACTTGAACGTAGTCTCTAATACTCATTTGAACTGTAATTCGAGCCTAGTTTCTACGAAATTGCGTTTAGAAAAGCAAAGAGGGCTCTTTTGTAAGTTTCTTCAATAGAACCAAAAACCATATGGAGCATCATTATTCCATTTTTTTCGTCCAAGAACATAATATTTACAACAAATAAAGTCAAACAGATGAACTTCAGTATCACCACTAATAACTTATTGTGTGCCAATTGGTGTATAAGTGTTCTTTTGAAATGATTTATCCGCATAAATGCGGTCTTCAAGATCTCTGTGGCCAATGACATCACCAAGACGAGATATTACGCAGCCGGAAAATTTCTCTCGCAATAACGACATATTCGCACGTGTTGTCTGGTATGTCACGTCATCTTGTTGGAACCACATATTGCCCAAGTAGGGTTCCTTAAATTGCAGGCAAAAAAAATTCGGTATCATACGACCATAACGCTCTGAATTGACAGTGACAGTCTCGTCGTTATCGTTTTCAAAGAAGTAAGCTCCATCACACATCCGGACCAAAGAGTGTAGTAGGTTTTTTTGGGTCTACAATTATTTTGAGGATTCTCGGAGCCCCAAATGCGACAATTTGGCATATTTAAGAATTCAAGTATTGAGAAATGTGTCTCGTCTCAGAAGATTTTCTTGGAAATATCTGCTTGTGGTTCAAGCACACAATCGACGTAACTACGGCATTGTGAATAGTCGGCTGGCTTCAGTTGTTGTGTGGGCTGGACTTTATATGGATGTAGGTGTAAGCACAAGTGCAATACACACCATAATGTGCCGTACGAAAGTCCCAGCTTATCAGAACGTCGAGTCATAGAACAGTCGAGTTGTTGCTGTTGTTGTAATTCCCCAAATTGGGCCTTGGGGAATATTGCGGAAGTGACAGACCTTGGTCGGATGAAAATCCCGGTCGTTCCGGTATAAATACCCGAATGTCGCGAGAACTATTAAATTTTAGTCGCCTCTTACGAGAGGCATGTCTTACCGCAGGTAAATTCCTGAACGCCTAATCCGCGGGAGAGACAGTCTCGCCGTTACGACATGCATGCTTTACAGCAGGTAAATTCTTGAACGCCTAACTCGCAGGGGTTTCACCTATTGCGGCAGATGTGCAGATGATGCATCAGCCTTACAATATTTGAAATTGATCTAGGCTCTTCAAATTTCTTTAACATTTTCCGAATTGCTTGAGTAGTTCGACGATTATGTGCACCACAATCTCCTTTAAAAGCACGAGACGTGGCCACGTGTGAATAATCATTTTTGTCCTGCAGTTTTGAAAACTTATTAATATAGAAAATTGGCAACACTGCATTGAAGGATAAAGAGATGGACTTTAAAGAGAGTTAAAGGGTATTTCACTGGTAATTGACTAATGTAACACAATGCGTAGCTATACTAACGAACGAATTTAAATAGTACTCGTTCCCTGTGTGAAAATTGGCAACAGTGTAAAGTAATAAAGAAGATATCTAGACAGAGATAAAATAAGGTATGAATCCAGTGAAAATAATTTCCAAAGATTTTATGTGGTAATTAACAGAATGCTAAGCCTATTGATTGGAAAAAAATTTTAAGCGTTTTAAGAGGCCAAAGGAGTTGCTTATGTTTGTAGGAATATCTTTCAACGGCCTGGTAAATGATATTATTTATTTTCTTTAAGTCTAATGGCGCTCAACGGCAATACTTTTATTTAAGTTTATAGAGAACCCAATTTGTTAAGAATATTCCTTCACTCCACTGTGAATATGTTTAACCTCAAAAACAATGCTCTTACCTACATACATACTCACACTATCCGTCTCACACATTTAGTTGCACATGAAGGCTTTTGGCTTTGCTGCAGCTTCCTCACATCACATCCAACTAGCACAAGCAGCCATCAAGTTAGTTAGCGTCTGGCAGCTATTTAAAGCTTTACTCAGTTTATTGCATAGCTAAATACTTGCAGACGAGGAAATTTTCTAACATACACACACATACACACACTTGCTAGAGCAAGAAGTTACTAAATAAGTATGTCAATTTGAGTGCATAAGTTGTGGTATTTAGTGAAGGAAGAAGTAATAGTAGAAGAAGAAGAATATCACAGATGCACCTGCCTAACGCTGATGCTTTTACTGCCTCTCCTCCGCCTCTCTCTCTCTCCATCTCTCACTCTCTCTTTCGCTCTCTCACTTATTGCATGCTTGCAAGTGATTTGTCATCTGGTTGAGCTAAAACCTGAAACCAAGGTAACCATAAGGGTAATACCGTTAGTACCACATATCTTTTCCGCTTGCAGACAAGAGAACAGTATTAGGTAGCAATGAGATGGATTAAAGTGTGTAAAGCAAAAACAATAATAACAATAATAGAAGCCACTTAAATCACGACGTCAGAGAGTTGAGCAAAGATTTACCTTCAGGTATTCACCGAATTCTGGTGAGAAAGTTATTTGAAGATAAAATACTTTTGAATATGGCTTCATACAGAGTTCAGGATCTATGGGATCTTTCAAAGAGGAACGATTGAATGTTCTGATTATAGTTAAAAAGCTAAATTTTCTCTGAAAACTGTCACTTTGTGCATAAAACTTAAATTAAGACCGTGCGAAATAGTTTTGGAATTCGACTTGCTGCCTCATATATTCGTACGGTACTTAAATACTGGACTGATACGAGCCAAGCTCAAAAAAGAGAGAGCTGCAACCTACCCATCTGCGTAGAAACAACCAGTTGTTTCTCTCAGAGAAGCGTGAGAGTCGTGCAGTAAATCGATCAAAAAAGTCTTTGAGAACTTTTTGGGCTTGTACTTTTCTGTTTGGTGACGTGGGTTCCTCTCAGAACGGAACCAGAACCTGTACGAGGTAGTGGTCCAACTCGATATTAGGACATCGGAACCAAAGCAGGCGGTGTCGCCGTCATAAGCGGAAGACGTGGAATCCGTCATAAGCGGAAGACGTGGAATCCGTCATAAGCGGAAGACGTGGAATTTGTATCTGATGCTGAAGCCATTCCTACCCACGCTCGTAGTAATAACATGGACATAGTAAAGTATGGACCGATAAATAATGATTCCCAATTCTGCTTAGAGCGCGCCAGAATCGAGTTCAGTGTCATGAAAATCGCAAAATCATCAAGGTGAATAACTATTTCCTCAATCGATGTAATGGAGTGTAGTCCTACCTCAGGGTTTGGCGCTACAGTGCAAGGCGATACCCTATCGTGCTTGTACTTATCGCATACTCTCGAAGCGTGGGCAACATTTTTGTGAGATTCAGTAACAAACTTTTGTGGACCCTTGGACGACGGAATAAGGAGATGAAGCTTTAGTGGTGCCACTCCGGCTTACCCGGTTTATGGGTTTACTAGACTCCTTATGCAGCACCTGTTCCCAGAGGTTCGGCTGCGAGCTGGTGTTGGTCTTAGGACAATGACAACACTTTATAAATGAGTTCTATTTCCGTCCTTCTTGTACTCGCGCAGCGAAATGTTAACAACGCCTCGGATGACGGATCCCACTTTTGAAGAAGACTACTGCAGATGATTTAAATACCCCAATTTGAGATTATGCAGGCGGAATGTACAGTCCCTTAATTGGTAAGGTGTCACTGTCTAGCTGGTAGATGTGGTCGTTTGTCTAAAGGCTGACATCATTGTCGTTCAAGACTGCGATAGACGGCGCAACATCGGAACGAGTAGGTCCTTCTGATATGTACTGCATTGGTCACGTAAAGGAGCGCAAATTCGGTGTCGGTAGATGAACATCTCCCCACAATTCATTTCAACGGAAGATGGCCAAAGAGGACTTTTATTTTATCTTCGAAACCAATGGTTTTTAAATTATCGACTTCGATGCGGCCCGAAATATAGTTGTCTATGGTACTGTAGCTCAGCATCGAAAGGCTCACAATCAATGATGTTTCCTGATCCTGATTCACAAACTCCAACTCAGCAACTCGTTCCCTGTGAGAATAAGTTTTACGAAAACTTTCTTGTTGAAGTTGTGCGCTGGGCTTGAGACTCGCCATTTAGAAACGTTAAAATGAAAAAGTTAACAACGCCTCGGATGAGAGATCCCGTTGTCCTTGCTAGATGTCGTCGTAAGTCTAAGACTGGCATCGCTAATTCGGTGTCGTATTCACGGTGGTTGAACATCTCTCCACAGTTCGCATTTTTTCGACATATCGCAAGATGGCCAAAGATGACTTTTAAAGGTGCCTGGAGCGAACTTGTGAGCGCTACGATCTTCGACATAAATGGTTTTCGGATTATCGACTTCGCTGTAACCGAAATATACTTGTAGCTGTCTGTGGTACTGTAGTCTCCGGATCGAAAAACTCACAACCAGATCAATCATCCTGATCTTTGCTTCGATCTCCTCAAGCTCCAACTCAGCAACTCGTTCCTTATGAGAATAAGTTTGACGAAAACTTTCTTGAGAATCAATCAGTAAATCTTATTCGCTCCAATGACCCAACACATAAACTCCACCTTGGAGCAGTTCGAAAGAAAATCCTAAACTCCATACAAAAGGTCGTCAGCTGTAGCGAAATGTTGACTAAAAATTATCATAAAAACTTCATTTAATCCCAAGCAACTACTTTTCGTGCTTTTATGTGATAAAGAAAAATACGAAATAGTCAGCTGATTAAACGCATGTCAATTTCACACACACATACACATGCATATACACAACTCATTCTTATAAATAAATAAACGCTTTTAAGCGTAAAATCAGTGAGAGAGCAGAGAATTTAAATATAAATGAGTATCTTCGCATAACACATACAAAATTTACGTGGAGAAAAGTAGTAGCGTAGAAGGGAGTAGAAGAAACTGCTAAACCTGAAGCACTCAGCTTAACGCGAAACTAGTTAGCATTGTACTTTATCCTACTTATCTTTCAACCTTTTTGTACTTCTTCTGCTCATCTGCCTTTTAGTAGTCCTTTTTTTACATTTTGAGGTTTTTTTTTTCTCTCTCGCTTTCTCCACATTTTGCACTCAATTGCTCCTTTTGTTGTAAAACTTTAATCCCATACAGGTGTTCCGGAAACGGTGCGCTACTTATTTTATTATTTCCACAGCCATGAAAAATTCATTCCAAACTCCGGTGGAAAATCTGTCCTTTATTTTCCTTATTTTTTTTTTTTTTGGCGTTTGAAGCCAAGTGAGCTCAGTAACGTAGAGAGGGGGGAAAAACCTGCGAGGAAGTGTCTGCGTGTGCAATTTAAACGGAGCGTAAACGGTTAAAGTATGTGCCTGGCAACAAGAGTCACGTATAGTCGTGGTGAAGTTGAAGGCAGCGTAAGGAAGTGGTAAGGATGTTGCAAGCAATTGACAACACTGGTTCATGGCATCTGGCATGTGGTTGACAGTAGCAACGAGGTGGCAAAAAATCACGTGCACTCATATGTGCGTGTGGTTGAGGTGCAGAAGAATGCAAGAACAACAGAAAAAATGGAGTTCATGAGTCTCAGAACTAGCACCTCACAGGTTATGCTCTCCATCTTCAATAAAATATGAGAAGACTGAAGGAGACATAGTTTGTGACGTAAGCATGTTATCCGAAGCCGGAAAATTATTAAATTTTTGTGTAATTTACGGAAGCTCGCCAGTCGTTGACAGAGTTTTCCGAGTTTTCCGTTGTGGTCAGATCAAGTAACGAAAGATTCAGATACTCGGGCCAAAATAGTAGACAAAGCAAAAGCATTGAACTCCTTGAATTTCTCTTTTAGCGAAAGACTCACACTTTGCTTGTTAGGAAGATTAGGAAAAACAGAATTTTACGACAACTGACGCTTTGCCTAAGTGGAGATCCTCGTTTTATTACCTCCAGAGTCTATTAGCCTCGCTGCGATTCGCCAGTGGGGTTAACTTCGTCGCTGTCGTTAATTCTTCAGTGCAGCAAAAGGCGTCTATCCTTGCAAGCCTTGTCCAACTCCATTCCAAATACTACATAACACCAGCATGTTTGGGGTCGACCTAGTTTGCGTCGGGGCATACCCTCCGCATTTGGAGGGGATTCAGTATTCGACAGGGCACTCTGAGATGGGAGTGTAGATCTTTAAATTGTGAATAAGCTTAGTATCATCCCAGCCGGTAAACTTACCGAAGAAGAGATGCACAGCGTCTCAATCGAGTGAAGGAAACCCACTCTGTGCAGAGAAAGAGGCGGTCAGCAGGTAATAACAGTGGGAAACCAAACTCATCGCACCCGCGGGAAACCAGTGTCTAAAAGACCTCGGCCACTGTTAGTGTCCTCCATAGACTTAGATCTTCAAAACTTTCCCGATTAGCCTCTCGAAACAGAGAGCCTTAGACACCGGGATGAGTGTATCTCCCCAGACAACGGGAAGTCAGTATTGACGGCACTGTCCGTGACATGCGGAGATGAGGATGAGCCGGTAGAGCATTATCACAGAACTACAAACCAGTTTCGTTTAATGAAGGTCTCAATGCTAAATACCACGAATTCTACGAAGTAATCAAGAAATGTCTTCCCTACCTTTTTCTAGCCTTGCTAGACTTTGAATTTGGGGCGAAGGCAAGGAAAAGACAGAAAAACTGGCTCGTCCTAGCGAGGCTATCAGTAATCAGATCTTTCCTTCAAATGTTGTTTAAAGCATTGGATCATAGAGTAACAGTTAAGTTCTTTCTTGGAACACTTCTACATGGGAATTACCACTAAGTTATTAAATTATTGTGAAGCAATGTGGGTTGCAGACAAACCAAACTGTTGAATTAAGCAAAAAAGGGCTTAGTGCTCATGTGAGTGTATGGACGGTGCATCTATCCCTGAGATATCATCTCATCTCAGTTGGTTAATGTAGAATCGACATAGTGTAAAGTGAGCATAGAAGATGACGAACTCTGCAGCCTTAGCTTTGTGAGTGTCCAGCTTTCAGCCGATAGAGACGACATATCTTTCACGATGTTCCCAGCTCCAGCCCTACACAGCACCCAAAACGAGCACTTCCCAATCACTGGTAAGAGATTATCGAGGTACGAAATTGCCCATTCGATATGTTTTATGGAAGAATACTTTCGCTCTGCAATCATGGCACCACGTTTTTAACAATCATCAGTTATTGAACTCCAAAGGGCTAGTCTTTATGTGGCACCGCTTTGTATAAAGCGGAATTTGGCTAGGCAGGATCTCCAAATAAGTTCAACTTAAGCTAACCTAATTTCCTCTCTAACTCGATTTTAATCATATTCTCCACTGAGGAGTTTTGAAAAATATAGCCTTAATGGCTCTGAGTCCGTACAATAGTACGTATGGCACAACACCTGATGGATAATAAAAAGGGTGGATCCTATTCACACCTCCTAGTATACCCATTCTGCTAAAGAGGTCTAAGAAAATGATTGTTGTCAAGAGAGAAACTCCTCGAATAACCTTAGACAAGGAGGCTTTGGAAGCTCTTTCGAATTTTGGATACCGATGGACCAACTTAACTACGAGCTTTGGTTCCTTTACATCCCTAGAATGCTAT
The DNA here is from genome assembly GCA_030068015.2 of Neoceratitis asiatica. Classification (NCBI taxonomy): domain Eukaryota; kingdom Metazoa; phylum Arthropoda; class Insecta; order Diptera; family Tephritidae; genus Neoceratitis; species Neoceratitis asiatica. The sequence goes on along the minus strand of CM061526.1, from coordinate 55,631,695 downwards.
TTTTGGACTAGTATACATATATTTGAGACCTGATTATGTACTGAGACACTAAAGCCGCTATGACTCTGAGCAACGAGGATAGAGACAACAACCCTCAGGAGATTTGTTGGTTCTCAGATATCATGGAATCTTACCTCAGGAGATCTTTCGGTTCTCTGATATCATGGAGTCGAACTGTGAATACTGGCGTCTCCCAGCTCTCAGTGCAATAAAATCAAACAAAATGAGAGCTTTCTTAGAACATATTGTTTTAATTTTTCTCACTTCACTGCAGCCAACTGTTTGCTCAAATTTCCTGCTGAGGTTCTACTTCCTACTCTCTGCATCTTCATCATGCGTCATTCAACCCACGCGCGCAAACAATTTGCAGCACCAACATGAATTCGCTGCTGGTAGTGCTGCCAGCTAAACTGTTTAAATTACACTTGTGTGCAAAGAAAGCAGGAAAACGAAGCAAAAAAAGTCGAGAAAATAAAACAAAGAAAATAAAATGCCGAACAAATGGACATAATATAAATTCTAAAACTCATCTGTCAACGCAAATCGCCTATCAAATCCCAGCTCTTGCTATGCAGTATGATGTTAAAATAATGGTGACTGCCTGCCTGTGAGCTGGCCAATGGCGAGGGAAATGACAGGGATTGAAGCAGAGGATATGAGGAAAAAAGTGTGGAAGCAATTTGATGTCGAAAGGATTAATTGGAGTTGGTAGGAGTGCATACGAGGAGGGTGTTGGAAAATTTTTACGATACGTATTTTAGGCATATACTCGTACATATATGTTATTTATATATATATATATATATTAATTTTTTCTTTATTGTGATTTTAGTTTTTTTTTTCAATTTTATTTCTTTTTTTTTTTAATTTTATTTCTTTTTTTACATTAAGTTAATTGAGCTACACACGAGTATACAACTGCTTAGACGGTTATGACTTGAAAGAGTTGCTTCTACGGCCACTGAGCGGATATTAGCCGCTGTCAACAGCTTGCCAGTATTTCTTTCCACCTCTTAATAGGCAGCAATGATTTGGTTACCATATCTTTCGAATAGCTTTACACAAAATGATTGATTTGAGGTTAGTTGAGAAACCTTAAGGTTTGACATCAAATATTAATTATTTCTGATTAAGAGATTATCAAGTGATAAGCCCGTTAAGAATTCCAAATGAAATTGTATTAGTGAAATTAGCCGTAATATGAGCCGCGTGGTTTATCTTAGAGAAATTCAAAAAATCTCTATCTTTTACGACGAAGTTAGCAACACCTGTGTTACACATGCAGGGCTATAAGAGGTGAGTAGAGGTACTTTTTCAATAGCTTGGCATTTCATCATGCAAAGACTTACACCTGAACAACGTTTACAACTCATTCAACTTTATTACAAAAATTCACGTTCTGTAATGAATGTGCTTCGTGCGCTTCGCTCAATTTATGGTCAACTTAATCGGCCTACTGAGCGTAGTATTCGCAACGCCATCACTCATCTTGAGACCCAGCATTCTTTATTGGACAATATTCCACCGAATAGACCACGTCCAGGACGCAGTGAGGAAAATATAGCGGCCGTACCTGAGAGTGTACACGAAGGCCGTGGAGAGTCGATCCGGCGCTGTTCGCCTCAACTCCGACTAACGTATGGAACGACCTGGTACATTTTACGTCGATATCTTAAATTGAGAGCGTACAAAATACAGCTTGTGCAAGAACTGAAGCCGCTCGACCTTCCCAAGCGACATCGCTTCGCTTTATGGGCTCTTGAAAAGTTCCAAGAAGATCCTACGTTTTCGAGCCAAATTTTGTTCAGCGTTAAGGCCCATTTTCGACGCGGTGGGTATGTAAACAAGCAAAACTGCCGCATTCGAGACGAAGAGCAACCTGAAGAGTTTCAAAAGCTGCAATTTCATACAGAAAAAACTGTTTAAACGGTTTGTGTGGTTTGTGAGCCGCTGGAATCATCATTCAACCTGAAGATATTCAAAAGCTGCAATTTCATACAGAAAAAACTGTTTAAACGGTTTGTGTGGTTTGTGAGCCCCTGGAATCATCGGTCCATATTTCTTCAAAACTGATGCCGGTGAGAACGTAACCGTCAATGGTGACCGTTATCGCGCTATGATAACCGACTATTTGATGCCTGAAATTAAAGCTTGTGATCTCCGTGACATTTGGTTTCAACAAGACTGCGCTACGTCCCACGCATCGCATCAATCAATGGATTTATTGAGATAACACTTCAGTAAGCAGATAATTTCACGTTTTGGGCCGGTCGATTAGCCACCAAGATCATGTGATATCACACCGTTAGAACTTTTCCTGTGAGGATGTCTATAAGTAAAGTCTAAAGTTTATGCGGACAGCCCCACTTCGATTCAAGCTTTGTAGCAAAACATCACGCGTGTCATTCGCCAGTTACCAGTCGAAATGCTCGAACGAGTCATCGAAATTGGGCCTTCTGAGACGTTGCGGCTGCCAACATTTGAAAGAGATAATCTTCAAAAAATCAATGCCAAAGGATGTTCTTTTGATTGATAATAAACATTCCCCATTTAATTTAAATTTTCTGTGTTTTGTTTCTTTAAAAAAGTAGGGAACCTCGAATAAAAGATTACGGCAAGAGCAAGATCATATTTTTAATGACGAAGTTGTTTCAATTTTTTTTTTTTAATTTTTACTTTAATCCCCAAAAAAAGTTTTAAATTATAAAAAATAATGATATTTTTAATAGAAATTTCTACAGCTAGGAAGTTCAAATCATTCAGAGAGTGGTTTCGGTGCTCCAAAATTGGTAATTTTAGCGTCTAAAACATAGAGCGTGCTGGCTAACCCAATATGCTTGAAGATGACAAATTTTAGGCTTTACTAGATCAAACTTCATGCCAAATGGAAACTAAACTCGCAGAAACATTCGGATTGACTCAGCAAACAATTTTTGTTTAGTTAAAGCAGTTTGGCTTTATTCCTAAATTGGGTTCCGAACGAGTTGAAACAGAGATATGTCAAAAAGCGATTTGTCACCTCGGAACTACTTCTTGAAATACATCAAGGAGTCTTTGCACCCAATCATTACTGGAGGTGAAAAGTAGGTTTACTACGATAAGCGCAAGAAGCAAAAATACTAAGCCAAGTATGGTAAACCCTTCCCATCATCGTCCACATAGACGTCAAAGAAAAACCTTCACGGTTCCTTCGGTACTATGAGCTGCTAAAACCAAAAGAAATCGTTGATTCGAAACGTTATGGACTGCAACTAATGCGTTTGAGCTATGCATTGCTCGAAAAACGTGCAGAAAGAACCGAAAAGCATGATCTTATGCTTATGTCTTCTTACCCCACCCGTCATATTCTTCAGGTCTGGCTCCTTCCGATTGCTTGCTTTTTTGACGGACGTAAAACGATTACCCAGGTCTTTTGAAGAAATCGAAAAATGGTTTAATAATTGAACCAAGGACAGAGAGGAGTCATATTTTAGAGATGGTATTCGAAAATTACCAGAGGGATGGGAAAGAGTAGTCGCTTTCGAATGCGAATACTTTGAATGGTGCTGCCCGGGCCGAAATGTCATAATTATTCGATATTATTTTTAGTTCTGAGTGGGTAACATAAGGTTGTTAAGGTTTATCGGGAGAGAGTGTTCCATTATCTCAGTCTTCAAATCTGATGCCGCTCTGGTCAGACTTTCAACGACTCTCAAGGTCATGTGCACATAAGCCTACTGACCTCAGGATCACATTTTTGTTGCCACCCTCTGCATCTAAACGACGGAGTTGGCTCTTTTTATTTCGGTCAAACTTCTGACAAGCCCGACGATTCTCACTTTATTGATGCGCTCCTTCGTATTTGAGTGGCTACCTTTTTTACTTTAAATTCGACCTAAGAACGAATCATCCTCGCTTTAGAAGGGGCTTTTAAAAGAATTTTTTAATCTCTGTTAGAAGCTCTTCAAGAAATGAGTCTAGAATGGACCATGCTAAAGCCTATGGAGTATATCCTGAGAATCATCGAATAATCCTCTTCGAAAAGGTAGCAAGTTCGACTGGAGCCAAAAAAATAACAGAAAGGTCGAGGAAGGCTATAACTGCACTTTACGCACGCAAACTTGCCACTGGCAAGAGTTGGGATCTAAAATCGAATATTGTTCACTAGATATTTTCGTACATAGCGGTCGGTGTCAGTGGCCAACATTTGAAAAAACTAATTTCATGGACAAACTAAGAAAGTTCAGTGGTCAAAAGCTATTCCCAAAACACTCCAACAGGGAGTAACTCCCAACTCAAAAGCTCTAGAAACTCTCATATATATATTTCCTTTAGACACTTATTGTGGCTAACTTAAAGGGAAATGAATATAATTCCGTCTTGAAGGAATCGCAGTATAGGACATGCCTAAATATTTTTTCTCGCACAGTTTCCGGAAGTTTTGGACTACACTATCTCCAGCTTCTGCTTTGACAATCTTTTCTTCGAAAGAATTCCAGACGGAAACGAATGGAGAACACAAACTTATTGGTTCAGAGAGCCACGGCTCAAAACTCGGCGACAAAGTTCCTGTGGAATCCACTCTCCATTAATATTAGGGAGCCTTGTAGCGTCTTCCAAGCAAAACCTACAATATCACTAGAACACGTCACAAATATTCTGAAAAGATTCTCATGCATCATTTGGACGCACGGACACAAGGACATCCCAGTCAGTTGCCTGAGGGACGAGCTAGCAAAAGGAAAGTGAACCCCTTCTAAGCACAATAAATCATACAACAGATGCGGATCCATGCCAAAACATGCGAAAACTGGCCTCCGCCAAGAAAGTGAACCACAAGTGGCTGAATGAGATCACGTGCAACATGACTCGGCAGATCTGACAAACGTTTGATACCTTCTAAACCTGTTTTCCATCAGAGCAATGACTGATGTAACAACGGCATACTGTTGAATGGGATTTTGCGACAAAAGAATGGGCTCCTACTCTAATGATTTTAGTACCAGTTGAACTCCTTTTAATAAGCTCCGAATTTATGTGCCACTTATAAGAGCAAAAAATATTATCAGCTCCTTTCAACTGCATCTCTCTCGCTCAACTTAACTTGAGCTCAGATTATATCTGCGGTGGAAAATTGCTAGGAAAAGTATGTAAAAATTGGAGTTAGAAGAAAGCTCGCTCCCGAAATTGACTCCAAATCTTTAATCTTCATTTCGTAAATGCTACAAATAGAATTAAAGAGAGCATAGAGTTTAAGAGAGAAGAAGATTTGCGCGCAACAGCAAATAGCGGTTTCGACCAATCACTGTTGTTCACTTCGTACAAATTGAAGTTTCTAAGCGGCGCACCTCGACGATTTCCATTGTAATCCAACCACTCTAACCGCAGACAATTAGTGCACGAAATAACGGTAGAAATGAGAAGAATGACAAGAGAAAATCAATAAAGGAACAGATAATCTACCTAAAAGCGTATAAACTTTTATCTCACCATCGTTATGCACGTGTCTACTATATATGTATGTGTGTGCGTGTGTGCGAGTTTGTGACTGTCTAAAGGCTTTATTAACAGGATATGTGAGAAACAATGCGGGATTATGTTGAAAGAAATCCATCAGCGCTCAAGTCCAACCAGTCCAACTAACCACCCACCCACTACGTGCATACAATGGCCGCAAGAAAGCTTTTGTCTACGCAAATTGCCTAAATGCTCGACAAAAAGCACACACACACACACACACACAAACACATGTACACACATACGCACGCACAAAACAATCGAAGAAAACAATCATTCGTGGAATTTCAGTGAAAATGGCTTGACTATGGGTTTATCGATTAAAGCCTGCAAAGCATCCACGGCTACATATACTAGTATATAAGTGTATGTGTGTGTACCTCATATGCTTGTATTTGACAATTGATAGATGATCTGCGCTGCGGGTGACTTCGCGGTCGGTTGGTGCGTGATGTGTGGTGGTGGTGGTTCACTTAGTCGCTTGGCCAGCGTCAGTCAGTACGTCCGTCCGTCGGTCATTTTGACTGAAATAACTGAGGCAGCAGCAAAATTCTCGACTTCAACTGCGAGTGGTAGGCCAATGGCGGGTTATGTGTGTGTGTGTGTGCTTGTATTTGTGGTGCGGAAATGATAAACCGCATTTGTGTGTGAGTAAATTGCGTTAAATGGGCGTTCTTCGGTCGCTCTCTCTCTCTTTTTTTGCGCGGTTCTCGTTGATGAGTGTGACAGGAAGCGCATAAATTTTCAATTTCAACGCATTAAATGACGTATGTAATGACAAATATACTACTCTCTCTCCCCCACAAATATTTAGATGCATTTGCATGCATAAAGAAAGCACGCAGGAAAAACCTGGAAGTACGCTAAATGACAAATGTTGAAAGAATGACATGCTGGGTATGAGTGAATGCTCCTTTCTTACTTCCTTAATTGATTACTTTGGAGCCAGTGTAGAATTTTCATAGTAACGATTCGCTTCTATGAGTCATTCGTCTAGAAGGCGTTGTGGAATGTACTTATATATCAAAACGAATCGGTAAGTCATTCCAAGAGAATGTAGCATGGAATGCAAACTCTTTCATTTCTTTAATCCATTTCTTAGGAAGGCAGACTTGAATGCTGAAAATATCTTTTGATTACCAAAGGCATTACCTTTGAATGCAATTTGTAATGACTCAAAAATCTATACATTTCTTTACGTCACTATAATGGAATGCAGTGTGGAGTGTTGTAAATATTTTTTTCAATCTCTAAATCATTCACTTCGAATGCGGTTTGGAATAACTTGAAAAAATTAACTAGTTCTTTATATCACTCCAGTGGAATGCAACGTGGAATGTGTGTAAAAAGAATTTTTCTTATAACATGCATTCACTTCTTTAAATCATTTCCAAGAAAGGCAGAGTGAAATGTTGAAAATTATTGTTTTGATTATCCACATCATGCCTTTTTAATGCAGTGTAGAATGCGTCAAAAACTTATCCAGTGCAAAGTGGAAAGTGTGTAAAAAAAAACCCTTCAATTCTTTGGAAGACACTTTTGAATATTGAAAATATTGTGCAATATAATGTGATTACACCAAAGTCCTTCCAATTGAATTCATTGTGGAATGACTTACAAAATAACCAATTCTCTATATCATTCTAGAGAAATGCAAAGTGGAATGTCTTTAAAGTCATTACCATAGAATACAAATATGAATACTTCATTCAACAAGGGTTGAAGACATTACCACGTAATGGTGAGAAATGTGCATTATCACCTGAAAAAGAGTTTATAATTTATTCCCATCAAAGTTAGGATTGAGGTTATCCAAAAGTTAACTTTCATTAAATTTTCGAACTAATTTCTAAAAAAAAAAATTAATGCAAAAATAATTGTTCCATTCCTCAAGGCATGTTGGAATTACTTTAAAACTTATACAGTACTTTAGCTCCTTCAAATAAAATGACGAGCGGAATAACTAAAAAAAATAATTTGTTGCTTCGAATCATGTATGGTTAGGTTAAAACACTTCCTAGGACGAAGACTCTGCACTGCTACACTTCCTGTTTTATTTTCAGTTTGAAGAAGAGATTGCTTGTCTCTCAGCGAATTGAAGTAGACATTTTGAGCCTTTGGTTTCTTATCGATTGGAGATCCACTATTGTCATCAACCAGACCTAATGAAAAGACATATGGCGCTAAGTGGCGATGTACCTCTAATAGTTTCACTAAGTATAACTAGAGGCGTAGAGTCTGACCTAATTGTCGTTAGCAAAAGTTTATAAGCTTTTCGTGATATGTTTTGCTCATAATTCTCGCTACTCTGTAGCCATTTGCTCTTTCCCAAGTTTAAAAGCGTTTCTTCATCATGTTTCTTTTCTCTGAGAGGGAATGGTAAGTTCATATGGCAACGTTCTGTTTTGAATGACTTCAACTTTAACCAATTCATCGGTTAGCTCATTTCCTTTTATTTTCTTTTGCACTTTTTCTGAATAAATGTTAGGTTTTCGGCTTCCAGTTCCCTGGAGCTCTGCAAATATTTTTTCTTGTAAATGACTTCATATCTCATACTTTTAGATGTATAAAGAGCTTCTCCACATTGAGAATCTATGTCCGACACAACCCCCAAGTACTTAGTACTTGGTTTCGGCAGTATGGAGGTCTCTCCCAACTGTGGTGCGATCGAACTCAATAAGAACTTTGTATTTCCGTGTGCGAGAACTATGTCTGTCTGATGCAAAATCCCACTCATTATTATTCTGAGTGCCTGATTCACCAGAGAGTCACTCAAGATTCATCAGCAAACCACTGACCGCAAAAGACCAAAGTATAGTGTGAGACGCTTCGCATATGCCGAGGAAAATTCATACAGCATATTTCCCATATTAAAACTCCAATTCTACTTTACCTACTACAATGTGAAGTGCTGTATCTACTGATATACTATGAGTAGACCCTGCCCATCCACAGTTTGTTTGATATTAGAGCTCCTGCTGCACACCTGCTAATTGCTCATTACTAGAAAATGTTCGAGCTGAGCACGAGCATTTGGAGTATTTTGGGAAACACTTTGACTTTTTGATCTCATTTTTTTTCTCTATTTTATATAGACATCTACTAAGCGCTTCAGGGTTTTTAGGGAGAATCGTATCAAACTGAATGAGCAGTAGCTCGTTTGGTACATAACATAATTCTTTCAGGCACACCCACTTTGGGTATGCCTGCTGTTGTTATGAAGAAGTGATATAGCTTTTCCTTATTGAAGTGAACATTGAGTGATTCTATTAGAATGAAGAGTGAAATGCTTATGATGAATTCTTGTGGAAGGCAGTAAAAAAGTGTGAAATAATTGCTTATAAGACGATCGATCGGTTTTCTAAGTCGTTCTATTAGAATGCGTAGTGTAATGCTTTTAATATAATATCAAGGGGTTTTAAAGAATGCGAACTGGAATGCTTGTAGAAGGTAATTTAGAACGTGTAAAATAATCGTTCAGCTCTCTATGTTATTGCTGCAGAAGGCGGCGTGGAATGTATATTTAAATAAATTGCTATTTAAAGTCATTCTACTAGAAGCAGAATGGAATGCTTACAGCGATCGATTACTTCGCTATGTGATTTCCGCATAGTAGAGAAAAAATGTCTAATTTTTCTTTATTTTTTTTTTTTTGGCTTAACCATTACCATGTAATCAGAGTAGAATTTCAATCAATTTTAAACCATTTTCTAACTCATCCCCTGCAAAGGTTGAGACGAGTTACTGCTTCAACAACACATTACCTTGAGCACACATTCACTTCTAGAAGGTATTAGCTAACATATAATTTTTTTGGAGAATAAATAATGCTCATTACCTTCCTGGAAAACCATTTCAATAAGCAAGTTTTTATATTCCAGAAAGCATGCAAATTGCACCTGAGATATTAGGTTTCACAAATGTAGATAAGTATGTACATAAATGGTATGTTTTTCCACTTGGTTATACACAATTTTTAATTGAAATTTAATAGCCAAATTTTACTGATAATTCAATACGAATTTATTTATTATACATTTCTGCATATACATGTTTTGTGCAATTAGTCTATCAATTTGTGGTTTTAGAAAATGATGTAATGAAATTAAAGTTGAATGAAACCTTAATTAAATTTGCCATTTATGTGGTTTTTTCTATTGTTTGTGGTCTTAATGTGAATGAGCATGATTGAACTGGACCGGGAATTGGTAGGGGAGGATAATATTTTATTATTCACAGGTGTTAATTGAAGTTTCAGTTATGGTGTATGAAATGGTAGCAGAAAGAGTACAAGGAAAGTTGGTAAGTGGTGGGGCAGCTTCAAGGGACTTTAGACTCTAACGACTATCCCGTAATCATCCAATCATCCAATATAAAAAATATCTAAAAATTTTCATGTTTAAAAAAAACATTTACAAATGAATTCACTGAAAAGTGATTGGTTAATATTTCTCCATACCTCAACAGAGACATAAGCTCTAATCTAAAGTTATGAAGAACCTCATAGACTGGTATTCCTTATGGGTCAAGAGTAAAGGAAGAGGTACAAGTGCGGTAAGTACTAGAACTAGGAGGGAAAGCTGTCTAGTGAGTAACAGGTGAATTGGAAAGTCTCCGGCCTGACACATAGATGGCGCTAGTATAATTAATTAATTAATAATTTTTAGTTAACCCTAACCTTCAAAAGACGTGTGTATAAATTTGACAGCTGCCGGATCATCAATTTGTGAATTATAGTATTTTGAGTAAAGCAGTTTCTGTTATTGTGAAAAAAATGAATAAAAATGACGTTCGCAGGTATAAATATTGCTCTTTAAAGGGGAAAAAAAAGTAGTTGAAACAAAAAAACTGGCTTGATGACAAGCAATAATTGGACCATTTGAAGGACGAAATTGCCGAAAAACGGCCGCATTTGAAGTAAAAGAAAGTGCTGTTTCACCAAGACAATGCAAGTCATTGAAATCGTTGGCAAAAATCCATGAACTGGGCTTCGAATTGCTTTCGCATCCACCGTATTCCCTAGATCAGCCCCCCCAGCGACTATTTCCTGTTCAAAATGGGATGCTCGCTGGGAAGAAGTTTTAAAGGAAGTTTTAAAAATTTCGAAGTAGTAGCCCCTCTTGGTAGAGAAAAATTATCTACAGTTAAACAACAGCATCTAAGAGGGCTTAGAAGAGCCATTTATATGGCGAGTTTCGAAAAAAGATTAAATGTGTTATGAAGACCTCGTAACGTTTTGTGAAATTTAGCTGCAGACAACTATAACTCGGGCCTACCATGAAAATCAATCCACTCATTTTGAGATTTTGAGATTTTGTTGCCCAAAAGTCATATTGAGATGTAAGCACGAGCAACTCCTTTTCATCGCCGAATAAGGGCAAAACCAAAGCTCAGCGCGGTAGTTCGCGGTAATAATTGGTTGGTTGGTTGAAAATGGCGTTCCGAACGCAACTGGTCGCATGATTACTACAGTCGGATTTCAGAATACATCAGTTCTTACCTAACATATCTTCCGGACGATTGAGACGAGGTTTGACTCTTTCGAGGACGGATGCCAGCCAGTTTTAGCATGGCATGAGAGCCACTGCCGAAATTTTCGCATGCAGTGGTTCCAATACACTACCGTGTGTAGTCTTGGATCATGGCTAAAATACAGGAAGCTTAGTGGAGTCACTTCAACATAGTTGGTTTAAGGGTTCATTGCAGCATCCCTACATCTGAGGTGCAGCAACAAGTAGCTGTCGGTCTTTAAACAAGCGACTAAATAACCAGTTCCAATGAAAAAGTTAACAAAGATCGGATTAGAGATTTACTCCACTTTTGATGAAGACCACGCCAATCTTATCTAGGACTATGGTTTGAGGTCTTCCACATAAATTATTTGGATTCTTAATTAGGAAGATGACGCTAACACGCTGCTTGATGCCTTTGATTAAATTAAAGCAACCATCACCGCCGTCCAAGGATTTCGATGGACGTGTGAAAAATGAAAACGCATAGGTCCTTCAGGCATAAACTAGAGCGATAGAATGGGGCAAATTTGGTGTTGGATTCATGGTGCGAGTGTCTTACCTCAATCCGCGTCAAAGAAAAGTTTTGCGACCTCGTCCCGATGAAAAAAAAGATAATATGACATAAGATGCTTTCTATGAGCACGTGGAACATAAAATGATGTGAAATTCGGGCTTGGCAATTTTAATGCCAGGGTGGGAAAAGAAGGTATTTTCGGCACAACAGACAGATTGAATTCAGCGTCAATGACAAAGCATCTCCAAACAAGCTGAGGCTTCATTAAATTATATGTCTGTTTTCAGATTGAACTAAATCGATCATATTGTGATCAACCTACGAAATGACTCCAGTCTTCTGCATATTCGTACGCTTCGAGGTCCAAATTCAACTCAGAGTACTATCTTATCGAAGCCGAGAAACACACCCACCTCTGTGTAGTTAAAAACGGCCGTCAATATACACGAGGAAGGTTCGAAGTCGAAAGGCTGTAATCACAACAGACAGCCGGATGGCTTTCCAAACCCTCTCCCTGAGAAAACTCATCAGGAACTTATTATAAGAGATCTGCGGGACAAAATTTAAAGCTTTCTACGTACAACTACGATCAAAACTATTGGCTTGCGGAGAGGTCAAAAAGAACGACTGGAAAGATGAGTATCGCTATGTTGCAGTAGAGAGAAAACAGTTTGCTTACGTCGCTACGTTACGACTGACCGTATGGCGCTCCATATGGAAAATATAATGCTCGTTGAAGAGGGAAGCAAGGCAACAAAAGGGAGTGTGTGAGAGTAAATAGCTTGAGAAACGGGACGATGGGGGTAAAACTGTATGAAAAGATGTGGCGACTTATAAATGGTTGTCAGACCGAAGCATACTCATGCAGAAAATAAAGAAGCGATCTGCTAACTGATGCTTGGAGTATACCGAGTTTAATGAACGAACACTTCTCTAGTATACTGAAGCACAAGGAAAATAAAACACCAGATAATGGCGAGTCCAATTCTCCAATCGATGACGATGAAGAAGATGTTTCATTGCCCGATTATGGTGAAGTTCGAACAGCGGTTGCCTGATTAAATAATAATAAAACAGCTGGAGGCGATGGCTTACTGACGAAGCTATTCAGATATGGCGGCAAAGAGCTGAGAATGTGCGTGCGTGCAGTATATGATCGGACGAACACATGCCCGACGATTCTGACCTCATTGTGGTCTGTCCAATTCATCAAAAGGTGGACCCTAAAGTATGCGCCTAATTTAGTGGGATCGTGAGCCTTATCAAGACCGCTTATAAGGTCTCATCTAGCTCATTGTGTGAGAGATCAAGGCCCACCATCAACAAAATTATTGGCTATAGACCTGGTCATTCCACCATAAACCAGATATGCACCATACGCCAAAACTTGAAAAAGACTCTTGAAAACACCACACTCCGTCGCTTTTGAGACAGCCTTCGAGAGCACGAAAAGGAGCGACGAGAGGAATTTTCTACAGCATTTCTTCAAAATCGACGATCCCGAAAGAAAAACAATTTCTATAAATCTAAACTAAATAGAAAAATATATGTTTAGCAATGCCCTTAGAACTTAATATTTTAATATGTATTTTTTACAGTTTATATATATGTAAGCGTGAACCAGACTGGGTAAATAAAAATCGTATTAGATTGATTAAAACTGATTAGAACCGCACACCTGTGTAGCGAAGTGGCGTTTTCTTCCTTCCGCCTCATTAAACGTCACTTCTTCGCTGCGCTATTGGAAATTTCGTAAGTAGATAAAGAGGGGAAAGGAATTGAGTAAATAAAAAATTCCAAAAAAAAAACAAGTTCCAACGCCACGCAAAACAATTTGAGCGATTGAGCGTGATAAGTTCGAGAGTGCAAACAAGTAGAAGCAAATTGCAAAACTTACAAACAGAGAACAGAAAAAACCAACACAAACAACAATAAACTAAAATTCCACTCAGAAGCAACAAGGCAAGCGCAGTTTTGGGTTGGCGAGTTCACAAGGATTTGGCGTCATTTCGCAACTCATTTCGAAACCAGGCACCTCCTACCACCACCACCGCCAAACAACGAAGCAACATAAAATTGGCACCAGCAATTGCCGGAGGATGTATCCACGTGATGGCGAGCGGCGTGAACGGTAAGCTGAACGCACACAATCGCCCTAAGCGGCTCAAGCAGTTGTGGCTCATCGGCTCCGGTGCGAAATCCATGTAATAATTTGGTGTACACAACCACCAAACGTCACTTTGACTTACAGTCACATGCCGTAGACGTTGATCCACGCGCACACTTACACACAAACACACCTACACATATACAGGATATATACAAATTTAAATACTCGGAGCATAATAACATAAACCACAAAGTGTGGCAGGTACACAGCAGGGTGTGACACCCACCCAAAAAAGCAAACCCCTGCCGACACAACCGCCGTCCAGGTATTTATGTAAATTAAATTTGAAATATGTAAAGCCAATTCCGACGATATTTTGAAATGTATGCGTGTGTTTGTGTGTTTATTTTCATGTACTTAACACAACGCCGTAAGGTGCAGTGTCGGCGGCAATCGAGTTCGTTATGTGTACGTACTCGTTCGTACACACTTCCAAACAACCTTTGGGGCGCTTTTCTGAATTTCCCACTTTGGCAGGTAGTTTGTAAGGTTATTTGGCTCGCTTGATTGGCAGCGTACACGGCTGCACGTTGATGGACTGACTAACTGACTTGATTGTGTGGTGGTTGCCTTCGACTCGACTTTTTTGGCCTCTCCCGATTGGTTGACTCTTTCGCCCATTCTCGCGCCATCCCGCGCGTCGCTATCGATGTCGAAGCCAGTCTCTTGTTTGGTGGTTTTGTACTTGGCGTTGTGTCCTTAATCTTGTCTGATTGCTAACTATAAACCGAAAAAAAGTGAAAAAAAATCGCGTAAATTCTGCCGACGAAATTTTACTTTGCTTGCTGCCCCTGCAGCCGGTGCTGACAGCTGAGGTAACGTTTAACTCATTCAAGAAAATGTGTCTGGCGGGTTTTATAATTTGCGGAATAGAGCAAAAATAATGAACACCGTATTTAGCTAAGGATTTAAATTTTGCTTTGGGGGATGGGGTAACTGTTATAAAGCGCCACAACTCCGTCAATCCCTGTACAGCGTTGTGGCTTGAATGTGGCTACAAGAAAATGTGTTGTACGTGGATGGTGCGCTTTCTCTCCCACGCCTTCACCAGGGGGTAGTAGTGTCGGAAGAGCTGTTGAATCCGGAGCGCACAGCACGTCAACAACAGGTACGCGAAAATAGTTTATGGGTCGATGGATTGAAGGCTCAAAAACACTAAAATCTTCAGGAATGATTGGGCACCTGTAGGAATGCCAAAGCTTCCACGGTGAATAGAAAGAGACGGCACAATTTACGCAGATTAGACCGATCAAACCCATATTATTGACACTGGGAAGTCCAAAAGGAGAATATGCCGACCGAACAGCAGATCTTGTTTGCAAACCTGCTTCCTGCCATGATCTACTGCACATATCATAAAATATACAGATTTCAGCTGAACACTGCAAATTTTCGGAGGATTTGAATACAGTGGAACGTTTTTTTTTTTTTTTTTTTTTTTTCTGGAGAAGGCAAATATCGCCACACTTTTGGTATTAACATCTTCATTAAGTTCATGAAGGTCACGAAACTACGAAACATATCGTTAGCTGAAGAGTAAGAAATTAAGTACGAAACTCAGAATGCATTACAGAGAGGAAACGTTGAGAGGAAACAGTGGGTTTTTAAATTCAGTCATTTTTTCACCACGAGCAGCAGAGCGGAAAATGTATTTGAGAGTACAAGTCAATCTTGATATCGGAAAACTGCGTTCAGGACAGGAATGTGTAGTTTTTTCTATTCGATTCGATTCTATTTGGTTCTCACTTCTGCTCTCTGAGAACTACTACTACTACATACGATTATAGCCGAGTCAATAATCTCGCATTATTCGTTTCTTATTTTTGCAGTTCGATTCAAATAGGAAATACCAAGCGAAACCCGGACCTTCTGAACATGATCTTTAAAACGGAAGGCAGACATTTCTCTTCCTCTGCTTCCATGTACTGCTTCGAAAACTTTCAAAGTTGGAGCGCTTTCATCCATTCGGATGTAGTCGCTGCTGTCCCTTTATTTCCTGAACTATATCAATGTCGTCGTATATCTCGTAGAGCTCATCCTTCCATCATCTGAACTATGAAACAGGACGAGCATGATGAACGACTTGTAGAGTTTGGTTCTGACTCGTCGAGAGAGGACTTCACTTTTTAATTGCTTACTCAGTGTAAACTAACACCCGTTGGCCGACAGAGTGACTCTGCGTTGGATTTTAAGTCTCCAATTGTCGATGCTGGCTCCAAAGTAGACGAAATTATCTACGACTTCAAAGTTATGACTGTCAACAGTGACGTGGGAGCCAAGACTCGTATGCGCTGACTGTATATTTGATGACAGGAGATATTTTGTCTTGCCCTCGTTCACCACGAGACATATTCGCTTCACTTCTTTGTCTAGTTTGGAGAGAGCAGAACTTACGGTAAGACTGTTATCTGGTCAATGGTAAATTTACCACTAGACCGTCAGTTTGTTGACGATGGCCTTTAATCTTTCACACAGTACGGTAAATAGAATATTATACGCGATATTGAGGTGGGGTTGTCTTAACTTAACTTTACTATCGTGAAAGATAGACAACTTTCAATCAGTAAAACTCTTCTGATGTCAGTCAATTCCTGTTAACTAATTCGGGATAGTGAGCTTATTCTAACCAACAGATTTCATTCCGAAAAAAGAAGACAAACACCTCTTAATGAGGGTAATGGGTTCTATATCACTTCGGGATTAAGATAAGTTCTGTCTTACAAGGACTTACAGCAGGACTCAGGCCGCGTAACTTGTTACCTCATTAAAGTACACATGCTTGAGATCGTACAAGGTACTTAGGAATTTTACCCTGAATCGCGAGCGCTACATCGTCTGCGAAAGCAATTACTGTGCCGCTATCACTTTGCTACTTCTTAAGGAAATCATTGACAACCAAGATTTAAGAGGACTCGTGACTTCATTCTACGCCTTTAAAGGTGTGTCATGACGACATTTCTGCTTTCTTGACCGCGGGCTTATAAGTGGACTGGAAGCACTTTGCCACCAGCACAGTCGGAGGGCAATATTCTTTTTCGAACGCCTGCTAGATGCTCTAACAACACTACAGTCCACCAAATGGATTCCCTCTGTCCTTCGTAGTATTCAAAGCACAATAGCTTCCGTGCTTTAAGGTGGTATTCTAGTCTAGAATTTTGAAAAATTCGATTTTTTTTACATATTTTTAAAGCTTAACTATTTAAATATGTGTAAGAGGATTTTTCAAAATTCAAATTATTTTCGGAGATACAGTTATTTTTACGACGCGGCATCCAAATCAGCTCGGCCTTTATGCGAAATTTTAAGCGCCTTTTTCTCGAAACTGTCTTTTCAAAATGCTACTCCCGATTTCTCAAGTTCTACTGGACCGTTTTAGTTGAGATTTTTGGATAGTCATATTTATAGACTTCTCTATGTATGGAACTAAACTCAATTGCAAATTTCCTATTTTTGCTATTTTTAAAAAATTCGAAACTTCAAACAAAAAAAAGTTTCAATAAATTTTTTTTTAAACAGTCGTCATTTTTTTGATATTGTTTTTTCGACTCTTCCATAGTTACAGACATTGGGACATTCCTCTGAATTAATAATCTTTTCTTTTCAGATTGCTAGAAAAGCTGAAATCGTGGGTATGGTCTTGTGACAATTTTTCACGACCACAAACTTCATCAGATGTCAATTCGTGGATTAAAAAAAAAAAATTCAATGTTGCCTTTGTATGTATATTTTTCTCATGTTAATAAATAACTTATAAAAAGATGGATGGTAAAAGTATTGATTGCTTTCTTTTTACTGAGCTTCAAAGATTACCTAAATTTCATCGCATTAGACTAGGTAGAATACACCCTTCATAGGAGCTTATGGTACAGATAATAGTCCAGCTACTCAAGCAATTCGTAAAACTTTAATGAAATTTGAAGGTTACAGACATTGTAAGACCTGTGCATCACCGTTTTGATCATTCCACCTCAAATACCGCTGCCGTAAGTGAGAGTGTAGCCGAAGAGCCGAATGTGCCTATTTCTCGACGTGCTCATGAGCTGGGACTTTCGTACGGCATATTATGTTGTATTTTGCTCTTGGACTTACACCTACATCCATATGAAGTCCATCTTAAATAACTACTGAAGTCAGCTGATCATTCACATCGCCGTAGTTATGACGATTCGGTGCTTGAGCAATAAACAGTGGACCGCGATTTTTCCAGTAAAATTTAATTCAGCAACTAAGCTCATTGCTCACTAGGTGGATCTTTAAATAAGCAAAATTGTCGCATTTGAGCTCCGGGAATCCTCAAATAATTGAGGAGAGAGCATTACATTCATAAAAAGCTTACTGTCTGATGCGCTCCTTGGTCCGGAGGTGTGGTTCGATCTTACTTCTTTGAAAACCGTAACGGCGAGACTGTCACTGTCAATTCGAAGAGTTAAGGTCGTATGATAACCGTCTTTTTTTGGACCGCAATTGAAGAACTTGACTTGGACAATATGTGGTTCCAACAAGATGGTGCCGCATGCCGCACAACACGAGCGAATATGGCTTTATAACGAAGGAAATTTTCCGATAGCGTAATCTCATGTCTTGGTGAAGCCAATTGGCCATCGAGATCGTGCGATTTGACATCGATGGACTTTTTTGTCCTATTATATTGTACAATATTCTCCAAAAATTTCAAATCGATCGGAGTAAAATTCTAACAGATAGACCCTTTGGATGTTCCACCCATCAGGCCATGTCTGTGTCAATTTGAAACTTTAAACGCGTTTATTTCAAAACTCTATTTTTTAAGTCAGTGGAGACGATTTCTCGAAAAGTTCTAAAGCGATTTTGTTCAAATTTGGCACACGTCTTTGTTATAAAATTATCTAGTCATTTAACGAAGGATTTTTTTTTATTACAATCAATTTTTTTTTAGCCATTTCATGGCGAAAATTTGATCAAAAAATATGTTTTTTGTTCAAAGTCGGTCAAAAACGCAAATTTTAATTTTTTTCCTTCTTCCCACGAGATTTACCCATGTACAAACGAAATATTTTTGATTTTTTGATTTTAGACGAACCAATAATGAGCTATGCTGTCCACTGCGAGAGCAAATGCTTTTGAGACGTCAAAGGAGATTAGGTACCAACGGCTGAGATTCCGGAATTTTTGAATAAAAATGTCACAAAATACTGTTTAAATATGTATCTTTGATATGGTAAATTTTTTGAATAAAATATATGATTGTATATAAAAAAAATTAAAAATATTGTGAAAATTCCTCTTTTTAACCTCTGAAACGCACCTAACCCGTCAACTCTTGAGCACTTCGAAATCAACATTCGTCAAGCTATGGCTGATATATATATATGTGCCAAAAGTGTTCGAAAATTAACTCAAATGAATTGAAATTTGCAAAAATTCACGAGGTGGTCACTTGAATTATGTATTGTTTCACTTATAACGCTAAGGTTCAAGCTTTATAATAAAAAAGGAATTTCATGATTTTTTTTTTTTTTTTTTTTTTTTTTTTTTTTAACCGAAAAATGTATAACTCGGTATAAGCGTTTCTTAATTTCAATATTGAAAGCAATTTAGGGATTACTCTTTACCCACAGCTTATTGACGAATAGGAGTATTTGACTCAAATAGGAGTCCACTTACCTGGAAAGAAGAAGAAAAAATTAATTAAAAAATTAATTTAATATTTTGGGAGACATTAAATTTTTTTAATGAGATTTATTTAAATGTATTATTTTTTTTTATAAATTTGATACTTTTTTAAAAGAATTTTGAGAGAAATAAAAACAAAGAAAATAGGGCAAAAGTTAACGTGTCCTAAATGCTAGATTTAAATCCAAAAATAGCAAAAAAATACATGAAAATATGTAGGAAATATTTTGTATATTTATTCAAGTTTAACATTCAGATGTCATAAAACTAGCGCAAATTAAATTGTTTCCATTGCTGAGTGGGCTCACTATTCTTTATTTGGCACAAGATCGCAACTCAAGCATTTTAGTAATATTTTTTATATACAATTTATGCGAGAAAACAAAAATCCTACAACTACAACTACAACTATATCAATAAAGCAAAGATTATAAACGATCTTTAGTACTTTTGCCGGCAAATTCTCTGTGCCATCATAATTCAAACAATAATAACAATTTCAGCCGAAAGTTGCTTGCGGCAAACACGCATGAGCGTTCATATGCACATAAGTGTGTGCATGTATGTGTCGGTGTGTGGGTGTAAGAAGAGCTCAAGGCATTGAACTAGGCAACTAAATTGCTCTTCTTGTATGTTTGTGTGTGTGTATTTATACATATTTATATTATTGCTTTGCGGCAATCATTTCTTGAGCCCCATGCCTTTGGTTCCACCGGCAACCATTCTAGCCAGAGTAAGAGGCGCAATGAGAAAATTAAGGACTAAAGAAAATATCTAATGTATGTCAACGCCAACGCTTCAACACATCTGCTATATACACACAAACACTCAAGCATTCTACTACTGCAGTCATCAAGTAGTTTTGGTTATTTTGAACGATTTGAAATTGGAGAAGAAAAGTATATGATATGTGGCCGCAACGTAAGTGGGGCAGGCAGAAAATATCGTATACTCCGTCCCCCTCTCTCTCTCTCTTCTCCCCCCTTAATAGCTTCTCTCTACCTCTTCGCGTTAGGTAGCAATAAACTTATGCGGAAGAGTACCACCGGCTTGTGTACGCATAAGATTTTTTTATGACTACTATGGCGCCCAGAATATCGTCGTCGGCGACATCTTGAACACTATTTTACCCGCAAGCAAAATAAAGCAAAAGCAAAGGCATAGTAACTTTTAAGCGGAAGTTGAGGTCAAATTCTTCGTGTGTGTGAGAGAGAGAGAGTATGAGTGTGGGTGAGCGGAAAAAAGATGCTTAGCAACAAGGCCAAAGAACCAATATTCAGATTTTTCAAAGATTACATGTGCCAAGCAGCGTATGTAGGCGTATTAGACGTTGTGACAGTTAAACACACACATGTTTCATGACCGCAGGCTGAGTTGTGGGTTTACCAAAAATATCTTTCGTGTGTGATTTTACGCTGTGAGGTGTGATGTATGTTGGTGGCGCTGTACAGTAGGCTAATGCAAGAGTAAAATAAAATAAAAAATTCTCTTTCGCGTTCTGAAAATTTTTGCTATCTTGATGCTTCATTCTCTTAATTTACAGTTTAAAAACAATAAAAAAAATATATAAGTTTAGATCCTAGACTCTCCTACTCGGCCTAAATTCAGTACGCTGCGCAAAAAGCCTCCAGAATCACTTCTCCGCTTAGCTGACTGATTGCTAACATCAGAGGGCCGACTCAGGAAAAAAGAGAGGTTCTAATGGCGACCACGCTCAATATTTCACTGTACAGAGACAAATGATGGACAGAGGAGCAGGCGAAAGGTAATAGTACACAGTACGAACAGTAACACGAGAGGTTATAGCTATAATAAACGGGAGCGTTCTTAGCAGCGCAAAAAGGAAAATAAACTGAACACTAAGAAAAATTAGGAATCAGGGAAGTGCTATTAACTAGAGAATGTTTAATTTGAGAAGATATAAGACAGGAAACTCTTAACCGGTGTCAAAAATGAAGGGAAATTGAAAATCGGGACCCATGGACGGCCAGGCCTATAACAGATGATGGTGACCTGTAAATGGCACACATGATTGATGTGATGGCACAATGATGGTGCGGAAGACATTTTTTTTCTCCACACCCGTAAAAAACTTTTATTTATTTATTTATTTTTTATTTTATTAATTTTTTTTTTTTTGAAATTCTTAATTTATTTTATTTCATTTATTTATTTTATTTATTTTATTTTATTTTATTTTTTAATTTCTTTTTTATTTTTTTTATTTTATTTTTAATTTATTTCATTTTATTTTATTTAATTTTTTTATTTTTTTTTATTTTTTGGAAAATTTTTATTTAATTTTTATTTTATTTAATTTTTTTATTTTTTTATTTATTTTTTATTACATTTTTTATTTTTTTTATATCTTCTTTTAATTTTATTTTATTAAATTTTATTATATTAATTTTTTTTATTATTTTTATTTTTTTTTTTTTGTTTTTTTATTTTTTTTTTTTTTTCATTTTTTTTTTAATTTCCTTTTATATTATTTTTTTATATTCTTTTATTTATATTTCATTTATTTCTTATTTATTTTAAATTTAATTAAATTCAATTTAATTTTATTTTATTTTATTTTATTTTTAATGTTAATTAATTTTTTTATATTCTTGTTTTATTTTATATTAATTTAATATAATTTATTTTGTTTATTTTTTTTTTCTAATTTCCTTTTACTTAATTTTATTTATTTATTTTTTTAAATTTCTTTCATTTTATTTTTATTTATTTTTTTATATTTATTATGTTTTATTTTATTTTTTTAATTTTATTTTATTTTAATTTAATTTAATATATTTAATTTTTTTTTTTATAATTATTTTTTTTTTGTTTTACTTTTTTAATTTATTTTTTTTTTTTTTTAATTTTTTTTTTTTTTAATTTAACTTAATTTAATTTTTTTATTTTATTTATTTTAATTTTATTATAGTTCCAGGGTGGGCGACGATTCCTTAGAGTAGATATTTTTTTAGTGACCTGCAAATGGCACATACGATTGATGTGATGGCACAATGATGATGCGGAAGACATTTTTCTTCTCCAAATCCGTAAAAAACTTTTATTTATTTATTTTATTTTATTTTTTTTTAATTTTATTTTAATTTTTATTTTTATTTTTTTTATTTTTATTTTATTTTTTTATTATATTTTATTAAATTTAATTTATTTTTATATTTATTTTTTTTTTCATTTTATTATTTTTTTTTTTTTAATTTTTTATTGAATTTTTTTTATTATATCTTATTATATTATATTTTTTTTTTAATTTTTTTTTTTATTTTTATTTAATTTTTTTTTTTTTTAATTTTTTTAACTTCCTTTTATTTTATTTATTTTTTATTTTATCTTAGTTTTTATTTTTTATTTTTTTATTTATATTTTTTTTTGATTTTTTTATTTTATTTTATTTTTTTATTTTTGTGTTTTATTTTATATTAAATTAATAAAATTTATTTTATTTTAATTACTTCTTGTTTTTCTACTTTTCTTTTACTTTATTTTATTTATTTATTTTTTAAATTTAATTTAATTTAATATATTTTAATTTAATTTTATATTATTTATTTTATTTTTATTTTAATTTTATTTTTATTAATTTATTTTATGGTTTTTATTTTATTTGCTTATTAATCTAATTTTGTTTTATGTTATTGTAATTTAATATATTTTGTTTCATTTTATTTTATTTTGGTTTGTTTTATTTTTTTTAATTTTTTTTATTAATTTAATACATTTTTTTTTAATTTTTATTTTTTTATTTAATTTAATTTATTTTATTTTAAATTATTTCATATTATTTATTTATTTTAAATTATTTAATTTTATTTATTTTATCTTATTTTATTTTATTTATTTTATTTTATTTTTGGAATTATATATTATTTTATTTTATTGTATTTTGTTGTGTTTTTTATTTTATTTTTTGTTTTAATTTTTTTTTTTCATTTTATCTTACTTTAGATATTCCTCCACTGTGTGTTGCTGAAAACTTCCAAAATAGCAAAAATGTCGAAAAGTCACGAAATTGTCTATTTTTTTCTACTTTCTAGCTCATAGATTTCACTTTTTTGTATCGTGTCAACTTTTCATACTTATTTTGCGGCGAACTGGGGACGTGTCGATCAATATGCATTAATATTACTCATACGCTCCACCGCGTTTGTATTTAGGACGCGTAGACGATATAACCAAGATGTGAGTATGTGTATGTGTGTATCACTTTATGCGTATTTGTCTTTAGATCTGTGTGCTTTATGACATATCTGACAGCCTTAGCGCTGAAATCAGCTGTTTGTACGTGACCTTTACGCTGAACACTGTTAACGGTCGCTTATACGCCCGTTGGCATGCAGATAAATTTCCATAAATTTTCATAAATTTATATGCAAGATAACACCCATTCTATACAACAATGTATGTATTGACTCTCTTAGTGGTAGCGAATCAGAGGAGATGAGAAATTGATGAGTTCTGGAGAACAAATAAAAATAAATAAATGAAAATAATAAAAAAATATATGTGGGAAAATTCTTTTGCGAAATTTCGCTGTTTCTTCTTCACTTATTTCATATTTAAATATGCCTGAATGATGGTAGCAGAAATGACAATTGACATTTCAGAAATAGTTTCGAGACTCAAACCACCCTCACATCCAAGTACTCTCAAGGACAAAGGAAAGTACTCAAAAAAAAAAAGATTCCTCTCACTTACGAATGCTCATACGTAACTTTTAAGAAATTGGAAAAACTGAAGAAGAAGAAGAAGAAGAAGAAGAAGAAACAGAAAAATTAAATTCTTGGCGTCAGTTTGGCAGGCGCTCGACTTTGAAAATTCTTCAGCTTCCACAACTCACTTGCAATAAGCACTTAAGTTAAAAGCGTGACAGGCATACTCAACAGTGGTCATCAGCACTCATACACATCAACATAGCAATTCCCACACACACACGGGACGTGGAGCTACAAAGAAACCCCAGCTGCTTGCTGGAAACCGGTGAAGCAGCTTAGTAAGCATTTCCTTAATTGAACACTGAACGTATCTGTATATAGCATACGAGTGTGTGTGTATGTGTCCATTACAATGTTGACTTGTCGCTCACTCTTAATTCGGTAGCGAAAAAGAGTCAAGCATTTTGTTAAGCATCCAGCCAGCGCTGCTCAATTCTGTTTTTTTTTTTTTTTTTTGTGACAGCGGTAAGGTTATCCCGCCCATCGCGAGGCGAGAGCCAAGGTTTGTAGGCTTAAGCAGCAACATGTGCAACGGCTTAACAGAATTTCGTTAATGTGGGCATGCGATTGTTGGATTTGGTTGTACTGCGCATCTGACGTGCCGTCAACTTCACTTAAGCAAGACTAAGTCCAAGTGAAAAGCTTAAGATGCGAGAGAACAGAACTCTATGCGTAATCCGGAAATTTGGGAAATTAAAAAACCAAAAAAAAAAATTTTTTTTTCCACAAGCGTTGTCTAAAAACATGCTTTGTGTGCTAGCTAATGCACTCTCTTCTCCTTGAGACGCGCTCTCCTTAGAATGCTTAGCAACCGGAAGATATAGGAGAATTCTGGGCGAGCATTTTCATGTTGTCATTGTATAAAAGTCCCATCTCCCTGCCATAGCGAGTGCAGAGGAGTATTTGAACGTCTAGAGAACAGCAGTGTGGCGAGATCAGGTAATCGATTGGCGCCCCTATGCGGCTGACCATCCGGAAAACTCTGACAGCTGCAATAGAAGTAGATAGATGGAGCAGAGAACTCAGGTTAGCAGACTAGATTCTACATATACCTAAATATTGCTATAAAATGATGGCGGGGCTGCAGTTTGCTGCGCCCAATCAGCCCTTCAACCTGTCAAGCTGCTGCACTATCTTCCAAGCTGAGATATTCGGAATAACAAGCAAAACTATTCAAATATCTGTTATGTAAGGTGCATGCAGCAGCTCCTGTGAAGACTAGGTTGTCATAAAACCTTGCATGAACTGACCTGCGTATACGCCAAGGTTTTCATTAAGCTTCAAATCCCGAAAAAGATAAAAAAACGGCATCGGCCCATTCTATCTCTTAGCTTCGACAGCACAGAAAAAGAGCCAAAGCCTTAAGTTGGTATACTAGCGATCTGGGAAGTGTAAAATCCTTCACCTAGCTCCGGAGCAAACACTTGAAGTTGAGAACTATATCGAAAAATTGCAATATATTAAAGTAGCTTCCAATTTTAGACATAAACCAACTCAACAGCGACTCCATTGGTTAAACTTTCTCTAGACTGGACATTGAAGCGAGGTGTATAGGTCGTCCTTCTATGAGTTGCGGAAGGGAGTATAATACCACAGTCACAGCAATGGCCTTGGGAGTCTTCTAAAACTTATTTTAAAAGAAAATGTAGAAGAGGATAGAAGAGGAAGCGGTGGTTAAGCAAATTAAGAAAGCAAAAGGTGATCGGATTTGTGGTTCCCTACTTTTTTAAAGAAAAAAACACACAAAAATTCAAATTTATTTTTTGAAGATTATCTCTTTCAAATGTCGGCCACAGCTACGTCTCAGATAGTCCATCCGTTGAGTTCCGCACATACTTAAGACTTTACATATCCCCACAGGGTAAATTCCAGCGGTGTGATATCACACGATCCTGCAGGCCAATCGACCGGTCCAAAATGTGAAATTATCTGCTCACCGACGTGTTCTCTCAATAAATTCCTTGATTGATGCGATACGTGGGAAGTGGTGCCGTCTTGTTGAAACCAAATGTCGCGGATATCAAGAGCTTCAATTTCAGGCATCAAATAGTCGGTTATCATGGCGCGCTAATGGTCGCAATTGACGGTAACGTTCTCACCGGCATCATTTTTGAAGAAATATGTACCAATGATTTCAGTGGCCCAAATCACACCAAATCGTTGTTTTTTCTGGGTAACTGGCAGCTTCTGAATATCTTCAGGTTCCTCTTCGTCCCAAATGTAGGAATTTTGCTGGTTTACATATCCATTGAGCCATAAATAGGCCTCATCGCTGAATAAAATTTGGCTCGAAGAAGTCGGATCTTCTTGGAACATTTCTAGAGCCCATAGAGCGAGGTGATGTCGCTTGGGAAGATCGAGCGGCTTCAGTTCTTAAACAAGCTGTATATTGTACGCTTTCAATTTAAGATCTCGGCATAAAATGCGCCAAGTCATTCCATACGTCAGACCGAGCTGCTGCGAACGGCGCCGAATCGACTCTCCACGGTCTTCCTGCTACGGCCGCCATATTTTCTTCATTGCGTGCCCGCTGGACGTGGTCTATTCGATCGGATATTATCCAGTAATGAATGGTGGTGGTGTTGTGAATAGTACGCTCAGTAGGCCGATTATGTTGACCATAAGTTGAGCGAAGCGCGCGAAACTCATTCTTTACAGAATGTGAATTTTCGAAATAAAGTTGAATGATTTGTAAACGTTGTTCAGGTGGAAGTCTTTCCATGATGAAATGCCAAACAATACTGAACAAAAATAACATCACAGCTTGAACGGACATCACGTAGATCATGCGTGATCTGTCAAAAAAAGACTACTGAAAAAAGTATTTCTTCTTGGATCACCCTTTATTTGAAAGCCATCCAGATATTGAGGAAGTTGCCAATAAAACAAAAATCATATAAGAGATTTTCTGCGAGAATAACTCGAGAGGAATTTGCTTTAAATATGCAAAAATAAATATTAAAAAATTCCAATCCACTACATAGCTTATTATCTTCTACTCATAACCTCGCTATCCTACCGAAAAATTTATATTTTTAATACACCTCACCTGTCAACCAAATTTTAATGCATAAATCAAGATGACAAAAAATTCAAAAATTCCATAAAAAGAGCTTTAAATAAATTTGATTTAGGCCAAATGATGTCTGGAAAAAATTATTCAAAAATAAATATATAAAAATGTATGTACAAATATATATATATACGTATAATATTCCATATGAAAATATTGGACTTCTTTTCACAAAAATTATTTTCAATTTCTTATATTTGCCTGACACGTGTATATATAAATATTTGCTTAATTGAGAGTACATAGAGAGAGTAAGTGTTCAAACATACATACATATACACGAGTATACGAGTATATATGCCCACATAGTTATTTTCGCTTTTCAGTATTTATATAAATTTAGATTGGGTTATTTGAGTAGACAGACTATGTCATATTGTTTGCGCAGACAAAAACTTCGTCATGGCAGATTTCATGGCATATCATTTGGCTATGCGGAGATTGGGGTTATGAACATCGTAGGAAAAGGATAAACAAAAATTTTCTTAAAAATTTTCACATCACTTTTTCTTTCCGCTTACTTTATTAAAGTCGCACTCAAAAATTCTTCTTAAACTCAAGTGAAATTGATAAATTCATTTGAATAAATTTCCTTTCTTTTAATAACCAACACACACACGACTTATATTTTGATATAGGTTTGGAAATCTGTTCTTTCCTACGGGGTATATGAGTAAGTTCATATTATAGCGCTCGCATATGAAAATATTAAAACAGTAAAATATTTCAATTTCTAGGTTCTAAATTAAATTTTTCCATTTGATGAAAAACGGGTGGAGAAATAGAAAAAAACCGCACATATGAGAATGAAAAATATGATGGATAGACAAATATTGAATATTAATGCAGAAATCTCAAACCGAAGAAAAAAAACAAATGAGTAAAAAAATAACATAAAAAAATAAAATAAAATGAAAAAAAAAATTAAAAACAAATAAAAGAAAAATAAAATAAAACAATAGTTAAAAAATTTAATTAAAAAGAAATAAAAATTAAATAATATAATATAATATAAAATAAGGTAAACTAAAAAAATTAAAATAAAAAATTAATAAAATATAAAAAAAATAAAACGAAATAAAATAAAAATTAAAATAAAATAAATTACAATAAAAAAAAATAAATAAATAAAATAAAATAAAGTAAAATAAAATAAATTAAAAAAAATTAAAATAAATAAAATAAACTAAAGTAAAATAGAATTAAATTAAATTAAATTAAATTAGATTCAATTCAATTCAATTCAATTCAATTCAATTCAATTCAATTAAATTAAATTTAAAAAATAAAAATAAAAATAAAAATAAAATTAAAATAAAATAAAATTAATTAAATTAAAATAAAGTCAAATAAAATAAAAAAGATAAAAAAAATATGATATAAAAAATAATTATAAAAAATAAAAATGATAAAAATAAAAAATTAAATTAAATTAAAATAAAATAAATAAAATAGATTAAAAATATAAAAATAAATAAAAAATTATATATATAAAATAAAAAATAAAATAATATATAGAAGCGATAAAAAAATTAGATTAGAAATTTAATAAGATGATGTTAAATATATTAAAAAATTTTATAAGAAAAAAAATAAATTAAATATTAAATATCAAATAAAGCAAAATTACTTAAAATAAAGTAACTCAAAATAACATAAAATAAAATCAAAAAAAATACATAAAAAAAATAATTTAAAACTGAGAAACCCCAAAATTTTATATGAAAACTATTTATATAAAAAAAGAATTAAAATTAAATGAAATAAAGAAAATTTCATAAAATATAGTTGATTATAATAAAACTAAAACAAAACAAAATAAGTAAAATAAAATAAAACAAAATAAAAATTAAAAAAAGGAAACCAAAATTAATTTAAAGACGGAGAAAAGTCCAAAAATATATATGAAAAATAATTACAGAAAAAAAACTTAACCAAAATAAAATACAATTTAGGAAAATAAAGTTAACTTAAAAAAAATATTAAAAAATAAAATAATTAAAAAAATAAATTAAAATAAAATAAAATAAAAATAAAATATATAATAAAATGTACAAACGATAAATATTTAGAATTTAATAAAATCATGTTAAAAATTAAATTACTTTAAAAGAAAAAAATTAAATTATATATAAAACATCAAGTAAAAATAATAAAAATAAAATAACATAAAATTGAAAAAAAATTTATATTAATTTAAATTAAATTAACTTAAATTAAATTTGTAGAATAAAAAGGGCGAACCAAAACAAAATTATAATATAAAATGAAACAAAATTAAAAATATATATATATATACATATATTTTTTTTTTGCTGGAGAGAATGAAGAAAATGCCCACCTCATCATCATTACCCCATCACTTAAACGGATGTGCCATTTCCAGGCCACTAAAGACCTATACTCTGGCGAACTGTCTCATTATGGGGAAAAAGGTGCTTAAAAAATCCGCATTATTGTTTATTTTAAGCTTTAAATTCTATATTATTTAAGATAGTTTCTTCAAATACTGATTCGGAGTGGTTTCTCATTAGACCTACTAAATACTATACGATGCGGACACTTTTAGGAGGCAACTCAAATTTAGAAAATTTCTTAAAAACAGGAAGTCCTTTTTCTTCAATAAATATATGCTGTTGCTAATTATAAGGTAAATATGAGCTAAAACATATGGTCTTATCTTTCTTCTTTTCTTCATACCTTTCTTAGCTCCCTTAATCTTAAAAATAATGTCTAATCCACCTAAATAAAAAATCAAGATATTGCAAATAATTTTGATTGTTGTGATTGTCGTGAAATTTATATAAAGGACAATATTAATGTATTCAACTATTTTTCTAAGCAGCGGCTACTCACAGCAACACCAAAATCAACAGAGAATCTCCGAGGATCAATACAAACTACTAACAGTCTAATTAACCGCTTTGTAGTCGAAAAACGAAGACTGCACTAATAATGGTCGAATAATCGATCCCCATCATTTAAAATAAAACTAAAAGCTGCTGGGAAGAAACTGAGGAAAGCTTTAAATTGTGAAGAGAAAAACTTTGGGCCCCAGTAGAAATTGAAAGATCTCTAAGACGTCTAAGGGATTTTAATGAGGAGCTCTTTATTTCATATCAGAAATACATTCGGTGGCCTCGACATTCCCTGAAGAGGGGCGACCGCAATTAGAAATTTTCATTTTCTATACTCTTGGATGTTGCGAGAACCTTGACTCAAATCCAGGCCTTCAAAATTGTAGTAATCAATGCTAACCACTATGCTATTGCGGACGCCTCAATTCTTTAATGTTATCTTTAAGCTTGGATATTCGCCGAAAGAGTGGAAAAAGTCGGAAATTATCATGATAGCAAAACCCGGCAAAGACCCAATGCTATTGTCTTCATACCGACCAATTAGCTTTCTGAGCATTCTTTCCATATTTTTCGAAAAACTGCCGCTATCAAAAATATCTCCTTTTCTCAACGAATACGAAACTATACCAAATAATCAATTCTGTTTTCTCTAAAAGCGTGGTGTTATAGAACAAGTACATCGCATTACCAATGACATCAGGAAAACTTTTGAGTTGAAATAGTACTAGTAGATCAATTTAAAAGTCCCCGGCCTGACAAGCAGATGACTCTACTAAAATTAAATCAATAACGACTTTTATTTAGCCCTAACTTTCAAAAGACGCAGGTGTATATTTGACAGCTGTCAGATCATTAGTTCTTTTGATTTACAGCATTGTGAGTGAAGCAACTTTTGTTATTTTGAAAAAAATGAATAAAAAGGAATTCCGACTGTTTATAATATCTTGCTTCTCGAAGGGAAGAGATGCAGTTGAAGCAAAAAATTGGTATGATGACGAGTTTCCGGAAACCGCCCCAGGAAAATCAACCCTCAAGGCTTGGTATGCTAAGTTCAGACGAGGTAAAATGAGTACCGAAGACGGTGAACTCTAAAGATATCAACTAAATCTGTTCATCACATCATTCGCGAATTTTTTGGAATGAGAAAGCTCTGTGTAAAGTGAATGAAATATGGCTCATGACATGACATGTATCCGAGTGGACTGTACACGTTGAACCCGCTCCAAAGCGTGGAAAAACGCAACAGTCGGCTGGCAAGGTTATGGCGTTTGAATTTTGGAATGCGCATGGAATAATTTTCATTGACTAACTTGAAAAAGGAAGGACCATCAATTGATGGAAAAAATCCATGAATTGAGCTTCGAATTTAAATAAATAAATAAATAAATAGTTATCTTACTGACAGCCGATTTACACATAAAGTAAAGGAATTTATCTCATAAGAATAGCCAAAAATGGCTGGTGTCCCTCAAGGCAGCGTTTTGGGCCCAATAATGTATGTTTTTTTACCATTGACATTCCAACGAATGCAAATGTGCTAACCTCATCATTCGTAGGCGATACAGCCCTTTTATATCGAAGCAAGTACCCAATCAGTGCCACAAACACACTGGAAAATTACTTAAAACTCGTTGGAAGTTGGTTGATTGAACGACCAAATTGTAAGCACTTCACATTCACCCGAAAGACAGGGCATGCCGAACATTGAAGCTAAACAACATAATATGGAAGACCCATATTTCTGCTAAAATATAGCACCATAAACTTAAAATTGCAAGCCTAAATTTGTTATTAGGTAAAAAATCAGTTCTAAATTTCTTTCGAGAGCCGACACATCGCATGTCATCATCGTCCAAACTTCTGCACCATATAGCAGGACGGGAATGACGAGAGGCTTGGAGATTTTGATTTTGATCGTCGAGAGAGATTTTTACTTCTCAAATGCGTACTTAATCCGAAGTAGCACTTGTTGGCAAGAGTGATTTGGCATTGTTGGTGTTGTTCTTTCACACAGCTCTCGGTATCTATCCCACTCCGCACGTTTTGTAATCGATCGCAAAGTTGCAAGGTAGGCTGTCTGATTTCTCTCTACTGCAACTCGACATTCCTCATAGTACCAGTTTTTTTTTAGCATTGTTGAAAACCAATTGTTTCCGAAGCAGTGGTACGTAGGGAGTTTGCTATTTCGTTCCACAGCTCCCTCTGCTGTCTGTCTGCTGTGATTGCAGCTTTTGGACGTCGAACTTTCCTTGTGTTTGTTGACGGGCGTTCCTTGCTGCACAGAGTCGAGTGTGTATTTTTCATTCTAGAAGATGTTGATCCGAGTCAATATTTGGCCTTCGGAACGTACGTACCTCTAGAACACTAAATACATGTCTTTCGTCGATCACAACATGATCGACAACCATGTAGCTTGATGAATTTTCGTGGTACTACAGACGAGCATATTTCGTGCGCTGACGAAGTCAGTCAGTCTCAGCCCGTTTGGGGACGTTTCGTTGTTAAGGCTGAATTTAGGAGTTTTGCGCCAAAGATATTTGCCTGTCCTGCGTTGAAATCGTCTAGCACAATTTTGACATCGTGGCGGGGGCAGCGCTCATAAGTACCTTCTAGACTCTCTTAGAAAGCATCTTTGATCACATCATCCTTCTCTTCTGTCGGCGAGTGGGCGCAAATCAACTATATGTTGAAGAACTTCGCTTTAGTGCGAATTGCGGCCAGACGTTCATCCACCGGGGTGAATGCCACGACTTGGCGGCGGAATCTCTCTCCCACCAAAAAGCCAACACCAAATTTGCGCTCCTGTAAATGGACGCTGAGGTAGATTATCAACCTTCTTCCATCCTTCTATCGTTCATCGCATTCCTTGGATGGCGGTTATATCAGCCTTTAGTCTTACGAGGACATCAATCAGTAAAGTAAAAAAAAATTCACTCACTGACTCAAATCAATACAGTCAGTACTAGAGCAAAATCACTCGCTTTACACGCAACCCCTCCCTTCGTTATCTTCAGCGTCATTTCGCTAAGTGCCATTATAATAACCTCAACCGCAAACACTTATCCTCTCCTCTTTCAGTTTCGTTTGATCCAAATTAAGTGGTAACAGACGAATTTTTTCCCTTCCTAACCATCATCATGTTACTTACAGCGGATATCATATTGCCGTCACTCATTTGCCTGCAACCGAAAGCCTTGATTATTATCCTTTCTATCAAAGCCAATGCGGAATACTAGCGAAAACCGGCATCTTCTTTCACTGCTACTTCTTCTAATTATGTCATTTGCATAGTTGGCATTCTTAGTTTGTCCAATGGTCCTCATGTGAGCACACATCCTTCCTTTATTTCCCTTAAGCATACCCGTATATACATATGTATGTACGATATGCTTGTAGGAAGATGAGAGTAAGGCAGCATTGGATGTCAATTTAGTTTTTCACATATTCGGTTTATGCTCAGTTACATCCTTCCAAAAATGGGCTAGCCAAAATCAAACCAAACACAAATTCAACTGCCCAACCCGGCACACTCATGTTGTTTGCTTTTTTCCATTCTTTTTTGATTTTTTTTTTTAACCCAAAAAGCATCATTGCGCTCAATTTCGATTCTCCATTTTTTCCGACCCCCCCTCCATCAACCACTTGGTAAATGGTACTTTTTTGCAATGCAAGTGGACGGAAATACCAACCATCACTTGATGACTTTCATCATATGGAGCGCGAGAGTGTGTAAAATTGAAAGGAAGCCGAGCAGTTGATAGCCTAAACCATTCTAAAATGCCTGGAAGCTTTTATGACCATGCTCATGCATATGGACATATGTGGCGAGGGAGATGGCGTAGCTGAGGAGGGGATGGCGTTTCCAAATGATGGGTGTCGTCGCTTCAGCTTCCGCAGTGCGTCCGCAGTGCCTCCATACCAGACCGTCCATCCATAACGGACCGTACGTCCGTCCGTGCCATCGTCGCTTGCGCAACATTGCCCAACACTCACCGCTGGCGTTTCACTCGAAAGCGACAATTTGAAGGGCAACACATGGCACAGGATATGTAAGTTGCATCCGGTTTTCATGCAGGCAAACCCACTTTGTACTCAACCAAAGTTATTTACATACAAACATAGAGTGTAGCATAGCGATGGATAAAGAAGGAGTGTAAGGCGGTGAGAGCAGAGCAGGACGTGGAAGTAAACAAAAAACTTGAAAAGCGCAGCAAAAATACGCCAGAAGATGAAGATGAGTTGTTGGTTGGTAGCAAAAAGCTATGAGAGATCGTCAGACAAACGCACACACAGACCCACGAGCTGGCGCTGCTTGAGTTAGTCTTAGCTCAGCAGAAAAAAGAGTAAGCCGAGTAGATACGGCGCTACTTAGATAGGAGAGTTACCGAGAGGGGGTACGAGATGAAAGAACGGCAAATTGTTCGAGAGCACACACAGATTTATACATTTTTGACGCTGACAATGTTGATGACGACGACAAGCAATTAAGATAAAAGCCAAAAAGCCAAAAAGCTAAAATGCCGTAACATGATTTTTTTTTTTGCTCTCCATACCCTCTATCTCCTTCATTGAAGGTCGTGAGTGGCCAACGAGCAAATGGACGGCAAGCGCTATCAGCTCATCAGCCCAGCAGCCCAACAGCCGGACCCACAACTGCCTTACGCTTAGACGAGAGCTGGAAAATTCTAGCGAAAGCAAAAATGAGCTGTAGCTCTACTAAATGGTGATCCATTTCGAGGTTCTCTACTCTTTTAAAGAAACAAACATAGAAAATGCAAACTTAATGGAGAATGTTTATTATCATTCGAAAGAATATTCTTTGGCACCTATTTTTTGAAGATCATCTCTTTCAAATGTTGGCCGCGGTTACGTCTCAGATGGTCCATCCGTTGAGTTCAGTTTTCGATGACTCGTTCGAGCATTTTGACTAGTAACTGGCGAATGACACGCGTGATGTTTAGCCCCAAGGCCTGTGACGAAGCAGGTTTGTCCGCATAGACTTTAGACTTTACTTATCCCCACAGGATGAAGTATAACGGTGTGATATCAGACGATCTGATGGCCAATCGACGGGCCCAAAACGTGAAATTATCTGCTCACCGAAGTGTCTCGTTGAAACCAAATGGCGCGATAACGGTCGCTTTTGACGGTCTCACCGGCATCATTTTTGAAGAAATATGAACCGACGATCCCACCGGCTCACAAGCAACACCAAACCGTTGAATATCTTGAATCTTGAATCTCTTCAGGTTTATCTTTGTCCCAAGTGCGGCAATTTTGTTTGTTTATATACCCATTGAGCCAGAAATTGGCCTCATCGCTGAACAAAATTTGGCTCGAAAACGTCGGATCTTCTTGGAACTTTTCAAGAGCCGATAGAGCGAAGCAATGTCGCTTGGGAAGGTCGAGCGATTTCAGTTCTTGCAAAAGCTGTCTTTTGTACGCATTCAATTTAAGATCTCGACGTAAGATGCTCCCAGTCATTCCATACGCCAGCGAGTTTCTGCGAACGGCGCCGAATCGACTCTCCACGTTTTTTGTGTACACTCTCAGCACTACGTCCGCTATATTTTCTTCACTGGGTGCTGAATGTGGTCTATTCGGTAGAATATTATCCAGTAGTATATGCTGGATCTCAAAATGGGTTTTGGTGTTGCGAATGTGTAGGTGTAGGCCGATTATGTTGACCATAAGTTGAGCGAAGCACGCGAAACACATTTTTTACAGAACCTGAATTTTCGTAATGAAGTTGAATGATTTGTAAACGTTGTTCAGGCGTAGGTCTTTCCATGATGAAATGTCAAACATTACTGAACAAAAATTACATGACGTGATCTGTCAAAAAAAAGGCTATTGAAATAAATACCTCTACTTGGATCACTCTTTACAGCCAGACCCAGTGGAGCTTCCGGTGCTGGTTATGAGACACTGATGGTACATGCATAATCATAACTGTTTTCATTTGAATATTTTTTCATATAATTTTCATTTTTATTTTCACTGGAATTCATAATTTCTGTTGTCCCGTTTCATCTACTTCCTTGACCTTTCTTCCCTTTCTTCATAATTTATTATTTCTTTACAACAATTTTCGTTGTTTGCTGAGTCGCATGTCATGTAAAATGCGTTGCAGACAAAAAATTCCATGCAGCACAATTTGGGCATGCTGTCGACATAACTTTAAGGCAACACAACAACAACATCAGGCAGTGGCTATAGCAACAACAACTTCTCATACACTAATGCGCTCCCCTGCCGTAAGTGTAGTGCAGTTTTACAGCTGTCTTTGGCTTAAGTTTTAATTAATGCATGCAACTCATGTTGTTGCTATTGTTGTTGTTGTTGCATGGCGAAATTTTGCTGAGGCAAGCAAAGTAAACTTGTTAATTGAAAATGTTCACATTAAAAATAACTAAATATTCCTTTATGGTCGGTCATAACTTTGCACAAGGTCAACAATGACGGCAGTAAAGGAAGAATTTTTTGAGTGAAATTTGCCAGTTAGACGTGTGCGAGTTAAAAAAACTGCGCTAGAAAACGCATAGGAAGCGTTTCATAGACTTTAAGTCCCAACAAAACACTCCTTGACATGTCGTCGAAGGTAGGGGCTTGGGTAGTAGTCGACGCGGGTGGGTGAAATCATTTGTATTCCTTTAAACTGAGAAAGGGTCCGAGTAGCTAGCTTAGACCGACCGCATAAAAATCGACATCCAATTATATAGGGAGTAGACTGGATTATATTCTTATTTGTGGGTATTCAGTTGGAAGACTCTACCCAACTACTGTTATTGGGTTCACTGATACCACTTCCCGCTGTTTGCTATCGATTTTTGTGAAGATGTGATGTGGTAACAAGCCTGTAGAGTGCCTTTGATAAGTACAGAAGAGAAGAAGACTTTCTTTAAATACGTCTCAAGGGTTCTCGAAAGTCTTCGGTGTCTGAAGTTTTGCGTTGCATATAAAACTCTCTGCTTAAACACGAGCTGCAATGAAATGAGGCTAAGAAGACGACAGTGTCCAATTTGAAAAATTCCCCTACTTGCATTTTTCTGTTCTCGGCCAGTAGATCCTCAACTAGACTACAGTATCCAATACAAGGAATTACAAATTGCGATGTTTGAACATATGACCGATTAATACCCGAACCCTAGGAGGTAGGGATGCAAGGACGAGGCAGCCGATGCTAACTTCTAGGAGCGCTTGCAATGAGCTGCCCTCCCACGAAAATTATGCTTTGTGACTTTACTGAGATAATATGTTAGGAAGATAGCTTGGGAATGTTGGAAATTCTAACCTCCTAGATGAATACTCCACAAGCTCTTTTAAGAAGTCACTTTTCGCATACAACATATGACTCTTACTCACGAAACGGAGGAAAAAACGGACTTCGAGCGGTATGCGGCAGAGACCGATGTCTATGAGAAGTAAGAGCTTCAGAATTTGGCCGACACAATAGGTCAATTGGAAAGTTACCGGCCCGACACATAGATGGCGCTACTAGAATTAAGTCTATACGATTTTTAGTTAGCTCTAAACTTCAGAAGACGCTGGTATAAATTCGGCGTCTGTATTTTGGGATGCGCATGAATCATCAACAGCGACTATTTCACAGCATTATTGGCTCGTTTGAAGGACGAAATCACCGAAAATCGGCCGCATTTGAAGAAAAAGAAAGTGCTGTTTTACCAAGACAATGCACCGTGTAACGAGTCAGTGAAATCAATGGCAAAAATCCATGAATTGGGCTTCAAATTGCTTACGCATCCACCGTATTTTCCTCTATTTTCTGTTCTCAGATCTCAAAAGAATGCTCGATGGAAAAAAATTTGCGTCGAATAAAGAGGTGAACGCCGAAAACAAAGGCCTATTTTGAAGCAAAGTACAAATCGTACTAGAAAAATGGTATCGAAAAGTTGGAGGGTCACTATCATCGGTGTATCACTCTCGAAGGGAACTATGTTGAATAAAAAAAATGAATTTTGTCAACAAAAAAAATAAGTTTTGCAATGGTAGGTCGGGGACTTTTCAATTTACCTGTTAGTACCAGTATCGTTTTACATGTGGGGACAAGAGAAGTTATTTGGGGATCTACATTTAGGTTATACGAAGTTTTTAGAAACACAACACATCGCTAACCTCGTAATATGTAACTCCTAGTGGTCCGAGTAATCAGATGGCCGACTTGAGAGTTCTTTCGATGACAAAAAAGTAGGCACCTTATCGACCCTAACCTAAGCAACAAACCAGGAAAATTTATTTATTCATGGGGTGAGCTATTGAAATATGATGACGCGGAATTATCCTTCCATCTGAAAAGAGCCTCTCCGTCTCATAAAAATCATAACATTTTATTTGGTACAAAAGGATCGGTGATAAATATAACCATCAGCTATATATTCTCCAAGCGCCTACTGTTCGAAACGATCCAGAAGACCACGTGCTTTTGGGTCAAGCTTCCCTCTTACGTGTTTGGTGCCTCTTTATGTCTTTCCTACAAATTAATAGACCTTCAGTCTTTTACCTTCGAGCGGCTGGGGAATTTTTATTAGAAGCTACTATTTTTCATCTCAGACACACACTCATGGTTTCGGTTGTAGTATTCTGTCTCACTACTACCTTACAAATTTATCTCTTGCCCTTTTTGTGGTCACATTTTACCAGTTAACGAACGGAAGCGAAGATAGTAAACTTTGATGTATTCTACATAACCTAAATTGTTAAAGGTGTGAGAGCTAAAGAGTTTCAAGAAGAAAATGTCAAGATGCCTCCCGCAATCGCGTTCCTCCATGTTGATCCTGCAGTATACATTTCGGACAACAACCAACCAGAGACCCTATGAAAAGCTGTATATGTGACTAGGAGAGTGATCGCCTCTGCCGACTAGGAGTTCCATAATTAAACCAAGGTAAGGCATGGCTGTCATAATTGGCTTTATAACAAACCGAACCTGGCTTTATAACAGACCTTAGAGATTTTGAGATCACGCATCGGGATGCTGAGTTGAGTTACATCTCTTGAAATGAAGGTGGCGTATAGTCAAAGGTATACCCATTCGTGTTCTGTCCGGTGATGCCGACTCAAGTTTGCGATTGCACGCAATTTCACCAGTTTTAAAGTTACGGACGGTTCTGCTATGAACCGGCAGCCATATCGAGGTGATTGAAAGGTAATTAGACGCCATTGATAGGGAGATCGGGAATTCTTCAACTTATCTGAAATGCGCCAGAAATCATTCAAAGCCGTGAAAACTACATGTCTATCAGAGTGCATGCTAAGGCCCTTAACTGAACTGAAGCTCCAGATCGACCGCTTCATGGATCGAAGTTCAGTGTCTTTCGTTTCCAGAAGACACGAGCAACACAATAGCTCCTGGAGGAAATATAGGTGACAAAGTGCGTATTAGAAACCGATTGATATGGGCTCAACGGAGGTGCGGAAAACTAACACTAAAGTTAAGCAACAAAGACTAATAGAATACACTAAATTGGTGGACTCATCGCGATGTATCAGCTTATCCTCTACCTCTGAGTGCTTCTCCTACAATCCCTGTCAACAACCGGAACTACATTGAAAGCATGTAACGCCAACTGGCAAAGCCACTATAATAGTCCTAAGAGCAGCCTGATGTTTGACATGCTTGTCCCTAGGAAGAACTAAGTCAGCTTCGCGTCATATGTATAGCACATAGTTTTCGCATTCCCTCGAGTCGCAAGGACTACTTACTAGCTTGGTGGTACAATGGTGTTCCTTCTTCTTGTTCAATTGTTCTTAGAGGGACTGGCAAGTTCATAGGTACGTCCTGTTCGGAAAGGACCTCAGCTGTAAAAAAAAGCCTCAGCTTTCTTGCCGCTTTCGATGCCAGTCTGCCTTAATACCGAATAAAAGTGAAATTCTGCGACCACTCTCGACTTCGTATTAAAAGAAATGAAAATAGTAATGGTCGCTTGTTCTTCTAAAACAATTTGAATACTTCTTTTGTGTAATTCCTATCCTTGAAGAATCTCTATTGTTATTTTTATAGCAAATATTTAGGTTTGGAAGATACTAAAGTAGTTTGGCAGCCTTAGGGATCACTTTGTCTGCGAACTTGGATCCCTTGCTCTATTCGCCTGTCAATACCATAGCTTCCAGAACCTGTGCCGATAGTTATGTGTGGGATAATGTAATATATTCTTATTCTTAAGGCCAACACCATACCAATGTGACTCTTAAGTCCTTATTCTCCACCAATTTGAGGTGTATATAGCCTCGCGGTAATTAGGAATGGCCTGTTTTTATCACTAGGTTCGCTGGTGGCTTATTCAAAATCACTTGTATCACTGTCGAGGGCTTGATTTAAGCGCCCTGGTGATACTGCGCGTCAGAGTCTGAAGAACTCTCCCCAGCCATTCCAGATCTTTTTTTTTTCGATTATGATTTCAACGATTATGGAACTCTTAAAAATATTGTATAAATTGTATTGTGTAAATATTGTCTTCAATACTCCTGAGTACTGCTTTTCACATAGCAGTAAACTTGAAAATATGTATATATTAAGTGGTGTGTGTCTATGCTAACATTTAAAAAGTCAGCCTAATTGTAGGCAACGTTTTGCTCTATATATAACATAACATTCTCTATAGCAAAGTAAATATTTTATCAAAATTTAGGCAACATTTAGGTAAACTAAAATTATTTTTCGAAACTTCGGAGCGTCAGCTATTATTTTTTTACACAAAAAGTGCAATTTTTGTCTGTACAATAATAAAGTACAGTTAGTTTGTATGAAAACATCACTTTAAACGGCACAATTTGCAGCCGAGTAACAATGTAACTGTAAATACGAGTATATACTAACACAAACATACATATTTACACACGGACTGCATGCTTTCATATAACAATTTACACTTTTCTTCATACTTTGTCTACACTTTTATACGTTTTTCTCGCTTAGCCGAAATGGTCACTTTAATATATCAGACACATGAAAGTGTGTGTGTGAGTGTGAGTGTGATTTTCTGTCTCAGCAATTTGTACCCGATCAGCCGAGTGAGAGTGTGAGTAAATTGCAATTTGTTAAGTTAATTGTATGTACTTTTCATTTGCAGCTGAGAGACAATCACACACTCTCACACACAACACACACACACACACACCCAGTCTTGCAACATATTGATGGGTGTTGCAAGGCACCGAATGATGATGAGTATCATTGATTTTTATGCCATTTTTTTTAGAATTTTTTTTTTTTTTTTTTATTTTTTTTTTTTTTTTTTTTGTGATACCCAGCGCCGGATGGCAGTTTATGGATAATCACAGAACTGTTGCTGCTGCGCTACCAACAATACTGATGTTCCATGGTGATTATTAGATGAAGTAAAGTAGAAGTTGCAAGTATTGAATTGACAGCCAGTGTTTGTTGGTCTTTTAACGATTTCCTGCAGAAAACGCATATAGAGAAGTGTGTATGTTTGTATGCTGCGTCACATATGAGCCTATTTTTTTTCTCAATTTTTTTCTTCAATTTTTTCTCCCTCATTCTTCACTTCTTCATATCGTTGAATACTCAAAGTGATTGCCACCGTACGAGTGGAGGGAGGCTGTCGCCTTGTCGACCACTTTAGTTGGTTGTCAACAGTAGTTGTCGTCATTAAATTTCAGCTTTTAACTCACACCAGCAATTTGTACGAACGAGAACGAGCTCAGCTCAGCTCGACGCATCACAACTCAACTCACAGTTGGAGTCACAGTGTGACTGTGTGGAGTAGCGGTTGAATTATCACTATTATCAACACTATCGGCTGCAACGATGTCATTAGCTTTGGGCTATTTGTTCGGCGAATTGTTGTTGTTGTTGTTGTTGTTGCATTGGATCACTTTAAAAACGACATGAAAAACACTTTAACGGTAGTTTTCATACAAAGTACCACAACCTCTTGTACATATGTATGTGTTTTAGTGATGTTATGGTGGTGAGTTCAACGGTATTTAAGCCGAACATAAAGTTTTCAAATTTACAGTAGAACTCGTGGTCATACCGATACGATGCTTAGCGAACAGGATATTTGGAGGTGTTAGTTCTATAAACCAAACCGAGGGACAACCACTACCACCTGTGATGAGCACGAATACCGGTGTAGGAGTCCGTACCGAAGTCAAAAAATAAAAGACCAGGTCCCCGAGTAATAGTCAGTACTACTGCCAGTACTATAGTCAGTATTGGAGATCAAGTTTACCGACATGGAAATCGGAAACGTAGTCTTAAAATGAAATCAGATTGAAATTGGTTAGCTACTCCTGGCTAACGTGTTCGACAAATCCAACTGTGCCATGGAAAGACGGAGTAAGGTTGCCCAATTAATAGATAGTACTACCTTTGGTGGGCAAGTTTATCGGGTTCGCAGATGGAACCGAAGTCGAAACTCAAAACTCATGGCATTCAAGTTCAGTACTACCTTTGATATGTGAGTCAGTACCAACTTTGGTGCACAGGATTACCGTGTTTGGACCGAAGTCTAAGAAATAAAAGGTCCCCGATTAATATTCAGCAAGTTTCCGAACCGAACTATCAAAATGGCTTCAGACAAAATAGGTCAGACACTCCTGACTTTCGAGCTCGTAAGATCTGACTGTGCCATGAAAAAACGGAGAAAAGTCCCCCGAGTCACCACTCCATTTAATGAGTAAGTTTACCAAACTGGGGTTACGACCGGAGATTAAAAATGGAGTTAGACCAAAATCAGTCAGACACGCAAACGGCTTTAGAGCTCGAGAGATCTGATTGTACAGTGGAAATACGAAGAAGAAATCGAATTGAAATATGTAAAGTAAAACACTAAGAAATTCTTGCTGAAGCGAATCCGAGTTCAGTACTCTTCATAATGCAAAGTTTAGGGGTAAAAATATCGCTACCTGGAGCTTACCATGGGTGAAAACCCTTATTACTAAATTACGTTTAACCAGAAAGACAGTCGCACTCGGAGAAGTAAAATTATAAAACACCTGGAACGTTTCAGACTCGACTCGTAAGCTCCATATTGTACTGATTCAGTTTAGTTCCATATATTAAGTGATAAGCGCTCCATCCGTTGAACCAAAGACGAAATAGAGGTAAGAAACTTGCTTTATTGGAAACTAACTCCGAGTTTGGTTTAAAATTCGGGTGGAACTCCCCCCATTCGATCTGCGTGAAAGGCAGAAACAAATCCCTGTCTCTCAAAAGATGCTCTATTCAAGGAATCCCTTAGCAAGTTGGAGAAATAAGGGCCGAACTGTCCAAGAAGTCGAATATTTCTTTTTGTTTTAAGAAGGTAAAGTGGGGGAAACCACAGACCTTGGGACGTTTTCTAATTGGAATGATATTTACAGAACCGAGTCCAGTAAATCCGGCATCGGAAAGAAGATTGTATATATATTGCGACCGCAGAGCAAAGTAGGAGGAAGGATCATTGCTTAAAGCAATCACATCCGCTCTTTGAAGTATTCCTCGGAAGTTTTTCCTTTCTCAGATTGAG
The DNA here is from genome assembly GCA_030068015.2 of Neoceratitis asiatica. Classification (NCBI taxonomy): domain Eukaryota; kingdom Metazoa; phylum Arthropoda; class Insecta; order Diptera; family Tephritidae; genus Neoceratitis; species Neoceratitis asiatica. The sequence goes on along the minus strand of CM061526.1, from coordinate 55,588,193 downwards.
ACTTGGAAGGTTAGGTTAAAAATCAAAGAAAAGCCTTTTCAAACCGGGGAATATAAAAGGCTTATCAAATCAGATGCAAATTTTCCAGGAAGTTACTGACAGTGTTTGTACTGTTATTAACCTATGCGAGGTCAATGAGTCTGACAGGGACGTCACTAAGGACTAAGGAAATCATGAAGGCTGTTCAGCGGAATCTGCGCCGGATCTGTTGTTTAACATACCGTACACGGTTCCAATGCAGATTCCAGCGGATCTCTTGGTGCCAAATTTGTTCCACGCGGCAATTTGCTTTCTATTTATATTCAATTGCCGAGTGGGACAAAGTCGCCACCGAGCTATTTACTGATATCTCCATGCCGAGTTCACTACCTTGGATGTCAGCGAACCTTTTACGGGAATTTAGGTTGAACTCCACACCGAGATTTTGTTCATTTTCCACGTAAAATAAAGATGCCTACTGAAATCCGCCTCATTCTGAACTGTTATTGTGCTTAATTGAGGAGTCCCAAAGAGACGCCATCGAAGTCATTTATAAAAATTCGTATCGATCTGATGTGATCTGATGTTGAGATTATGTTCGCTTGCCGAGTCCGTCATCCAGGTTGTGCACCGCAATTTGGGTCGGATCACACGTTGAGCTTTCGTTATGTTGTTGATTCGGATAGGGATAGAGCACATTTTCTAAAGCAAAGGGTGGCGAGTCTCTGTTTTTAAGAAGCCTAGTGAAAAAGTTTATTGGTAAGGGTGCGCAAGCTAAGCTCTAGGAATTAGCTCTTGGATCCCATTGACATTCGGTGGTACAAACAACTGAGAAGTTTCAGTCTCACAAAGCCGCGGAGGAGATTTACCAACTTCTACCGTCCGAAATTAAATGAAAATCGAATTTTTCACATCTCTAGCATATTTGTTCGACAGCAACACCTCGTTTACTATACAAAGTCACACTTGCAGCAAACCACACAACCGCACACAGCATACAAAACATCCGTAATCGGCCATTGTTGTGTCGGTCGACCATAAAACAACAACAAAGAAGCAATACAAAAGAAAACACCGCTAAATGCCCACGAATACACGTGCACTTATTGGCGGGGTTATGTGGAGGAAGATCGAGGCTGCATTGCCCACAATGTCCGTTCCATGTGGGAGTAACGGAAACCACACACACACGCGCGCGCCCAAAGATTATATGTGAAAAAAGAAAAAGAGTGAAATTTTATACCGTTATTGCATTGCGTCTTTTGTTGTTCTCATTTACATTGTTGCGCTCACAGCGACATTATATTGTATTTTGCATCAGCTATTGTTGCTGTTGCTGTTGTTGTTGTTGTTGACTTTTGTCAAGCACACACGCCAAATTGCTTTAATGGTGTTTGGTAAAGACTTAACTGCGCTTAAATTCACCGTTTAAATAGGTTGACTCTGCAGTTCGGAGATTATGACTTGGGTTGGTTTACCGTCCGCAGCCCCCTCGGACCTCGTTAGCTTTGGTTGTTGTTGTTTGTTGGTGTCTCCTTATTGTCAACATGCCACGCATAACTGTAATAACGCAATTTTACTATTTGTTCTTGTAATGTCTTGGCCTCAATCAAACCACGTCGAGAGACACAATGCGAGGCTTAAGTTTTTAACCTTTTTTTTGCTCTTTATTTACCGTTAAATGCTCTGAGCTGCATGGTTGACCTTGCTGTTAGTATTTTATGTCATGCCATAGTGGTTGTTGTTTTTGTTAGGCTAAGTGCTCTTAAGAAGTTTTAGAGTGAAAGCAGTTAGGCAGAAAGGCATGAATGAGCATCTCATCCTTAAGTACCAGAATCCAGGTCATAATGATTTCTCTACCATTTGGAGAGTTGCATAAATAACCTCAATGAAGCGCAGAGGGGTGCGATGTGCTTTGAGGTATGTAGAACTTGAGATTTCAGCTTACTGAAGACTCCACCGGCAAGTTTTTGAATCACTTGCACCAACACATCTCTTAGCAATAGAAATCTTGACGAGTTCTGTGGCTTTGCTAGCTCACGAAAGAACTGAGATTCACAACGTGAACCTTATAAGTTCAAGACTCGTTTGTAGGTGACTAAAAGATCTCCTTTCTCTATTCCCAACAAAATTTAATCTTTCGTGAGACCTGAAAGGTCATCTATCTTGCAACTTTTATCGAATGGGTGCAGTGGCTCGCATCCAAAGAAGTCTAAACTTTTATATAGTTCAACGAAATCAAGAGATGGAGAGAGGCTAATAGACAGAGGCTGATCGACGAGGCCTCAACTAGCTTAAAGCGCACCATAACTAAGTTCAACGGTATTAAATTTAACTCTTTAACTTTCAAAGCAAATGCCCACCTTCTTAACCAAAGTAACGAGGTGACCAGAACAAAATATCCACCACTGGAAAGCAATTTTTTTTCAAACCCGCTGATTTTTTCATTTAGGAAGGTTTACTATAGTTCGAAGCAAAGAATAAGGATAAAATGGGCACTCTTTACAAAAGCGGGGTAAAGCACAGGCTCAGGAATACGGTAAGTAGGCGTGCACACCTGCTTATGGCTATTATGATGATATGCACCGATTTGTCACACCTACCAGTCTAGTTAGATGAAATGGGATCTGACGACGCACCTAAGCATTTACGAGGCTCATTGCGATGCCATTGGGATTAAAATTTGCCACTCTGAACCACCCTGTAATCCTGATAATCCTAATCCGACACTGTGAAATGAACTGTAAATATAACTAGGTAAACGCACCTCGAATACCATCCAGACACTTTCGGTCGAGCATGAGCATATTGTTTTAATGCGCCTCCCTCAGGTTGATGGACTTATATGCGAAGCCCTCCATGTTGGGACAGAAATATTGCGTTATTACAGATATGAGGTGGCCTTATTTAGAAGAAAACTGTCTGAGTTTTTACAGTCAAGGCTTTAACTCACGATCCACTGCTCATGGCATGGACTACTACCAACGTGACTACTACAACCGAGCTCAAAAAAAGTGGTGTTAAGCCTTTAGTAAAGATTATGTTGCCGATGACTTGACCAAGGATGTTTTTCTAATAATGTACTTATCAGTACTGACTTGCCATATTGTGAGTTCCTGTAAAAAAGTTGGAAAAGTCAGCTTCTAGATGGAAGCTCTACATCGACTTTGACAACAAGGCTCGCTGTGAAAACACGCTATTGACAGTTACGAAAGGAAGCGAGATGCCATTTTTCAGACAGAAAAGACACAGTTTGAAATGTGTGAGGATGAGGTTTTACTACCTAAAACCGAAGATCCGTCAAGGTTCTGTGAGAAAATCTCTTTTATAGAAAATGATTGAAATTCAAACCAAATTAAAATCTTAAATCCGTGAGAAGCACTGTTTAAAAGGATGCGACTTTTAAAGGATCAAGTCAAGTACAAGGAAGGTGCGACGTCGAAAGCTGCAATCACAGTATATAGCTGCAGGTTTTCTACTCGGCTTGCACACCTTCTCTCTGAGAGCACACATAAGAAACTCGATTTAAGGTAGCTGTGAAACGGAATAGCAAACTCTCTACGTACCGCCGCTTCGCAAACAATCGGTTTTCAACAATGACAGAAAAATAGCTGGTACGATGAGGAATGGAGTGAAAACGGACTGGCTACCACGCGACGCTCCAGCTACTACGCGACGTTCCGGTTGACCACGCGACGTTCCGGCGTGGGATAGAAACCGAGAGCTTAAGAGGGAAGCGATACGCATTTTTTTGCGACAAAAAGAAAGAGCCTGAAGTGAGTGAGTATGAAGAGATTGAGAAGCTGTTAGAGAATGGTAATGCTGGAAATTTCCATAGAAAGATGAGGCAACTTACAGAAGATTTCAAGACCGGACCATTTCTCATGTGGGGACCAAGAAAGTAATCAGGTGACACCGTCAACAAACTGGTCGGACCTTATCAGTGTGGCTAAAGACCTGGTAAATCCAGCTTTGACCAGATATTCACCATGTGCCAAGCTTTGGGGAAGACCGGGGAGAAAAGAATCGATACACACCACTTTTTCATCGATTTTAATGCTGACTTCGACAGCACGATAAGGAACTGCCTCCACGCCGCTATGTCTGACCCTGGATAATACCTTCAGCGCAGCCAGATTAGGGAAGGAATTTCTTCAATTTGATGCTGGAGAAAATAATATGAGCTACAGAGCTAAGCATACCAGGTACCATAGTACTCGATGGAGTACCCGCTGGCGGAAGCAGAGGAAGAGGAAGACCTCCACTCCGTTGGAAGCATCAGGTGGAGAGCGATCTGGTTTTACTTGGTATTTCCAACTGGTGCCAACAAGCGTAGGGTACGAACGAGTGGCGATCACGTCAAAATGGAAGGAGAAGTTTGATTGTGTCAATCGTGACCTTTTAGGTAAAAAATTAAAATACTGCTTTGGTTTCAACGAAACATTTTTTATTTTTTCAACTAAACGCACCCAGGGGGTTAAAATTAAAAATATGTTTTCAAAGTCAAAGGCTATGGTTGCAGGTTTGTCTCAAGATCGGTGCTTGGGACACTGTTGTTCAGACTTTTCATAAATGACGTGTTTTCGGTTTGTCGATAGGTGAATATCCATACATACGTATGTTATGCTGACGGTACACAATTACTCTAGTCAAGTCGCGTTCGCCTAGTAGTAGTAGGATTAACAAGGCAACAGTGCGTCAATAAACTTAATTCAATTATTGACAATGAAGCTCCATCTAGCTCCAGTTTGATTTCGTGAAGGTGAGGTTGACATAAGGCATTAGCGGGACTAATTGCATGATCATTTGATTGAAAAAAATGCTCGTGCGGATTGATCGAGAGAAATGTTAAAAAATTACGATAGCGGTGGTTCGAAACACGTCATCACGACTTCATGACAAATGTTGGCCAGTTTAAAAAAAAAAAAAACTGCTCAATCGGAACCGATACCGATACCGTACCGTGTTTTTTTTACAGAGGTATAGAACTTTAAGTTGGCATTACTTTTCAAGATGGCGACCGATTTAACAGCTGTCAAGTGATTTATTCTCAGTTTGGTTTGGCAATTCATCATGAATAGACTCACGCCTGAACAACGCTGGCAAATAGTGCAATTTTATTTCGAAAATAATGGTTCTGTGCGGAAAACGTATCGCGCACTACGTTCATTTTATCGATGAAGCGCACTTCTGGTTGAATGGCTACGTCAACAAACAAAACTGCCGCATTTGGAGTGAAGTTAATCCTCAAGTGTATGTTGAAACACCGTTACATCCAGAAAAACTGACTGTTTGGTGCGCTTTATGGGCTGGTGGAATCATTGGTCCGTACTTTTTCAAAAACGATGGTGGCCAGAACGTTACAGTCAATGGTGACCGGTATAGAGCCATGATTACTAACTTTTTCATTCCTGAATTGAATAACCATGATGTCCAGGAGATGTGGTTTCAACAAGACGGCGCAACATGTCACACAGCTCGTGCCACAATAGATTTATTGAAAGACACTTTTGGTGACCGACTAATTTCACGTTTTGGACCTGTGAATTGGCCTCCAAGATCTTGTGATTTAACACCGCTAGACTACTTTCTGTGGGGCTATGTAAAGTCATTGGTCTATGCGGATAAGCCACAAACGCTTGACCATTTGGAAGAAATTCGCCGTGTTATTGCCGATATACGGCCACAAATGTTGGAAGGAGTCATCGAAAATTGGACGTCCAGATTGGACTACATCCGCGCCAGCCGTGGCGGTCATATGCCAGAAATCATATTTAAAATGTAATGCCACAAGATTATCTTTCGGATAAATAAAATTCATGTCAATCGAATAATCCATCGTTGTTTTATTGAAACTTAAAGTTCTATACCTCTATAAAAAAAACACCCTTTAGAACAACGTAGTACAGTAAATTCTGAGTGGTACACAACCATTTGTTTGCCAGTTGTCTTTCAAGAAATCAGGAAAACCAACTGCCGAAGATGGTTCACTCTTCGCTATGACAATGCGAGCTCACACATCGAACAACTGGACTCAAAAACATACATTTGAAAAAAATACCTCTACCTGGTTCACCCATCTTATTTCATCGTCAACAGGGCACAGTTCAAAGTTTTGAAACACAACATTCGGAGATTCAATTTATGATGACAAATAGAAAAACTGTAAAAAAAATTTCGCAATTCTAAAACTCATATAAATAATATTGCAATAATAGCATCCTTCGTGTATGTTATGGTAATTATTTCTATTATCTGTTAGTCGTGATACGAAAGGATGAGTTGCGAAAATAACAGTAATTAGAATGTACATATGTAAATGTTGAAACATATTTAAGTCCGATTGAAATTGTTTATTCATTCAAATTCAAAAACTTGCATTTACATACCTAACGGTTTTACACAATATACAGTTATTTGATTGTTGATTAAATTGTGGCCGAATTTGTGTTGTAAATTTCATTAACATTGCATTGTTGTTACTTCCAAATTAACATAAATGCAGGACCATACAGTTGGGGAAGAAGGAGAGGTATAGGTGGGCAAGTCAGAGATGATGCAAATGCATTTTGCTGCTCCGACTACCACTGCCACTGCTGCAACTAATATTTGCATATTAAATTTCTGGAATATCAAGCAGCAGCAGCAGCAGCAGCAGTAAACTCCAACGCTCCCTCATAATTGCTTGCTTAAGCTTAATGCTTTAAATAACAGCAAGAATATTCGAGGAATTTATAATGAGCTTTATATGCATGTAAATACATATGTACATATATGTAGAGTATTAGTGTGGGATTACTTCCGTATGTGTGTACTGCTCACAGTAAGGAAATAAGAATATTTGCATACCGTATACTTACTCTAGCACAAAAACTTAATTTCCTGGAAGCAAAGGGTTTTCCAATAGGAATGATATGATTTCTAAGTGTCGTTTTGGCCATTTCTAGTATGTCATGATTTGTCAGTTTTTTCATTTTATTCAGTTATTTTTACAATTTCATCATGGCAAGATATACACAAGAACAACGTGTCTGTTTTTGCCTTGGAACAACTTGAAAACGATAACGATTTTTTTAAGAAAATCAACTTCTCCGATGAGGCTCACTTTCATCTGAGTGGTGCGGTAAAAAAACAAAACTGTCGATTTTGCTGCGAAGAAACTCCACAAATTATTCATGAACAACCATTATATTCACCTAAATTGACAGTTTTGTGTGGGTTTTGGTCTGCTGGAATCATCGGTCCGTACTTCTTTCGAAACGAAGTTACTGTCAATGGAGAGCGGAGAGCAGTATAGATCGATGATAACTAACTTTTTTTGGCCACAATTGTAAGAAGTTGATCTCAACAACATCTGGTCCCAACAAGACGGGGCTGGGTGTCACACAGCACGTACAAAAACTGAATTATTGCGAGAAAGATTTTAAGATTCGATTATTTCAAGAAATTGTGACATTGAATGACCTCCAAGAAGCTGTGATTTAACATCATTAGACTACTTCTTCCGGGGTTGTTTGAAGTCGTTGGTCTTTAGCAATGAACCAGACTCTCTTCAAGCTTTAAAAGTCAATATTGAACGTGCTGTTCATGACATAGGATTTGATTTAGTGAAAAAAGTGCTCAAAAATTGGGTTCATCTAATTCGTTCCTGCAAAAGAAGTTGTGGAGGCCATTTGAATGATGTTATATTCAGAACTTAATTGTATCGATCGCACTTCACGTTAAATTAAAAAAATATTGGAATTTCATGAACAATTAGTGTGTTTTTTTTTTAAGAAATTAGACAACTCTCATAGGAAACCCCTATATAACTTCTGGTTACTGGTTAATCTGGTCTTCAGTACAAGTATGACTCGTTGAGCCTGTAATGAGCCTCATCGCTAAACGAAATTTGGCTCGAAAACGTCGGATCTTCTTGGAACTTTTCGAGAGCCCATAGAGCAAAGCGGTGTCGCTTGGAAAGCTCGAGCGGCTTCATTTCTTGCACAAGCTGTATTTTGCACGTTTTCAATTTAAGATCTCGACGTAAAAATGCATCAAGTCGTTCTATACGTCAGTCCGAGTTGCTGCGAACGGCGTCGAATCGACTCTCCTCGGTCTTCATGTACACTCTCAGCTATATTCGGTCGATTATTATCCAATAATGAATGCTGGGTCTCAAGATGGGTGATGGTATTGCGGATAGTACGCTCAGTAGGCCGATTATGATGACCATAAGTTGAGCGAAGTGCACGAAACAAATTCTTAACAGAACGTGATTTTTCATAATAAACTTTAATGATTTATAAACGTTGTTCAGGCGTAAGTCTTTCCATGATGAAATGCCAATCAATACTGAACAAAAATAACATGACAACTTGACACGACTCGACGCGACGCCTGATCTGTCATAAAAAGGCTATTGAAAAAAGTATCTCTACTTGGATCACCATTTATTATTTATTTTCAAAAAAAGTATCTGAATTTCGTTTCCATAAAAAATTAAATTAACCGTAAATGAAAAGTATTTAAATATAAAAAATAGCAAAGAAATTTGTAAAAATATTTTCAATTCTAGAAGAAGAAAATATTTTAATGAAAAACAAAAGCAATTTCAATTTCAGCCAAAGAAAAATTTTTGTTGGAAAATAAAAATGCAAAACAAAGCAAAAAAAAAATTAAAAAAATTCATATTAAAACTGAGAAAATAATGAAAAATGAAAATGGCATGCCAAAAAAAAATAAGAAAATAAAAGTATTCGAATGTTATTGATATGGCTAACGATAAACACTATGCGAGTATGTGTGCGTGAGTGTATTGTATTATGAATATTTGCATGGCATTCTAAAACTCAGCATGCAAACTTCGATAATGCAATTAGAGTTCAAATATTCACACAAACAAACACACACACACACGCGCACACACAACTGGATGTGTGAGAATGCGCGTCAGCCACAGCCACAACCACAGCCAACCAGCGCGCACACGAAATACCAGCAAAAGTGGAGAGCGGAGGAAAGGCAAGGGGCCCGAAGTGAAAATCAATTATCTGCATTGAAAATTGATTGCATCACAAATTGTACAACAATCAACACTGACAGCAGCAGCGAGCTGTTGCTATTGCTAGCTACGACAACTATTCGTGTTGTTTTTGTTGTTGTTGTTGTTGCTAACGCTGTTGCCACAAACTGCCATTACCGTTTTACTACCGCTGTTGTCATTGATGCCACGGTGTTGTTGTTGCATTTAAGAGCTAAGCCCCGTGTTGTTGTTATTGTTATTATGCACTTTCTTCATTGTTATTTGGTATGAACATTTTGTATTTGTGTACGTGTGGCTGTGTGGCTGTGTGGCTGTGTGGCTGTGTGTGTGTGTTTGTCTTACTGCATCGTTAGCGTTCTCATCGTTGCTTTTCCAGCTCATGCCATTTACAAGCTTGTTTTGTGTGGTCGTTATCACAGCTTGTTAGCTAGCTTTTGTTCAATAACTCTCCGCCATTGACACCGCAGCAAGTGAATATGAAATATGTAAAACATTTATAACTGGCAAGTGAAATTTCCCAATAGCATGGAATGTGTTGAGAAAAAAAAATTTAAAAGAAAAATTGTGTGTTCGAAAGAAGCGAATTTGGCTTTCTGCGAATATCAATTTGTATGAACTCGATTAAATTGGGTTACATTATTTATTGCGTCATTGTGTGTTCAAGAAGCTCGAAAAAATAACTAATATAAAATTAATTTAAAAAAATTAAATGTTATAAAAAAAATTTAAAACAAAATAAAACATGAATAAAATAAATAAGTGTAATACAAGCAAAAATAAATAATTAAATACAAAAATTACAAAAAAAAATTTAAAAAAATGAAATCATAAAAAATTAAATTAAAAATATAAAATATATTAAAAAATAACGTAAATAAAAAAGCCAAAAAATTAAATATAATGCACAAAAAATTATAAAAGAAAAAAATATATAATAAAATAAAATAAATTAATAAAAAACAAAGTAAAGCAAAAATAATAAATAAATAAATAATATAAACAAAAATAAATAAAGGCAGAAGAAGTCTGATGAGGAGATGTGGTGATCTCCGAAACAGCTGTCACTTCTACCAATTTTTCTTTGTTGTATAACAAAATATATGAAAAATAATGTTTCTAACAAAAATACGCCTTTGTATACAGCTCATTTACTTATAACCAAAAATAAATTGAATAAAATAAACCAAATCAAAAGAACGAGATAAAATAAATTTTTTTATCAGAAATCCAAAAAAAATATATATAAAATAAGAACAAATAAATTTACTTATAAAGGGTGATCCAAGTAGAGATACTTTTTTAAATAGCCTTCTTTTGGCAGATCACGCGTGAGTTGTGGCAAGCATTTCATCATGGAAAGACTTGCGCCTGAACAACAATCATTCAACTTTTTCATGAAAAATAACGTTCTGTAAAGAATGTGTTTCGCGCGCTTCGCTCAACTTATGGTCAACATAATCGGCCTACTGAGCATACTATTCGCAACACCATCGCCCATCTTGAGACCAAGCATTCATTATTGGATAATATTCGACCGAACAGACTACGAACTAGCACGCAGTGAAGAAAATATAGCGGTCGTAGCTGAGAGTTTACACGAAGACCGTGGAGAGTCGATTCGGCGCCGTTTGCAGCAACTCGGACAGATGTAAGGAGCGACTTGGCGCATTTTACGTCGAGATCTTAAATTGAAAGCGGACAAAATACAGCTTGTCCAAGAACTGAAGCCGATCGGCCTTTCCAAGCTACATTCCTTCGCTCTATGGGCTCTTGAAAAGTTCCAAGGAAAGCCGACGTTTTCGAGCCAAATTTTGTTCAGCAAAGAGGTCCACTTCTGGCTCAATGAATGTAAAAAAGCTAAATTGCCGCATTTGGGACGAGGGGCAAACTGAAAAGATTCAAGAGCTGCCACTTTGTCCAGAAAAAACAACGGTTTGGTGTGGTTTGTGGGCCGATGGAATCATCGGGCCATATTTCTTCAAAAATGATGCCGGTGAGAACGTAGCCGTCAACGGCGACCGTTTTCGCGCCATGATAACGGACTATTTGATGCCTGAAATTGAAGCTTGTGATCTCTGCAACATTTGGTTTCAACAAGGCGGCGCCGCTTCCCACAAATCACATCAATCAAAGGATATATTGAGAGAACACTTCGGTGAGCAGATAATTTCACGTTTCGGGCCGTTCGATTGGCCACCAAGACCGTGTGATATCACATCGTTAGACTTTTCCCTGTGGGTATATGTAAAGTCTTAAGTCTATGCGGACAATCCCGCTTCGATTCAGGCCTTGGAGCAAAATATCACCCGCATCATTCGCCAGTTACCAGTCGTAATGCTCGAACGAGTAATCGAAAATTGGACTCAACTGATGGACTATCTGAAACGTAGCCGTGTCCAACATTTGAAAGAGATAGTCTTCAAAAAATAAATGCCAAAGAATGTTCTTTCGAATGATAATAAACATTCCCCATTAGATTTGAGTTTTTTGTGTTTTTTTCTTTAAAAAGTAGTGAACCTCGAAATTGATTACCCTTTATTAAACAAAATCATATAAAATTAATTGGATTAAAATAAAACGGCATATCTGAACACGGTATCGGTATCTGTGCATGGATTGCAACTGGTAGCGGCAGTAATACCTGAACCTCGCTTCTGTTTTGAAATAATTTTTATCTAATTTTAGTAACGAACATGTTGTAACTGCTAGAGTAGAAAAGGATGTCATCCTTTTCGAATCGCCGTGCTTGCGGGAAACGTATTTTTAACAAAACTCGAAGAAATAAATCGTGTTCCGACTGGGCTCTCTACAAAGTGCGTCTGGGAATTTATAAGTCCAAGATTAAAGTCCAAGCGAAAAGATCGTATTTGAAAACCAACTGCGGAAGCGTAGAAGAAAATCTAATGCGGTAAATCAGACTTAGAGGTAGTAATAAAGAGTTGGTGAAAATTATGCTCAATGCTAAATTCCCTTACAATAATTATTTTGCGGAACACTTTGTAAGAAAAAGTGGTATGGATAGCACGACTTTCATGAACCGTCGGTGTGATCACCGCTTGATTTGGGTGAAACTCGTTTCAACGCTTTGAGTGTTCGAGATCTGACGGAGAACGTATTAGCGCAGCTGTAAAAGGTAGTCTCTTGTATCTTGGCGAACTGCGTGGGCTAGGGTAAATCTCCAGAGCGTGGAGGAAAGTCAAGAAGGTTAGACAGAGGTACATGGCTAAATTAACTCAGCTCGTAGTTATTATCCGACCGGCTTAGATTTTCGTGGGTCTCTTTTCCTTGTAGTACTTAGATACCTCGGGTCAGTTAAAATACCATACAACAAATAAATAAAATAAAAATATTAAATTAAATTAAATTAATAATAAATTTTTTTATTGAAGTCGAAGCAATTTATACACCATAAAACTAATGGAAATTCTATACATATCTACATGCCTAACACAAACACCATTTAAAGCCACTACCAGCAGTTTAATGGTCGTACGCGTACATATGTATATATGTCTGTATAAAATCGTTGGCATTTGTAAAATACATTCGAGGTAGAATCGAGTAAAATGGAATCGCGAAGAAATTTCAATTACATTTTTAAGTAGTGGTTAGTGCTATTTGAGTTCAACTACATATATAAATAAATATATTTATATATGTATTTTTGAATAAGGAAAAGGAATATCATCTAAGTACAAGGAGTCGCTGTCGTCATCGTCGTCCTCCTCCTGCTGCTCTGCTACTGGTGGTGTGGTGAATCAAAGGCAAACGAAGTACCACTAACGGTATATACGAGTATATATATATATTTACGACGGTGCATTTGACAGCCCATACAATGCCAATTTATCTTTGGCTTACGCTACAGTGGCAGCAAAATGTGTAGTAATGGAAGCAGAAAAAAATTAATGTAAGGAAGTGAGGGAAAAATAAATGAAGAAGAAACTGAAAAGCGAATAAAAAATAGCTAACAATCTAGAAATTAGTAGGAAAACACAAAACAAGCTGATAGAAAAGCGATTCAACATATATTTAATAGTAGGTATTGTATTCAAAAAATTAAAAATAAATAAAAACGGAGTAGCAAGGAGTTAAGTGTATGGAAACGGTTGTTGAATAAGCGCAAGCAATTCGAAGATTGCTTTAAGTGCTACAAATAAATATAACGACGAACTGAAATGGCTTTGAAGTAGAGGCATACTTTCAGGCATATTGTTGCTCTAAATCCCGAAAATTTTGGACGAGTAAAACCCACTCAGTTAGGTAGGAGGTGAAGCCATTTTTGAGGATCTATGATATCCCAATCAACTGAAAAGCGGCTACTCGCTGGGCTGCAATAACCTTAACTAGTTTTAAAGTGTGATCCAAGTAGAGGTACTTTTTTCAAAAAATTTTTTTTTGTTTTGACAAATCACGCAAGATGTCATGTTATTTTTGTCCAGTATGGTTTTGACGCTTCATCATGGAAAGACCTACACCTGAGCAATGTCTACAAATCATTCAAAATTATTACGAAAATTAACGATCTGTAAAGAATTTGTTTCGCGCGCTTCGCCCAACTTATGGTCAATATAATCGGCGTACTGAGCGTACTATTCGCAACACCATTACCCATCTTGAGACCAAGCAGTCATTATTGGATAATACTCGACCGACTATAGCTAAGAGTGTACACGAAGACCGTGGAGAGTCAATTCGGTGCCGTTTGCAGCAACTCGGACTGACGTATGGAACGATTTGTGGCATTTTACGTCGTCGTTAAATTGAAAGCGCACAAAATATAGCTTGTCCAAGAACTGAAGTCGCCCGACCTTCCCAAGCGACATCGCCTCGCTCTATGGGCTCTTGAAAAGTTCCAAGAAGATTCGACGTTTTCGAGCCAAATTTTGTTCCGGTCCATTTCTGACTCAATGGGTATGTAAATAAAAAAATTTGCCGCATTTGGAACGAAGAGCAACCTGAAAAGATTCAAGAGCTGTCATTTCATGAAGAAAAAATAACGGTTTAGTGTGGTTTGTTGGCCGGTGGAATCATCGGTTCATATTTCTTCAAAGATGATGCCATCAATGGCGGCCGTTATCGTGCAATGATAACTGACTACTTCACGCCTGAAATTGAAGTTCGTGATCTCCGCAACATTTCATTTCAACAAGACGGCGCCACTTCCCACACATCGCATCAATCAATGGATTTATTGAGAGAACACTACGGTGAGCAGATGATTTCACGTTTTGGGTGGGTTTATTGGCCACTAAGATGGTGTGATATCACACCTGTCCTTTTCCTGTGGAGATATGTAGAGTCTAAAGTCTATGCGGGTAATCCCGCTTGGATTCAGACAGGGAGCAAAACATCACGCGTGTCATTCCCCAGTTACCAGTTGAAATACTCGAACCCGTCATCGAAAATCGGACTCAACGGATGGATCATCTGAGACGTGGTAGTAGCCAACATTTGAAAGAGATAATCTTCAAAAGATAAATGCCAAAGAATGTTCTTACCAATAATAATAAGCATTCCTCATTAAATTTGAGTTTTCTGTGCTTTTTCTTTAAAAAAAAAAGTAGGGAACCTCGAAATGGATTACCATTGATGATATCTCGGAGGTAAGGTAGGTGTCGCTATGTGCGCAATTCTTATGGGAGATCCATGTGAAGCCTTGTGTCTCGGGAAGGAGCTTTAGTAGAACCACTACGACAAACCCGGCTTAAATGTTCTTTCTACAACGAGTTTGTGCACCGGGGTTGGACCTGCCGCGTAGAAAACATCTCCAATGATAAAAAATACAACAGTTTCGGTTGAGAGACCCTCTGTTTTGATGGTGATGATGGCAAATGTACTAAGGACTACGACTTAAGCCGTCTGAGTTTTTTCCTTGTAAGACTGGCCACCGTCCAAGAATTGCGATGGGCGAAACAAGGACGAATCCGAGTAGATCTATGTCACATATACTACAGCGGCCGTACAAAGAGCGCAAATTTGGCGCCGAGTTCCGAAGGAAGGGGGTCTCGTCACTATCTCAAAAAAAAAACGGAAATCAGTAATATTTCCAATATAGCCAGAACGTAAGGGAAGGACGTTGTGACTAAATATGCTTTCCATGAGCACTGCCTTCACCACGATGTTAAAAGTGTAGTTGACGACTTTTCACCAGCGTGGGCAAAAAAGGTTTCTTCGTTGAAACAGTTGGAAAATTCAGCCTTCACAACGAAACATCCCCAAATGGGTTGACGCTGATCGACTTCGCCGGCGCTCGAAATATGATTTCCTGTAGTACTTACTAGATTCTGTTCCAGCAGACAATGCATTAAGCTCGCTACCAGGCGTTTCACGATTCGGAGCCAGCCAAGCGTCGATAAGTTTGTGATATACGGACGACATATTTCCGA
The DNA here is from genome assembly GCA_030068015.2 of Neoceratitis asiatica. Classification (NCBI taxonomy): domain Eukaryota; kingdom Metazoa; phylum Arthropoda; class Insecta; order Diptera; family Tephritidae; genus Neoceratitis; species Neoceratitis asiatica. The sequence goes on along the minus strand of CM061526.1, from coordinate 55,572,800 downwards.
TTTTTTAGATACGCCTAAACTCTAAAGCCCTAATATCGACTCGATCCAACATCTTGTAGTAGAAAAGACACCTACTCGCTTCTATGAAGCATAAAACGTTCGTCAGCAAACACAGGGAAGGTTCGATGTCGAGATACTGCAATCATAATAGGCTACCAAGCAGTTTTCTTCACGCTAGCACACTTGCTCTCTGAGAGCACTTGTCAGCAACACGATATAAAGAGAATGGGACGGCAAATCAAGCTCATTACGTATAGCTGTAAGTCAAGCTATTGGTTTTTGGCAAGGTCTTAAGAACAACTGGTACGAGAAGGATTATCGTAACTCAGTGGAAAGTAAATAGAGTACCTATCTCGCAACGTTACGATAGTCCCTAGCACACACTAGATAGGATAGATACCGAGAGTTGAAGAGGGGAGCCGAGAGTAGGCAGAAAAGCGAGAGTGCGAAATGTGTCAGTATGAAGAGCTTGGGAAGCTGGCCGATGGGGATAATACATGAAAATTCTATGAAAAAATGCAGCAACTTATATAAGGTTTCAAGTTCGTAGCATGCTCCCAAAAGAGAGAACTGCTGACTTATGTCTCTGAGTTTACTGAATTTATGAAGGGAACACTTCTCCAGCCTATTGACTGGAGATTTCCGATTACTCAGTCGATGACAATGAAACAGGCGATCCATTATCTGTCTATAAAGAAGTGAGAATAGCAATTACCCGTCTGAAGAACGGCGGGAGCCGATACAGTAGATTGAGTAAATTTTTGAGGACAGCCATTTGAGTGGTTCTTAATTCTCTCGCTATGCAGAGAGTAGTTCAAAGTTGTCGCCATGAGATTTCTATATTCACGTTACATGAGCTGAGACATAGCGCCTCTCTCGCTTCCACCTGAAAAGAACTCCAACGCTATTTTTCTGAATCCCGATGCAAACCACGCAAAAATCGGGATTAGACATCTCAAAAATCACGTTACCTTCGCCCTCAACCTCAAGCTTTTAAAGTAATAACGGTTCCGAAGAAAAAAACTACAAAACGATTACAGGAAAAAATTACAAGGAAAAAGCAGCACAAGCCAAAGAATGGTAATGGCAGGCAGAAACACCAGGAACACTTAAAATTTCAATTTAATACAGCGCGATAAAAGCCAATGTTAGAACGGGGGGGAAAAGAAGAAAGAAGAAGAAGAAGAAGAAGTAGAAGAAGAAGATGAAGCAGTTGCAACTAGCTACCAAACAACACCAATAATAACAAAAAGAAAAGCAACAACCAAACGCATTTGTACTACCAACATACATTAACTTGAATGATGGACGCGTGGAAAATTTCACGTGGCTCCGCCATCTGAACTAACAACCCCAGCCGAATGCACATTCCACAGCAACTACTACACACCGTTAATACTGCAACCACCCACCAACTCACCACTACTCCAATTCATCATTGCTGATGTAGGCAATTATTGTTATTATTGTTGTTATTTTGCCATTACATCAGTTGGCAGTTGGAGCAACAGCTGTGTTGCGTTTCTGCGGTTTTCATTCCAAGCCACACGCAACAACTGTCGTCACTGACAATTGCAGCTGTGCCAACAAGAAGGGAACGCCAGCCTTCCAAGCGCAAGCTGTATGAAATTGTCTGCTAGTTGTTGTTATTGTTGTAGAGGGGCAGCAATCAGCTAAGAGCAACAAATAAAAATACAAATATACAAATAGAAATTCACACCTGAGAAGTTGCAGCTCCTCAGTTACAGCGTCAACGACAAGCTGCATGACAAGTGAAATAATAGCTATCGCAGATGTTGTGCTCTGGTTCAGGTGCTCTCCGGTGCATCAGGTTGGTGTGGCTGCAGTTGACGGTGACATTGATGATGTTGAGGGTGATTTTTTTTTGTCTCTTATTCTTGTTTTAATGAAATGTTAATGATTTTTAAATTAAATTTGCGTCTTCGGAGTTTGTGCTCGTTGTAGTAGACAGGGTTCTTGGAGACTTTTGTCTTCTTCGGTGGCATACAAAATCGATAAGGTAGCGAGCGACGGGGAGGGGGTCTACCTAATAGCGAAATTTCAGCTGAATTTGAGCCGATCGGCGAGAATAACCCGCTAGCCGGACATCGTTCGGCGACGTGGGTGCCTGTTATGAGGTCGGTACCGAAAAGCATGCTTCGAATAATGCAGATAATTCTTTCCCGGAGTCAAAAAGTCGAAGTCATGACATTCGTAATGGAGTATGAACCACAAAGGTTTTGCCGGAATTGTTATGCTCCAGGTTAGACGACCAACAATCGTTCCGTCTCCGTCACGTCATCAAAAGCAAGCACTCTATCCTAAGCTCTTCAAAAGTCCTAACAGACTTTAAGAAGTGATCAATTTAAAGTTAATCTGCTCCGACTGCATTGCTCAAAGGTATGGGCCGATGTCTCGAGGTTTTACTCACAAAGGTCATTTCACTTTCTTCCAATAGAGCAGAGTAGTATCTCACAAAGATCGTACCAGAGGAGTAGTATTACGCAATGATACCCAAATAATATCAAGAAGACCAGAAGCAACTCAACAAAAGAGTACAACGCCGAAACTTCTATCGAGCTTTGACCCATTCGAAAAGAAATTCAGTTTTTCCCTTCTATAGCAGCTCAGCTCAGCGGTATGGTCCGCATAGACTTTAGACTTTACATATCCTAACAGGAAAAAGTCTACCGGTGTGATATCACACGATCTTGTTGGCCAATCGACCGGTCCAAAACGTGAAATTATCAACGAGGTGTTCTCTCTCAATGAATCCATGGACTGATGCGATGTCTTGTTAAAACCAAATGTCGCGGAGATCACGAGCTTCAATTACAGGCATCAAATAGTCGGTTATCATGGTGCAATAACGGTCGCCATTGACGGTTACGTTCTCACCGGCATCATTTTTGAAGAAATATGGACGGATGATTCCACCGGTCCACAAGCTACACCAAACCGTAATTTTTTTTTTTAAATGGCAGCTCTTGAATCTATCAGGTTGCAATTTTGCTTGTTTAAATAGCCATTGAGCCAGAAATTATCCTCATCGCTCTTGGAACTTTTCAAGAGCCCATAGAGCGAAGTAATGTCGCTTGGGAAGGTCGAGCGGCTTCGGTTCTTGCACTAGCTGTACTTTGTACATTTTCAATTTAAGATGCAGAAGTAAAATGCGCCAAGTCATTCCAGACGCCAGTTCGAGTTGCTGCGAACGGCGCCGAATCGACTCTCCACGGTCTTCGTGTACACTCTCAGCTGCGGCCGCTATATTTTCTTCACTGCGTGCTGAACATGGTATATTCGGTCGAATATTATCCGATAATGAATTCTGGGTCTCAAGGTGGCTTATGGTGTTGCGAATAGTACGCTCAGTGGGCCGATTATGTTGACCATAAGTTGAGTGAAACGCGTGAAACATAAGTAAGAAATTCACTTCCTCACAGGGTCTGTATCTCACTTTCCGAAGGCACTGCGGCACTATGGCTCCACATGGCCTCCAGCACTGGTTGTTTGGGCATAAGATTTGTGGATTGAAATCCAGCAAGCATTTATTGGCAAGTTTTGGTATGGATTCATGCAAGCATAAACCCAAAGGTCTTGTTTCCTTCTCAATTTAGCGAAATTCTCCTTTTCGCTATTTTACATTATTCTAATTCCACGAATGAAATTATCACCAGTTATCCATCTGGCTATTCAATTTCCATTTATACACATTTTTTTACCACTTCCTTTATGCGCTCTTTTTACTCATAACTTCACATTAGAGGCATTTATCGAATCACCACTGCATACAGATAACTACGAATATTCATTCGAATGCGATGATATTTTAGGTTATTACATTTCTGTTGGCTCGCTGGCCATAAATTCAGGTATAAGCGAGTAGTGTCATGCCATCAAAAGTATACATAAATACGCGTACATACACTCTCACTCCGTTAAGCCATTACTCACTCTTTCTCCCATTTTTTGCCGCCAGCCGCCAATCTCATTGATTCTCGACTAGTCATTTTGCCACCAGAGTTGAATTATTTACTCGCGATTTTGTGCCTCTCATAAAGTGCTTAACGCAACGCTCGATAAACGTTTGCCAATAATTTTTCTCTTTTTTCACTGCTTTTCTCTGTTCATTGCATTCATAATATCTCGCATTGCTGGCGATAGAGAAATGCGTAATTTATGAGCTACTAAATCATTGTGCGATTGTTAAATGTAACAAAAAGCACAAAAGAGATGTGAAGTGAAACAAAAACAAACAAAAACCAAAGGAAAAAACAAATTGAAATCCATAATTTTCGTATTATAATTGAAAGCATGACGGAGTAATTAGCTACTGCTCAGGGAGTAAATGAAAAGATTTTGATGTAAATTAAATTTTACGATGGAGAATAATTTTTCCTTTCATCACAGATCAAGTGCTCTCTGAGATTTAAGTACTGTCAGTAGGGGATAAATTCTTAATTACTCTGTAAGACCTCATGCACAGGCATCTAGAAAGGGGAAACAAGTTGGGCAACCAGAACTCGCTGTAAATCCTGATATCAGAACTTATCTTATTCACCCGGAGGTATAGAATACCGGAAGCAGACTTCCCCAACAAAAGAGAGTGAAATATTTGGAGGAAACTGGCATAGAAGGTAGACGTCCAGTAGGGAAAAAACAAAGCATATGCTGCAAGGTCAAGAAATTGGGTCTTTCACCTAAAGTCGAGTACTGGATAAACATAACTATATTCAAACCTATCTTGTTTTACGGAGTTTTCATATAGTAGAAGCCGCTAGAAATGGCTGCTAAACACTTTTTGTAGTATCTGTAGATACTGCATGTAGATCTTTACTGCAAAAGTCTCTGTAGAAATTAGGGAGCCTGGAACCTGGTGGCGCGAGGTACTTCCTGAGCTGGAGCTGAGTAGTTCCATCTCTCCACATTAGGACTGCAGGTGACAAAACCGCTGAAGGAAAGTTGCACTTAACTGCTATTCGAATGAATTGAGACTTAATGGAAAGGTCGGTCCAGAGGTAGAGAATTATTAATCGGCGAGTGTCCTAGGCTTCAGAAAATTGCAGTGTTTTTCAGGGCGAGATTGCTGCGTTCAAAGAAGCGCCAGAGAGTGATTTCTGTGAGATAAGTCAACATGTATTCAGATATCCAGCCGGCTATTATAGTCTTAGGTTCCAAAATGCGAAGGAATGCGTGTTTTCACCACGTGTGGTGTCCGCACAGCAAAATTGCTGGGATGAGCTTACACTTTTAAGTATCACCGCTCCGCTCCACCGCTAAAGCCGCACAGAGCACAAATGGATGTTCTCTGTCAACGTGCAATCAGCTTCTGCACAGGTCGGCGTTGGGTCAACTTAGCGAGCGCTGAGCTAGTAGATCGATTGCATGATCATTCCACCCCACAAGGGTGGCCACTGCATTTTCGAATGGGAATTCACTCGGTAAGGCTTGGGTTTTTCCAGGTGCCCATTGTCGAAGAAATGAATTCATCTACGCACTTTTCGTGAACTGTCTTGCGTTTGAGATGCTGTGACTGTAATATCTCGGATCGTATGCGTTTACTAAATTGAAGGAGTTCAGAGTCATAGACATTAGATACATTTTTAGACTTGCTCTAAATAAAAGGTGGTCTACCGTTCAGAATATGTTTTCTCTTTAGGGCATCATAGCGGATTTATCTGTGATCTGTGCGATCTACTCTTCTACCTAAAAGACCCGTATGAAGACGCGCAGTACAACTGTTTTAATATATTTATTTATATGAGGATCCTTAACATCTATGGAAACAGAGCTCAGCGAAAACCCAGACTTGTTTCTATGGTTTGGTTTCCAGAAACATTTTTCTTCTTTCGTAACTAAGGGTATTCTTCCGCATTGTGCATAATTTATCCCAAAATAATGGAGGCTCAGTATTGAAGGGTTATGAGTGTCGACTTTTAATCGTCCACCCTGAGCCAGATAGAGACTACGAAGTTTCGTCGCTATAACTTAAAATTAATACTGGAAAGGAATAGTCGGAAAATGGGTATAAATTAAAATTTCATTCATAGAGGTTTAGTAGGTAGCTTCTTAAGGTTACTCAATCACGGAAGCGTGATTAAGCGCATATAGTCCTGCTTGCTCATTTTGACACCTTTGAAAAGAGCTTATTCTCACCTCCTTAGATGTAAAAACCCTTAAGTGCAAAATTGTAACGCAATTGAAGTAATATCGCTACTAAAGGCAGAGGAAAACGACAGGGGTATTGATCTACCCACCTATCCGCCTATGTTTCTGCAGCTGCGACAGAAGATATTAAAGAAGTAGTGCTTCTTCCCACCTACCAGTCTCCGCTTATTACACTCAATGCTAAGCTCAGATCTGTCTGCTTATATTTCATATGAATTCACACCGCCACCTATTGAGGTGGTGTGATTTCACTGAGGAGACTTAATGCTTGAAAGCCGCTGCAGTGGTCAGGAAGTCTCTTCCTCTTGTCGGTGGCGAATGATTCTGAGTGGACTCTATAGCCCGCCTCGCCGTCGAGCTTTGAGTCGCTGGTGAAATTTACTACGGATTTTTGGTACAAAGCTGTTTCATTTTCCCATTACTATTTCTCTCTCGGATTGTTGTTGAAGAGTTGCTGTTGAAACAGAAAACTGTGGTGGCTCAGTCTAGTTCTTCTGAGAATGTTGTAGGGCTTGACATTTGGAGGCTCTGGAATCTACTAATTCCATCTCTGTGTATTATTAAGGTTAGCAGGTTATAATAGCCTCAGAAGCTACAAGGGTAATGCTCGAAAATTTTATGAGAAGATGTGGCGACTTACGAAAGTTTCAAGACCGGAAAAGCTCATATAGCGACCAATGAGGTGAAAGATGCTCAGAGCACACTTAGTGTATGGAGGGAACACTTCTCCAACCCGCTAAATAGCAGAGAAAGTTAAAACCCCGGAGATGGCGAACCCGAAACCCCAATCTATGACGATGGTATAGACGTACCATAACTCGAGCATGAAGAAGATCGAATTGCGATTGCCCTCTTAAAAAATAACAAAGTGCCGGGAGCCGACGGCTTACCAGCAGAACTAATCAAATACAGAGTCGAAGAACTGACAAGGAACATGCTTCAGTCCCTTGCAGAATATGGTCGGACGAAAACTAACTGACGAATGGAACCTAAGTGTGCTCTCTCCAATCCAAAAAAAGGGAGACCCCACGGTCTGCGCCAATAATCGTGGGATAAGCCTCCTTAATATCGCATACGAGCGTATTGTGTGAAAGATTAAAGCCCACCGTCAACAAATTGTTTATATGGACCTTATGTGGCTTTATACCAGGTGAGCCCATCATTGAACATATATTCACCATGCGCCAAATCTTGGAGAAGACCCGAGAGCAAATAATCGATACACACCACCTTTTCATCGATTTTAAAGCTGCCTTCGACAGCACGATAAGGAACTGCCTCTACGTCGCTATGTCTGATATTGATATCCCCACAAAGCTCATATGTTTATGCAAACTGGCCCTGGAATTGGGAAGGACCTCTCCGAGCCGTTCGATACCAAACGAGGTTTCAGACAAGGTGACTCTTTATCGTGTAAATTTTATGCTGGAGAAAATAATACCAGCTGCAGAGCTCAATAGACCAGGTACAATCTTCTAAAGGTGTGTACAATTGTTAGTTTATGCATATAATATTGACATCATTGGTCACAGCAACCGCAACCGTACGCTCTGCGTTCCACAGGTTAGATAAAGAAGCGAATCGAAAGGATCTGGCAGTAAACGAGGGTAAGACGAAGTATTTCCTAACATCAGACAAACAGTCAGCGCATTCGCCATTTGGCTCCCACGTAGATAATTTCGTCTGTCTGGGAACCTGTATTAACAAAACCAACAATGTCAGCCTTGAAATCCAAAGCAGAGTCTCCCTTACAAACAGGTGCTACTTTGGACTGAGTACCACCTAAACCAAACTTTGCAAGTCACTCTTCATTCCCGTCCTGACATTGGCAACGGCGAATACCGCAGACGATGGAGTTCATCGTAGTACGAGCTATACCACGACATTGACAGAGTTCAGCGAATCAAGAGACAGCGGCTACTCTGGCTAGATCATGCTGTCCGCTCCAGCTTTGAAAGTATTCGATGGAGTACCCGATGGCGGAAGCAGAGGAAGAGGAAGACTTCCACTCCGTTGGAAGGATCAGGTGGATAGGGAGCTGGTCTCACTTGGTATTTCCAACTGGCGCCAAACAGCAGAGAGGAGAAACGAGTGGCACGCTATTTTTGATGCGGCTATAATCGCATAGGTGATGCCTATGCCAAAGAAGAAGAAGAAGAAGAATAAAGTCCTTAGATACATTTACATCCGAAAAGTTGTCATTTAAGCGACTTTTGAAATCTAACTCACGTTAAGGCCATTGCCCTTTAGCTGACTTTCTCCCTCTGTGAAGGCACCTTAAGCTCCTTAGCTCCTTAGCGTGGTTGCTGCGTGGCTCTATGAGCATACATATGTACATATTTTGTTTGAAATTCATTTGCAAATTTTATGAGCAACTAACAACAACAAAAAACAACTCGAACATCAGCGCTGTAATGAGATTTTTTGTTGTTGTTGAAGTTGAGCAGCCGCAAATAAACTGAAATGTCCGAGCGAGTTCAATGTACGCTTTTGTGCGTGGTGGCGGTTAAACGGCACCTAGCAAAAAAAAAACGAAAAACAATAAATAAATAAAAACAAAAAAAAGAGGTTTCGAAAGAGATCTGTGAACTAAAAAAAAAGCATAATTTTTTTGCGTGATGGCGAAACTTTTTTAAACTAAAATTAAAATAATAATAATAAAAGCTGGAATATTTTCATTTTAGTTTTAAACGCCACACAAAGTACTTTACAACATTTTTTCCATTATAACGGCACTTTTTGTAGCTCTTTATTTATTGAGCTATATAAACAACCATAAATAAGGTATTTTTTTTCTGACTTTTGCAGTTTTGAATTTTTTTCTATTTAAACTCCTTTGTGCGCTTGACCGTTAAACTACTTTGATATTTGGCATATTATGTTTGTGCGCCTTCATTTTTTTTTGGTGCTTTTTTCTTGGTTTTTTTTTTTTTTTTGACCGCAAATTTTCTCACAGATTTTGAGATTTTCTGCCCACCCAGACAGCTGCTCCGATTACGTTTTTTGCGGTTCTTTTTTTGCCATTGTAAATTACGAAAAACTTTATAAATAACCAGCGCGTGGAGTTTAAGGGTTCATTTCAGTGTACAACGGAGAAAAAAGACAGCGCGGCAAAGGCGAACGCGAACGCGCGCGCTAAATTGATGAACGCGCTGTTATGCTCACACCCGTCGTGCTTGTCCGTCCGACCGGCCGATCGTCCGTTCGTTTGTTCGCCGCCCACAAATTTGTATATTCAGTTTGAGTTCAACATGAAAGTTCAACGCTTTGCGTACTTTTCAAAGTAATCTTCTTCTTCTTCGTATTTTCCTTCATCATCTTCATCTCCTTCATCTATGCCTTTTTAAGGCGCTTAGATTGAAAGTTTTACGCTGCGCGGTTTCTGCGGTTCTATTAAGCTGCACGGCCCGCTTTTGCATTAAATGGGGGACGCTTTTGAATTTTTTTTATATTTTTTTTTTTGCAAAATTCAAAATCATATTTATCAACTTTTATTTAATTTCATGTTTTCATACCTGCGGTTTGCATACTAATAAAGAAAGAAATATTTTGGTATTATTACAAAGGTCAGGGCACTGTTGTGGTGAGTTTTTAATAAAACTTAATTTTTATAAGCTGACTTTTGAGGTTAACTTTGTATCTTTGCTAGAATCGTACCTCTTCGAACTTTTTCCCTCACCTTTGCAAGGAGTCAGCCGCTCTGCTTACGATATCTATGTTGAGCTCTTTTACAAGCTGCGGTAACCATGCCGTTAAGAGCCGTTAGGTCATGACTTAGAGAGGAAGAGCTTTAGTGGAGTCGCTCCTCAGAGATGCAGTTGCGAGCTTGCGTCGGTTTTGAAGCAAAAGGATCGCTACAGCGCTCAACACGTATGTTAGCAATCAACTCCAAAAAAAAAAAACAGACAAGAGCCTCGGATGAGAGACGCTCCTTTTGATGACGATCATGGCAAATTTATTAATGACTAAGGCTTAAGGGCGTGCACCTGGAATGTCTAGTCCGGCTTGTTGACGTCATGGGAAATGTAAAGGCTAACATCACCGCCGCCAAAGCAGTGCGATGGATGACACAACGACGGAAAAGTATAGGTCTTGTAACAATAATAACAGTTACCTTAAAAAGGAGCGCAGAGAGAGAGAGACTAAGTTGACTCTCAGCAGCTCCGGCGGATGAACATCTTACATCTTACAGTCCGCATCAAAGCAAATTCTTCAATATATCGCGCAGAGGGAGAAAAAATACGATGTGGTCTAGGACACCTACAAGTGCTTGGAAAACACATATGAACTAGATCAAGCCATTTGGCTGCCACCGCATGGAAGGACACGATTGCAAATCGATCGTTTGGCGAGAGACGGACTATATATATTCAGTGTTTTAGACGCTTCTGAAAATTATATTGTCGCCGCAAAGAGACACCCCTGCTTCTGTGCAGCAAAGAACGTCCGTGAAATACAGGACAGGTTCGATGTCAAGAAACTGCCAAGCAGTTTTCTACTCGACTAGCAGCTCGGTATGAGAGAACTACGGGACGGCATTTCAAGTTGTCTGCGTAGAGCTGCCAATGAACTATTGGTTTTCGGAAAGGCCACAAAGAGAGCTGCGATGGACTGCAACGTGCACTGCGTGGGAGAGATAGATACCGAGGGTTGATGGGGGAAACGAGACGAATTCGCAGGTAGAAAAAGCGAGGGTTTAAAATGCGTGAGTATGAAGAGCTTGAGAAGCTGACTACCAGGGGTAATTAATCAAATAACGAATAGATGCAACGACCTACAGACGGTTTCAAGATGTAGCATACTTTTGTAGAAATCAAAGAGGTAATCTTGTAACCGATATACACAGCATTCAGAGTTTACGCAGCTCGAAGTCCGAATAGAGTTTTTCCGCTTGAGGAATAAAAAAGCGATGGGGACCGATGGCTTGCTGACTAAGCTATTCAAATACGGCGGGGGAGAATTGACAATGCGCATGCATGAGGTTCTTTACAGAATATGATAGAACCAATGCATATCCTTATGAACACCCACTTTCCCGGATGCTCTGTATACTACAACCAACTCCTACGTAGGGTAAACAAGCATATCTCTTATATCAGGAATAATGTATGTCGCAGAAGGGTGAAGTGAGCAAAAACAACATTATTCTTGAATTTTTAATGGAGGCTCTTCAATAAATGGGCCGTGTATAGCCCACAGTGAAGCTTGAAGAGTTTAATTGTAAGGAACGGCAGACAGACCAATCAAAAAATTAACTTTCTGGAGCAAACTCGAGAGACTTCAAAGATCGGCAGCTATTGTCATCACAGGATCTCGGCAATCAACTCCGTCAAACGCACTGCGAACTCTCCTTCACCTTCCTTCCAAATTACAAGCAATCTGCAACGCAGTCAAATTGAATGCAACTCAATCTAGGAGAAATCGCAGTGTAGGATGCGTTATTACATTATCTCTCGCTGAATTGCCGAAAGGGCCGGATTATACCACCTGCAGGTATGTGCATTGACAATCTCTTCTCCACACGAATACGAAATAGGAACAAATGGGAAAATCCGAATGCGATGGATCAGGTAGTCATAGTTATTGTTACAGACGACTCAAAATTCGGTGGCCACAAGGGGCTATGGAATCCACTTTTCAATGCTCTCAATAAATATGAGCATGGAACTACTAGATTATTTCAGCTTCTGCCAAGCAAAACTCTTTACAATCATGTAAGCCGATGGGTGGCTGCTCAGAATTACGATATAACAATGAGTCACGATATATTCCGAAAGCCAAGCTGCCATTAGATATATACAGTGTAGTAATACCCCTAAAGTGGCTATAAAATGTAAAAGGGCTCTGAACAAACTCTTCAATGTTTGCGAAACAGCCATATTCTGGGTGTCCATACAGAGGGACGGACATTTCAGGCAATTGCATGCCTGACAAGCTTGCGAGAAAATGAACCCTTTTAACCACAATAAAAGATGAATACGATGCTGGTTTACCTATATTCACGGCAAAGTATATGCTAAAACTGCGCTTTGCCGAAAAAGCAAACACTATATGGCTGAATCAGATAACGTACAACGCAACCAGGCCAAAATTGGACGCAAATAGATTAAGGCATCTTATCCAGTTCCACACTCAAACGACTTTTGCCGCCAAAAACAAAACTGATATCAAGACTCAACCACCGTATTCACTGGTTCTCTGCGACATTTTTCTATTCTCAAAACTAAAGAAACCAATGAAAGGAAATCGTTTTGTCACAATTGATGAAATCAAGTCAGAATCGAAGAAAGAGCTGATGGTCATAACGAAAGGCGCATTTCAGGAGTGCTTCGAGGATTGAAAAAAGCGTTGGCACAAGTGTATTATATCCGACGGAGATTACTTTGAAGGGGACCAAATAGATATTATGGAATAAATAAATGCTTTTCAAACAAATTCAAAATTCACATTTTTCTTTGAACACACCTCGTATAACACTACTTCAGTCACTGCGTGACACAAGTTGCTCGGGAAATACTTTTTTGACTGGCTCGCTCCATCATAGACCAGACATTCATCAAACACTGGAAAAGACCCGAGCCGATACACACCATCTCTTCGTCGATTTTAAAGCGATCTTCGATAGCACGTTTGATATTGAACTTGCTTTTCTTTATTAACCTAATGTCTACGAATGAAAGAGAGAGTACGGACCTGGTAAATCGACCATTAAAAAGATATCCAGTAAATTTAACAAAAGATCTGTGAGAAAGGGATCGAAACACATCACTTCTTGGCGGTCGTTAAGACCGCTTTTGACAGATCGCTTTGTCTTAACAACACTGGCCTTTCCGTGAGAGTGAAAACGGAGCTCTCTGCGTTGAAAGCTACTTTTTCCCTCCCCTTTCTCTCTCTCTCTCTATTTATCTCTCACTGTCTCTCTCTCTCCCCCCTTTCTTTAAACTATAAATTATAAACATTCAACAGCTGATGCGCAAAATGCACCAGAAAAATATGTAAATCAAAAAATCCAAATTTGTAAATTCAAAAGAAATTTGCTTGTGTAGAAAATATTAAAGAATTTATTCTATTTTTAATGTTAAAACTTAATATAATTAAAAATTTGATTGTTTTTAAATAAAATATTGTAGTAAAATTACGATTTGAGGCTATTTTTGTACCTCTTGTTCGTAATAAAATACCCAAAATTCCTCTAAAAATCCCAAAAAGTTATTTTTTCTAACACACTGGCATTGTAACGCATTAAAAATTCGAATTTTTGTACTCTACCATGAAATTAAGAGTCTCGTATCTAGTTATCTTTATTATAATCTACAAAAAAAGTAAATTACTTTTGTACTTATCCTCTTTGATTTTATTAAGTCTGCTGCACTCATTTAAAGTATTTTATATATTTTGTTATATTTTAGAGGAAAAAAATATATATTAATTAACTCAAAAGCAAGTTATTTAAAGAAAAGATTCTTTACACATTCTCAGATATTCTTAACTACATATATTTTTTTAATGATACAAAGAATTTTTTTTAGCCTTTTTTGTAGGAAAAAAAAATTGCAGCTGTCGCTCACTCTTCTCTCCATCACCGCGTTCTTAATTTTGTTTTTCTCTTTAGTTTTATTTTTATGAGCTTTATTTACTATTATTACAGTTTCTGTTAATTTTCACTTAATTCCAACAATTCTTTTACTACTTGCTGCTAGCTACTTTATGCATTTAGCTGGAAGCAACAACTTGTTTAACTTTTATTTACTACGCGTTTTTTCATTAACTTTTACTTCTCAAGAATTTCGCTCGACTGAATTCCGCGCTCTTAATTAATACTAAGGCTTGGTCATAATTAAGAAAAGATAGAAATTTATTGTTCATTTTCTTCATGCGTGATAAATAAGGGGCGTTTAAGAAAGTGATACGAGAAAATTCTAAATATTTTTCCATCATTTTAGTAAAAAAAAAAATTGCTTTTTAATAAAAAATTAAAATTAAAATTATAAAAAATAATATTTATTTATTGATATATATTGAAGAAAAAAATTTAATTATTAAATTTATAATAAATTTTTTTTAATATTTCATAAAAATTTATGAAGAGAAAAATATTACAATTGGCACTTTGTACCCGGATTTTTGGGCGAACTCCTCCTCCAAATTGTGGTTTTGCGTCTTGATGCTTTTGGAGAGACCTACAATTTATTCTAAGCCGCCTCCGAACGGCTTATGGATTTTTATGAGAAGGTTTTTTTTTCAGGCCAGAAATTCACTCAGAGGGATTGATATTTACTGCCGAGGTGTAACCGCAATTAGAAAAATTAATGTTCTATAATTTTGGATGATGCTCGAAACTGGACTTCAACGCAAGCCTTCTGAATTGTAGTATTCAATTTATTATATGATAAAATTTATAATAAAAATTATACATTTATTTGGTTTTATTTAAAGATAATATTATTAAGTAAAAAATGAGTAAGATCTTTTTTCCTTTTTTTTTTCTTAAAATTCGACTTTTTTTATTGTTATTATATAAATTTTTAGGGAGAGAATAAATTTCGTTTTGGAAAATAATAAAATTTGATACAAAAAGGAATGTTTTTTAAGTAAAATTTTTTATTAAAAAATTCAATATTTTTTTATTAGATTACTAAGATGTAATTTAATTAATTTTTTTTTTTTTGTAATCTTCCTGTAAAAAATAATTTTTATTTATTAAAAAAATGTATATTTTATTATACAAAAATTTGAGAAAATCAAAAATATCCCTTTATTAAATACTAGATATTTTATAAAATTAATATATTTTGTCTTACATAAATATCTGAGTAAAATATATTTCTTTTAAATTAAAAACTTTATATCAGAAAATAATGTATTAAAATTTATGAAGAAAAAGAATTTTCTTTTAGTAAATATATAGTTTTTTCATTAAATGTAATTGTTTTATTAAATTTGAAGGAATAAAAATTTTTTTTTTTAAATTGGATTTTTTTTTATATTATTTTAAAAGTTATATATTTTCATTCAATAATAAAATTTTATATAAAAAATAAATTTTTTTGTCTTATTTTAAATGAATAGGTTTTTCTTTTTGATTGGTTTTGTTCAGTTGATTCTCCGACAGGGTGAAAAGTTGATGAATATTGGAACGAGTTCCCGTCGTCGTTCTCGATAACGATCAACGACACTGAAGATGGCAGAACCCCGAAACTGGTTTGTCTCAAAACCAAATTTGACAATGGACGACGGGAACTCGTTCAAATATTCATCAGTTTTTCTTTTTGTAAATTTAGAGTAAGGATTGTTTTTTTTTTTATAAAAATTTAAAAAAGTTATATTATATTATATTAAGGGGAGATGGGGGACTAAAGTTTTCAAAAAAATCGATTTTTTTATATTTCGAAAGTATAGTCCTTTAAGAATATACTGTTAAAATTTTATAATGATATTTACAGCATTTTCTGTTCTACAAGTCTTTGAGCGTACAGCGCCCGACCGCTCGACCTCATAAACTTCAAACTTTAAACTCATTTTTCTCAGAACAGCTTTTTTATGCATGGCGCAGGTAAAGAAAAAGCATATATCCGAATGACCTGAAATTTAAATATGTTATTCAGTACACTAGTAGCTATGTTATTACCTTGATAAATTCTTCCCTTTTTAGCTCAAAAACTTATTAAAAGTAAGCCTGTCTCCATAAACGAAATTCAAAAAAATTTTATTTTTTAAAAACCAATTTTTTTTTATAATTTTGGTACAGCATATTGCTACACTTGTACAAATTAATAATCTTCTTGGTTTTTGTGTTTCAGATAAGTACAAGAGCCCAAATTTTCTTGAGCTACCCAACCACATCCAATTTTTTGAGAAAATCAACTTCAGGACAAATTTTAAAAGATTTGAAATTATTATTATTTTTTTTAATTATGCAAATGTTTTTGAATTCAAGATAAGTTGTAAAATATACCTATAAAGTTTAAATTTTGTTGTTCCTCATTATCATCTTAAAAAAAATTATATGTGCGTGAAATTTACGATTTCTAGACCACCATTTCGCCTTAAATTTTATGAAGTGCAAAATTATATAATAAAGTATTATTTTTATTAAATTTAGAAAAACAAATTTTTTTCATTTAAAATCGAACATTTTTATATTACATTGTATTTTATAATATTATTAAAAAATTTGTGAAGAGGATAAAATATTCTTTTGTTAAATAATAAAATAAAAAAATTTATATATTTTTGTCTTATAAAAATAATAAACTTTTAAATTAAAGTAAAAATATGTAAAAATATAAATTTTTTTACCATATTATTTCATATTAAAAATAATTTGTTTTTGCAAACTTAGAGGAATAAATTTATTTTATACAAGGATATAAAAAAAAAAAAATTTGTTATATACGCCGTCGTGGTTTGCTACACCTATAAAGAAATCAAGAAAATCTAATATAAAATGCTGGCTTTGTATGAAGAACTGTTAAAATATTTTTTTTTTTTTTTTTTTGAAAAAATTTTTATTCTTCAACCAGAAATTTTTATAATTTTTTTTTTAAATTTAATTTTCATTTTCAGTTTTTTCATCCTTTCTCTCTCTCTTTCAACACCACATACAACGCGTATTTTAGAATTTTACATGTATTTGTTGTTGTTGCATGTATTTTGTATGAATAGCGACCTATGTTCACTGAAATGGTCATATCTATGGAACGGCTGCGCTAATCTCATGAAAACCTCACATTAACCTTCTCCTAATATCCCTTTATAACACCTAAATTATTTGGTGCAATTTGATCTGGTGGTTCTCAAGTTATAGGCGTTCATCAAAATTTACATTGATTTATATATACTTGTATATATATATAGATAGATATCATATTATTAAAAGTATCATTTAGAGAAAATATGCCCTTATATAAAATCATAAAATTTTAAATATCAAATAATATTTTACATATATAAAAATAATAATCTTTTACGTAAACTTAAAGAAAAATATTTAAAAATATTTTATTATATTATCTATTTTTTTATTTTTTTATTTTGAGAAATAAATATTTTTTTTTAAATCGGAAAATACGTACTATATTCATTAAAAAAATATGCAGAGAAAAAAGTTTTTTTACTAAATAATAAAATTTTAAACAAAACTAGTAATTTTAGTCTTGTTTTAAAAATAATATTTTTTAAATAAATTTATTATTTTTTTCACCTAAATTTGAAAAGTTATTTAATACAATATAAAATTTTATGAAGAGAAAACTAATTTATAAAAAAAAAATTTAAATTTAGAGAAAATTTATTTTTTTAAATATAATCGAAAATTATTATACTTGTATTATATTATATTATAGAATATCATTTTTTTAAAATATGAAAAGAAAAAATA
Organism: Neoceratitis asiatica; assembly: GCA_030068015.2. NCBI lineage: Eukaryota > Metazoa > Arthropoda > Insecta > Diptera > Tephritidae > Neoceratitis > Neoceratitis asiatica. The sequence goes on along the minus strand of CM061526.1, from coordinate 55,555,252 downwards.
TTTTTTTTTTTGATATAAAAATTTTATATACAAATTAATATTTTTTGGATTTTAAAAACAATTATTAAAGTAAATTTAAAGAAATTTAACAAAATTAAAAAAATTTTAGTTAATTTAGAGGAGAAATATTTTTTAACGGCAAAATTTATATTAAATTTAAAAAAAAATTAAGAGGAAAAAATCCTTTTATAAGTATTAAAAATTTAAATGAAAAATAGTAATTTTCGTCTTATTTTAAAAATAATATTTTTTTAGTAATTTCATACTTTTTTTTATAAAAATTTAAAAAAAAATATATACAAAAAAAATACATAAAATTTTATGGAGCGAAAACAGACTTATATATAAAAATATTGATTTATTAAAATTAGAGAAAAATATTTTTTATTTTATTTAAAATCAAAAATTATTAATTATATTATATTATATTATTTTATATTATAATATTAAAAAGTTAAAAAAGAAAAAAATATCCTTTTATTAAATAATAAAAGTATATATTTTTATTTTTATTTTTAAAATAATTATAAAAATAAATTAAAAGAAAAGAAAAATAAAAAATAAATTTATATTATTTTATATAAATTTTTTTTAACTATATTCAAAGGAAAAATATTTTTTATTTAAAAGCAGAGAATTTTATATTACATTATTTACAAAGTTGTGAAGAGAAAAAAATTATTTTTACTAAATAATAAAATTTTTATTAAAAAGTTGTATTTTATGTTTTTTTTTTTTGGTAAATTTATAACAAGCAAGGATTTTTCTATAAAGAATTTCAATATATTTTATTATATACAAATTTATGAAGGGAAAAATTATATTTATTAAAAGTATTGTTTCTTTCTTTAAAAAATCTAAATAAAATAATTAAAAAAAATAGTTTTTATTTTAAATCAAAATTTATATGTTATATTATAAAAAAAAAGTAATGGTGAGGAAAAAATTACGTTTTATTGAAAAATAAAATTTTTTATAAAAAATATAATTTTTTGTCTTACATAAAAAATAATAATCATTTAAGAAATTTAAAGGAAACATAGTTTTATAATAACAAAAATTTATAAATATTATATTACTTGTATAGTTAAAAAAAATTGTAGAGTAAAAATTTCCTTTTTAGCAAAATATTTACGAAAAATTGCTAAAAATTTTCCTCCCAAATATTTTGATATTTATGTAAAAGAAAAGTCATTTCGTTTAATTTAATGTAGATTTCTCTCGTGTGACAATTACTTAAGCACATGCACACAGAAATATTTACATATATCGCGTTTTGTAGTGTAATCAGGTGCATCACATAGAAGAAGACTCCTTTTATACACTATTTAATGCACGCATTGTTTAGCCAAACAATACCCAGCCGAAAGTGCCGCATTTCCATTAGTTAGTGCACCCTCGTCGCACCCTATGTGCGGCATACACCTCTCCTCCCACACTCTACCTCTCTTTTGAGGCACTCTTTACTACAACTGACAGACTGACAGACTCCACACAGACTTATAGTAGAAAACAAAAGCGTCAGTTTAAAGTGAAATTACATAATAATATGAAAATGCACAATATAATCCACTTTCCGCTCCTCCTACGAAAAGCCAGAAGAACAGTAAGAGCGTAAGTGTTATACATTTTAATTAAAAATGCTAACAAAGAGAATTTGGCTTAATGAAATTGTATTGAATATTGATTTTGAGATTATAACATTTTCATCTTTACATAAGAATTAATTTTCTACATACACCAAATTGAAACCATTAAATATTTCGCAAATGAATTTCACTTTTAATTCGCTTCTGCTTTGAAAATTGGCAACATTGTGAAGAGTAAATCGTAGGAGAATAGTCGTGTGCTTATAGAGACACTTCATGCATAGTCGTTAAAGAAAATTAATTTGATTCTTTAGAAATATTTTTAAGCTATTAATATATTTTTCAACAATGAAAAAGCTCACCATCTTTCCAGCAATAATAGAAAAATTCACTTGAACTTACCTGAAAATATAGAAAAAAATTTCAATTAAATTATTATTTTCAATATTTATGGCAATTAAATCTTTTTAAATCAATTTTTAAGTGAAATTTTTATAAGAATTTGTATTGAAAATATTTTTAGAAATTTTAATGCAATAAAATTTATAATAAAAATAAAGCAAATGGATTTATAATAGAATGTATATATTGAAGGGCTGCCAGCTGCGTAAAAAATGAAGTAATTGAAAATAATATTAATAAAATCAATAAAAGATTTCTGCTACAAACTTGCGATAGCCATAAAGGTTATTAAATTAGCAAATTATAAGGGATTTACTGCTCATAAAAAACTCCAATAACCTACCTTCCCAGCTCTAAGGAAAGGAAGTCTTACCTACTCAAGTTATCGAAAATGCTCCAACTAGTCAACAATCGCAGGCAAACTCATTTTCTCAATAGGCTACCGGTTTTAGCACTTTTTGGAACCAAACTTGTGTCACAATTGATCAGAGACCACCGGACAATCCGAACTTTTTACTGACCATCTAAAAAGCGTTTTTTCTCCCCACATCGCTATAAGTGACTTCTCATCGGAGCTGACACATTTCTAGAGGAATCTCATAAAAATGGAACTGTCGATCAAGAACCTCACCATAAGTGAGATATGGAGCAACATCCCTAGCCCAAAAGAAAAGAAAGTGCCAGGGTATTGTAGCATCACTGCCGAAGTTCTTAAAACGCTTTCTGATGAAGCCTTCAACTTCATCACTCACCTGTTTACCGCCTGCATAGTAAAAAAGTGTTTTCCCGGTCTAGTGAACACCAGCTGCGATCAAGATGCTTTTGAAAAAAGTAATACATAGATTTTCAAAACTTCAAAAAACGATTGATCGAATTTCCATTAGGATGACCCGACGGCGCTTGAAGGCTAACAAGGCGAAATCCACTTATCTATCCCTCCTGAAGTCTATCGAATACTTTTGGAAATTTATGGTGGTTCTGCGCCGGCCGATAAATAATGCAGAGAGTAGTTTCGACGTTTTAAAGTGGTGATTTTAGCAACGAAGATAAAGAGCGTCCTAATCCCCTTGCGGGTTAGGAGTTGAAGAATTCACCGGAAGTAAAGCATACCTGTCGTAAGAAGCAACTAAAATCCATTAGTTCCCGGCGCATTCGGGTCTACAGGAACAATGACGGTTGGGTCTTCATACCGGAGCGACCAGGTTTTTTATCTGGCCAAGGACTGTCACTCTTGCAATATTCCTCGAAGCCCAATTCGGGCGGTTACAACAACAGCGTCCTGACCAACTCAAAAAGTATGAAGATGAGTAATTGAAGGCTTTATTGGATCAAGATCAGCACCAGATGCAAATTGAACTCGTTATCAACTACAACTAAGGCTTTTGAGCCGTGCAGAGTCTGAAAAATGGCCAGAAACATCCGAAAGGCATGACAACGGTCAAAAACAATCTAAAAACGCTGAAATTGGAGGTCTTACCCAACTCTCCTTCTATTGAAGAAATCGAAAAATGGCTCAATTATTGGATAGGGGACAGAGAGGACTCATTTTTCAGAAATGTTATTCGAGAATTACCAGAGAAATGGGAAAAAGTAGTCACTTCAGACGGCCAAAACTTTGGGTTATGTTTTTTTTTTTTTTTTTTTTGATTTTTTTTTTTTAAACCACTTTTTTGAATACAAAAAAAAATGCACCGAATTAAGATGAACACCCACACATTCACTACTATATTGAAACACTCTTGCCTCTTTCAAGCGAAAAATGTGAAAGCGAAAAATAAGTTGTATGGGAACTGTATAGCCAACCGATTTTGGTTATATTTATTGTCAATAGTTTTTATATGAAATTTAAGCAGAATACAAATTTTCTCATTTTTATCTGCTCAAATACAAGTTTTATGCTCCAAAAATGCGTTTTTGAGCTTACAATTGTATAGGAGCTGTAAGTTATATTGAACCTATGAGAATTATTTTCACTGCTAATATTTTTCACATAAAATGTACGTAGCATACAAAATTTCAGATTTTGATGTGCTTAATTGCATGAGTTTTTTCTCAAAAACGTGTTTTTGAGCCAACAAGACGTGTTTTTGAGCTACCAAAACGTATTTTTGAGCTATCGAAACGTGTTTGAGAGCTATAAATTGTAACCAAACGGTTTTTATATTGACTCGGTGTCAATATTTTTGCACAACATATGAGCAGAATACAAAATTTAAGCTTTTAAAACCAAAAATGCCTTTTAGAATAGCTCGTTGTATGGGAGCTATATGTTTTAGCCAATAGATTTTGAGTTTTCTTCGCTGCCAAAAAATTTCCGATGACACGCAAGCAGAAAATGAAATTTCATATATTTATCGGATTTTTTGAAAGAGTTATGAAAAAGAAAATGTATATTTGAACCATCATTTGTATGTAAACTAAAATTTTCAGCCAATCAATTTCAATTTTTTTTTTTGCTTTGAATATTTTGCAGTTGCAATAAATGATTTATGTAAAATTTTAGATTTTTTATGTGCTTATTTGTAGGAATTATCAGCTAAAAAAGCGTTTTTGAACAATAAATTGTATGGTAGCTCTGAGTTATTGTCAGCCGATTTTCATTATTTTTATTGTGAGTAATTTTATCATAAAATGTAAGCAAATTACAAAATTTCATAAGTTTTTAAGCTATTCTGAAAGAGTTATGAACCAAAAATGCGTTTTTGAAAAATTTGTTACACTTTTTAAATAGATAGACAAACAAAACGACATGTGAACATCTCAAAGTTAAATCTACCCCCCCTCAGAATTATATTGATAGCAATTTGTTGCATCCATCTCTCTTTCTGTTTTTAAAAATATTCAAATATTGATACTACAGACTTCGCCTCGAGGTTTCCTCGAATTATATCGACACACAAGTGCCGCTTTTGTTGAGTTTTAGTTCATGCTTAACTATGCAATGCGAATAGCTCGCCAAAATGGCAGTAGTAAAAGGCAACAACAACAAAAACAAGAAAAACAACGAAAAACGGCAAGCACGTGAAAAGCATTAACGGTTTTCAAGATTATGCTTCTTTCAAAAATAACTACCAACATCAACAAAGGAAGGGATTTTAACTTAGCTTTTTTCGGTAGATTTCCCGCTCTACCCAAGTGCATATGTATGTGTGTGTGTGTCGTGTGTTTGCGTAAATTATGTGTATGCAAATGTTAGTGCTTTATTGTGCGCCTCAATCGCCGTCAACAGCGTCTTCGTCGAATAATAAAAGTGTTGAGCCGAAACAAGCGGGCCAATAAACAAACAAAGAACGGAAAAAATAAAGACGCAGAGAGAGAGAGAGAGAGAGTGACGAAAAGGCACTTAGTAAAGTAGCCTACAGGGAATTTCGGCTCAATGCTCTGTGGTAGCCCAAGTGTACCATTGACTGAATGACTGAGTGACTGACTGACTGAATGAGTGTGCGGCTGGGTCTGAAGTCTATAAAAGCTATTTGGCAGCTGTACCTGGCCGATCGCCTCAAAGTATGCTGCGTTTCATTTCCACTTTACCTTTTTTCCTTCTTTTGTTTTCGTTCTTATTGCCGCCCAACCGTCATTTACACAACACACACTTTTGCTAATTTTGTTGTTTCTAGCCGAGTGAAAAGGACAATGAAGATGCGCTAAAGAAGAAAGAAGGTTAAGCACACATACGCACGCATATATATGAATATTTTCTTTTCAAAATCATATTTACACGCGTTCAAATATGCAAAGGACCCAAGAAAGTTAAATACATTCAAAACCATTTTTAAGCTCATTCACACATACACTGCATTGTAGGTTTGTGTAAATGCGTATGCAAATATTATCATCAAATGTTTGGCATTGCTGATTCTTCTTCTTCTTTTTCTTTTCTGTATATTTGTTTGGCAAACTCGCATTGAAAGAAAATGTGCTATTTTTATACCCAAAAGCCAAGTTACTATGTAAATGTGTACGTATGTATGGGAGAATGTGCAAATAGGTGTATACGAAAGTGAAACAAGTTGGAATAATGACGGTGTTCTCGTTGCGTTAGTATAATAAACAGAATTTTACCTACTACAAGCCAAAGGAGAAAAGTATTTGCTCACGCAACATTATCGCGATGGCGGGTGAGTCGGATTAATGTGATGCAATGAAGGTGTACTGAGAGAAATTAAAGAAAGGAAAGTAATTAACAAAAATAAATAAATAAAATAATAAACTAAAAAGAAAATTTTTTTAAATGAAAAAAAAAAAAAATTAAAAAATAAAAAAAATTAAAATAATAAAAATTAAAACAAAACAAAATTGAAGCAAATAACACAAAATGAAATAACAAATGACAAAAAGTGAACAAGAAATATGAAAAAATTATAATTACATACAGTAAAATAATCGGGTATAAAATAAAGAAGAACGAATGAAGATAAAATCAAACCACAAAAAAAAATAAAACAAAAAAATTTAAAACACAAAGCAATATAAATTATTTAAGAAATAAAATAAAAATAATAATTTAAATTAAAACACAACAAAAGAAAATTAAATTATAAAGAAAAAACAAAGAAAGTGATATGAAATAAAATAATACAAAAACACCATAAAAGAATTAAATTAAAAATAAATAAATTAAAAAGAAAATAATAATATAAAATAAAGTAAAACAAAAAAATTTAAAAATATTAAACAAAATAAAATAAACTAAATTAACTTAAATAATCCAATACAAAAAAATTAATACAATAATAAAATTTGAAATAAAATATAATAATATACATTAAATTTAAACAAAAAATAAAAAAGCTAAAAAAAAATAATATTAAAGCAAATCAAAAAATTAAATAAAATACAATAAAACACAATAAAAAATACAAAATAAAGTAAATATTAAAAAACAAAATAGGAAACAGCAATAAAATTAAATATATATATATATATATATATATATATAAGCTGTTTAAAAATAAAAATTAAATAAAAAATAAATAAAAATGCAAAATAAAAATAAAAAAAAACCTAAATTAATAAGAAATTTCGAAAGAATTATTAAAAGAATATAAAAAATTAAATTAAATTAATAAAAAAAGAAAATGAAATAAATACACAAAATAAAATAAAGCAAATTAAGCTAAGCCAAAAAAAAAATTAACGAAATTTCAAACAATTTTAAATTCAATATGTAACGGACATAAAATAAACAAATTATAGCTAAACAAAACAAAACTAAAAAAATTAAACTTATTAAAAAATAAAAAATAAAAATAAAAAAAATTTACTTAAATAAAATAAAAGAAAAAATAAAATTAAAATAAAAGAAAAAGAAAAAGAAAGAAATTTTTTTTTTAAATATTTAATTGATGAAGTATAAAAATAACTGAATAATATTAAATAAAATAACCTTAAATTATATTACAGGGTGATCCAATTAGAGGTACTTTTTCCAATAGCCTTTTTTTTGACATATCACGCGTGAGTCGTGTCAAGCTGTCATGCTAGTTTTGTTCAGTATTGTTTGGCATTTCATCATGGAAAGACTTACGCCTGAACAACGTTTACAAATCATTCAACTTTATTACGGTTCTGTGTCTCGTGCGCCTCGCTCAACCTATGGTCAACATAAACGTCCTACTGAGCACACTATTCGCAACACCATCACCCATCTTGAGACCTACCTTTCATCACTGTGTAATATTCGACCGGATAGACCACGTACAGCACAAAGTGAAAAAAATATAGCGGCTGTAGCTGAAAGTATACACGACGACCGTGGAGGGACGATTCGGCGCCGTTCGCAGCAACTCGGACTGAAGTATGTGTGGAATTCTTCAAAAATGATGCCGTTGAAAACACAACCGTCAATGGCGACCGTTATCGCGCCATGATAACCGACTATTTGACGCCTGAAAATGAAGCTCGTGATCTCCGTGACCTTTGGTTTCAACTAGACGGCGGTACTGTCTCCACACATAGCATCAATCAATGGATTTATTGAGAGAACACTTCGGTGAGCAGATAGTTTCACTTTTTGGGCCGGTAATTGGCCACCAAGATCGTGTGACATTACACCTTTAGACTTTTTTCTATGGGGAGCGGGACAATCCGCTTCGATGCAGGCCTTGGAGCAAAACATCACGCGTGTCATTCGCCAGTTACTAGTAATTGGACTCAACGGATGGAACATCTGAGGCGTAGCTGCGGCCAACATTTAAAAAATGTAATCTTCAAGAAATAAATGCCAATGAATGTTCTTTTGAATGATAATAAATATTCCCCATTGAATTTGAATTTTCTGTGTTTTTTTTCTTTAAAAAATTATGAGCCCTCGAAATGGATAATCCTCTATGTGTGCAGAATACCGAATTTCTTGTTCTTAGCTGCTTTATTGAAGTATTTATGACACAAAAACATATAACTGAACGTACCAGTTGAGCTTCCGATATAAATCTAATTGAGCTTGAGTTGAGGGAGAGCTTTTTGACATCCGGTCGGTTTGGACAAATTATCTATACATTACAAAAAAACAAATGCACGAAAGGTATAATAGAATAAAATACTACACAAAAAAATAAAATTAAATAAGAAAAGCCAATATAAAATAAAACAAAAAAATTAAATGAAAAAATTAAAGTATATTAAAAAATTTTAAATTAAATTTAAAACAATAATAAAATAAAAACATGAAATAGGAAGTAAAAATATAATTTTTTTAATGAAATAATAATAAATAATGCACAAGAAAATAAAATGAATTAAGATAAACCAATATAAATGAAAGTAAAAAGATTAAATAAATCAAATAAATATAATTTGAAATAAATATTAAGCTACATAAAATCAATAAATTACGTTTTTTCAATTAAATTTTATTAAATAAAATTAATTAGAAAAAAAAGTGTTAAAGAATAAAGAACTAAAATAAATTAAATTAATTTAAAAAATATTAAATTATATTAAAAAATTAAATTAAATTATATAAAAAAATTTTATTAAGTAAAATTAAAAATTAAACTGACATAAATTAAACAAATTTATTTAAAACAATCTAAATTAAGTTAAAAAGAAGTAAAATTAAAAGAAAGAAAAACAAAAAAACGAAAAATGGTAATGATAAATTTAAAAAAAATTGTTCAATTAAATTAAATTAAATTTAAAAAAAAATTAAAGTCGGTTTGAAAATTAAAAAAAAAATGGATTTTCTGTTGTCTTATTATATTGTAAAATGTGTTTAAAATATTCTCCTAAAATCGATCGGAGTAAAATTCTAAGAGTTAGACCTTTTGGAAGTTCCGACCACCAGGCCATGTCTGTGTCAATTTTAACCTTTAACGCGTTTATCTCAAAACTATATTTTTTTAAGTTGGTGGACACGTTTTCTAGAAAAGTTATAAAGCGGATTTTTTTCACATCGTTGTAATAAAATTAGCTAGTCATTGAACGAAGGACTTTTTTTTATTTTTTTCTTATTACAATTAACTTTATCGAGCCAATGCATGGCGAAAATTTAATAAAATATATGTGTTTTTTTATACAAAGTCTGTCAAAAATTCAAATTACAATTTTTTGTTTTTTCCTTTGTCCAATAACGGGATTTATCCATGTACTAACGAAACATTTTTGGATTTTGTTTTATATGAACCAATAATGAGTTATGCTGTCCATGGCGAGAGCATTTGTTTTGAGACGTCAAGGGAGATGAGGTACCAACAGCTTCGGAAGTTTTCGGAATTTTTGAACAAAAATTTCACAAAATACTGTTTAAATATGTATTTTTGACACGGTTAAATGATTGAATAAAATATATGATTACATATATAAAAAAAATAGTGTGAAAATTCCTTTTTTAACCTCTAAAACACAACTAAGTCCTTAAACAAAAGTTAAAGTAAAAAAAATTGAAAAAATTAATAAATAAAATTTAACCTAAATTTAGTTAAACAAATATTGAAAATAATTCTAATTAAATTTTACTAAATAAAAAAAATTAGTTCTCACACCTGAATTCTCACGGTGTCTAAATAATGACTTACAAATAAACCCCATTGTAGTATTAAGTAGTATGTATTATGTACCAAGTTTTCGTGTGCAGTATGAGCTAGACGCCCACGTCGAAGCATTAAAATAGGCTCACTTACACTACACTGAGGCAACAACAACAACAACAACATTCATAATGCATTACAACCACTTACACATGCTTACTTGCCTGCTCAACTGAGCCTGCCCACTTGGCGTACAACAAAAATAATCGCTGCGATAAAAACCAACAATAACAATAACAAACATGAGTAAACTATATTTCACGCACACCCACGCTCTATGACCAGCTAATACACCAACACTTGACTTCAACTACCACTTAAGAAGGCTCTAGAAAAGCTAAGGTAGAAAATAATTTTTCTTTTTTTTTCATAGCCACAGGCATATAACCGAGTATATACTTAAATTTACATAATATACTTAAATTGATGGAGGGATGGCAAATCGAAATTATAAATGTATAGGTCTGTGCGAGTGTGTGTGTGTGTTGTTTAGCCAGACTACCTTGACGATTAAACGGTGCGCACGGGTAATCAACATGTTCATGTTGCATGCCACACCATATAACTAAATATATGTGTGTGTTTGGGATTGTTGAGTATGTAGGCCATAAGCTAAAAGGCAAGGTCTACATCCACTTACCTGTGCCAGCGCAATGGTCTTTAGTGTTTTACATAAGCAAAGTATTTGTATGATTAGCTCCGTCTTTTAAGCCAACAACTTTTATTTGGCTTTCTGATTTATATGTTTTATACATATGAATGTATTGGTAAGAGGGTTTCTAGTAATTTATTTTTATTTGATTTGAACTTTGTGGAATGATACTTTTTTATAGCTTATGTTTTTGTTGTATATAAATAAATACATATGCTAACAGGAAGAGCCAATAAATCTGTTTTTATTAGCGCAAAACAAAAACATAAATAAATTTGATGAGGTAGTTGAAAAGAACAGGTAAATTTTACACCTCAGCCTTATTTAGAATAAATTAATCAATTGTAAGAATAAATAAAATAAATTAAAATAAAATAAAATAGAATAAAATCAAACAAAATAAAAAAAATATATATAAAAAATAAAATTAAAAAAATATAAAAATATAAAATAAAATATAAAAAATTGAATAAAAAATAAAAATAAATTAAAAATAAAATAAAAAATAAATTAAAATAAAATTAAACAAAATAAAAATTAATAATAAAAAAATAAAAAAAATAAAAATAAAATAAAAAACAAACAAAAAAATAAAATATATTGAAAAAAAAATTAATTAAAATAAAATTAAACAATAATATAAATAAAATAAATAAAAAATTAAAAAAAAATTAAAAAAAATTTAAAATAAAAAAAGTAAAATAAAAAAAAATAAAAAAAATTAAAAAAAAATAAATAAAAAGAAATAAAATAAAATCAGAACAAATCAAATAAATTAAGATAAAATAAATAAAAAATATAATAAGATAAAATAAATTAAATTATAAAGAAAATAAAATAAATAAAAAATTTAATAAAATAAAAAAATAAAAAGATGAAATAGAATAAATAAAAAATAAAATAAAATAAAATAAATAATAAATAAAATAAAATAAAATAAAATAAAATAAAATAAAATAAAATAAAATAAAATAAAACAAAACAAAATAAAAGAGAATAAATAAAAAATAAAATAAAATAGAATAACTAATAAATAAAATAAAATAAAATAAAATGAAATGAATAAAAAATTTAATAAAATGAAAAAAATAAAAAAATAAAATAGAATAAATAAAAAATAAAATAAAATAAATAAATAATTTAATAAAATAAAAAAATAAAATAGAATAAATAAAAAATAAAATAAAATAAATAAAAAATTTAATAAAATAAAAAAAAATAAAAAAATAAAATAGAATAAATAAAAAATAAAATTAAATAAAATAAATAAAAAATTTAATAAAATAAATAAAATAACAAAATAAAATAGAATAAATAAAAAATAAAATAAAATAAAATAAATAATAAATAAAATAAAATAAAATAAAAGAACAAGGGAAAGCTCGAATACATATGTAGGGTAGGTGGAAAATAAAATACCACCCGCAGACCAAAACTGGATAATGCAGTGGAGAGGGTTTACGCTTTTCGTGTTTGGCAAACACCATACACGCTTACCCCATTAAGGCCAATCACCTTCCTCGGTGAAAAATGGTTTCAAAATCATATATAGATGCCTCGGACGAGCATCGCAACGGTCGGGGGCGATGTGGTTCACGGCAGCCTGACCACCTAATTGACAAACCAGCAATAAACAATAACTAACTAACCACTTTTGATGTTTTATCAAGCCGATCGGTAATCACCAGAGTGGTATCCTCTGGGCAACGCATGAAATAGACTAAAGAAATGAACGAACACATTATGCGGAAATATTATTTAATTACCAAAAATGAGACAACTAAAACAGGATACAGAACACGACTGCATAAACTATTTCAACCAGTGGCGGATCCACGTGTGGGTTTTTCGGGTTCGGACCCTCCCCCTTTGGAAGCAATGTAAATCTTAAATTTGAACATACTTTCGCAGTTTATTCGTGCTGATGTTTCCAAAAAAATTGAATATATTTTAGGACCCCCCCCTTCTGGAAATTCTGGATCCGCTACTGATTTCAACAGAAATTTATAATTATCCATATAACAGTACAAAGGACAAAGGCGAAGTGCAATAATTAGAAATAACTACATATCTAACCTAAAACTCAATGCATTACAGCTAGAAGTAGCAGCAGAGCTCACTGTAGTAGAAATAGACGAAATTATCCCGCAAAATGTTGAGGTCCAAATAATTGCATCTGAAAGCGAAATAATCAAAAAAATGCTAAAAATTTAATTTCAAATGGCATTGGTGGAGTTTGCTGGAACAGATCGAGCATAGTAGCCCAATAACCCAATACCCAAACAAAGAGCAACAAAATCTGTGCCAATAGCAGGCGCCACAGTAAATTGTAATGCCATTAACCACATATCTTTATGACTTTGTCAGTACCTTTGAGGAGCTCCAAACAGAAATATATGCGGCACCAGCAGCAATTATCCGTTACACTGGTGTAAAGTTATATTCTAAGACGAACACCATGTCAAAGATATACGAAGCACCCTGGAAGTACAGACTAAAGACACAAATTAAAAAGCTTCGGGCGTAACTGGGAAGATTAACGCAATATATTCTACACTTAAAGCAAGATCAATCAAATCAATATGCTGAGGAGCTCTTGGACGCATGATGTAATCGCCTATGAAGATATATGCTATCTGAAAAGAGAGGGACTACAAATGTTACATTCTACAAAAAAAAAGAAGTTTTTATATGAAACTGAAGGATAATTCGACTAACAATACAGTAGAAATATCCACTTGTGAAAAAATTTAATTATTCTGGAAATTCATATGGTCTGCAAGTGCAACACACGAGGCGAACTCCCAATGGATTTAAGATGAATACAAAAGACTTAAAAAACTAGATGGAACAAATTACCCTGCAAGTAGGGGACATCTTCATCTCAGCATAGGCTTACCCACCTATTATATATAGATGACAATAAGTTATTTGCGTCAAATGAAAGTCAGCTAAGGACACCGCTAGAACTGACCGAAGATTTCTAAAATGACATCAAAATGTCATTGGGTTTACAAAAATGGCGTGTAGCGCCACAATGAAGGAATATGTAATGCGATTGAAAGGTTTGCTGAAGTCGGGTAGAATAGTTTAAGAAAAATTTACTAGGATCGACCAATATAGATGGATAATCCCCCCACATAATAGACCTGACATAACGGTAATCGAAAAGCGAAAAAACAGGCGCTGCGTATATAAGTAGACATAAGAGTGCCAAACACGCTCAACCTGCAAGAATGAAACACAGAGAAGTGCAAAAAAATATCACGCCTTAGCACACGAAGTCAAGGACAGTGTAGAGATAATTCCAATCATTGGGTCATCAACCGGAGTTATCTCGAAAAATCTAAACACAAATCTGAATAAACTAAACATGATTGAAAGGGCGATACATGATACCAAGGCTATTATATTATGAACAACCACTATAGTTAGGAAATTTTAAAATTTCCATTTTGGAATATATCAAATAGTTTTAACTGCTTTTTTGTAAAACAACCAATACTTGATGTAAACCCTTTTGGAGGAAAAAATGAGACAAAATAAAAAAATAAATTAAATTATAATAAATTATTATTAAATTAATAATTAATAAAAAAAAGAAAAATAATATATATATTTATAAATAAAATAAAATAAATGAAAATTATTAATTAGCACAAAATAAAATAAATGAAAATAAAATAATATGAAATAAAAAAAATTAATTTAATAAAATAAAATTAAAAAAATAAAATTAATTAATTAAATTAAAATAAATTATTATTAAATTAATAGTTAATAACAAAAGAAAAATAATAAAAATAAAATAAAATAAATGAAAATAAATTAAAAATATTAAATATTATAAAATAAAATAAATGAAAATAAATTAAAAATATAAAGCAATACAAAAAAAATAAATGAAAATAAAATAATATGAAATAAAAAAATTAAGTTGATAAAATAAAATAAAATTAATTAAAATAAAATAAAACAAAGTAAAGTGAAAAAAAAAAATAAAACAAAAAAAATAAAACATAATAAATATAAACTTAATAAATTAAGTTAAAAAATAATTAAATCAGATTAAAATAAATTAAGATAAATTAAATTAAACACATGTAATATAAAACAAAATTAATTAAAATAATATAAAATAGATTAAAATAAATTCAAATAAAATACAACAGAAAAATTAAATAGAAAGTAAATAAAAATAATTAAAAATTAAAAAATGTAAGTAAACTAATTTCAAATTAACTTAAATTAAAAGAAAAATTTAGCTAATTTAGACTTTCGCAGTATAAGCATAACCGCAACAAGCATACTTCGCTCCTATAAACCGCTTAAAAACCACAAATGATTTTCAATATCGCTGCAAAGCTGCATGAAACAATACATAACAATAACGTGCATGCTCATTATTACTGCCGTCATGCGATTTGCTTGCATATTTCGAAAAGAAAAATTGCCTAATCAACAAAATTGTTGCTACCTAACAACGTAAAGTTAGTATAATAAAAGAGAATAATAGAAAAAAATATAATAAGAGCTATTTGCCAGCCGAATTTATGGTTATCATAACCACACATTATCGACAAAATGCAGACACAGTTGTAACCACACAAAAAAAATCATACATAATACACGCAAACAAAGTACTTTAGCAAATAAGTGATTTTTAGGCATTTTATTTAAATAATTTTTTTTTTTTTTTTTTTTTTTTTTTGACTACCTTGAAAAAAGAAGGACCAACAACAGCGACTATAGCATTACTTAACCGTTATAAGGGCGAAATCGCCGAAAATTGTTAGCATTTGAAGAAAAATAAAGCGCTATTTCACCAAGACAAGTGGCACTGTGTAACAAGTCAGTGAAATTGATAACGAAAATCCATGAATTCAGCTTCGAATTCACTCCGAATCCACTATATTCTCCTGATCTGGCTCCTAGCGACTATTTTCTGTTCTTAGATCTCGCTGGGAAGAAATTTTTGTAAAATGAAGATGTGATCGCCGAAACTAGGATCAATTTTTAAGCAAAGGACAAAGCGTACTACAAAAATGGTATCGAAAAGTTGTAGGGTCGCTATGATCAGTGTATCACCCTTGAAGGGAACTATGTTGAATAAAAAAAAATTAATTTTACCAAAAAAAAAATGTGTTTTACTATGGTAGGCTATTCGCCTTTCGACATCTCTTGGCTTCAACTCATACGACACCCCATTTTCTTACTTTTGAATAAGTCCAAATATCTTTAATGGATAGGAAATTGTTTGCTGAGTTATTCCCAACGATTCTGCGAGTTTAGTTTGCGTTTGGCACAGTTCTTGAATTTCACTCCCCTTGTCTATATTAAAGACCCAAATAAGCAAAAACAGCATGTTGTGGTGCCATCTTTTAGAGTTTTACATTATAAAGGGTGCTCCAAGTAGAGGTACTCTTTTCAATAGCTCTTTTTTGACAGATCAAGCGAGAGTCGTGACAAGATGTCATGCTATTTTCGTTCAGTATTGTTTGGCATTTCATTATGGAAAGACTTACGCCTGAACAACGTTTACAAATCATTCAACTTTATTACGAAAATTCACGTTCTGTAAAGAATGTGTTTCTCGTGCTTCACTCAACTTATGATCAACATAATCGGCCTACTGAGCGTATTATTCGCTATATCATCACCCATCTTGAGACGTAGCCTTCATCACTGGATAATATTCGACCGAATAGACCACGTCTCCAGCACGCAGTGAAGAAAATATAGCGGCCGTAGCTGAGAGTGTACACGAAGACCGTGGAGAGTCGATTCGGCGCCTTTCGCAGCAATCCGAACGGACGTACGGAACGATTTGGTACATTTTACATCGAGATCTTAAATTGAAAGCATACACAATATATCTTGTGCACGAACTGAGCCGCTCGATCATCCCAAGCGACATCGCTTCCCTCTATGGGTTCTTGAAAAGTTCCAAGAAGATCCGACATTTTCGAGCCAAATTTTGTTCAACGGTGAGTTCCATTTTTGGTTCAGTGAGTATGTAATGAGGCAAAATTGCCACATTTGGGACGAAGAGCAACCTGAAAAGATTCAAGAGCTGCCACTTCATCCAGAAAAAACAACGGTTTGGTGTGGTTTGTGGACCGGTGGAATCATCGGTCCATATTTCTCTTATTTTTTCAATACTGATGCCAGTGAGAACGTAACCGTCAATGGCGACCGTTATCGCGCCATGATAACCCACTATTTGATGCCTGAAATTGTAGATCGTAATATCCGTGGCATTTGGTTTCAACAAGATGCCGCCACTTCTCACACATCGAATCAATCAATGGATTTATTGAGACTCACACTTCGGTGAGCAGAAAATTTCACATTTGGAACCGGTCGATTGGCCACCAAAATCATGTGATATAACACCGTTAGACTTTTTCCTGTGGGGAGCGGGACAATCCTGCTTTGATTCAGGCCTTGGAGCAAAACACCACGCGTGTCGTTCGCCACTAACCAGACGAAATGCTCGAACGGGCCATCGAAAGATGGACTCAACGGATGGACCATCTGAGACGTAACCGCGGCCAACATTTGAAAGAGATAATCTTAAAAAAATAAATGTCAAAATATGTTCTTTCGTAAGATATAATAAACATTCTTCATTAAACTTAAATTTTCTGTTTTTTTTTTCTTTAAAAAAGTAGGGAACCTCAAAATGGATCACCCATTGTGGTAGGGCGGAGACTTTTCAGTTGACCTGTTATTATTATTAATTATTATTTGAAATTCAAGGTACTGATAATTTTAATTGGTAAAAATATTAATGGTAATGGTAATGGTATTGGTAATGGTAATGGTAATGGTAATGGTAATGGTAATGGTTGTAATAATTTTAATTGTAATGGTAAAAGTAATGGTAATGATAATTATAATGGGATTTTTAATGGTAATGGTAATGTTAGAGCTAGTTGTAGTGTTAATCTTAATGTCACTGGAGATGGTAATCGTGAATATATTTCTGAATGTAATGGTAATGGTAATGGGATTGGTAATTGTAATGGTAATGGTTTTAATAGCAGTAATAGTTGTAGCAATGTTGAAGATATTGGTAAAATTATGAGTAATGGTAATGGTAATAGTTACATTAGTGATTGTGGTAATGGTAATGATAATGGTATTTGTAAAGGTTACGGTAATGGTAAGTGTAATGGTATTGGTAGTGACAACTGTAATGACATCGTCATTGGTACGAGCGTATATTCTGTTGGTATGGGTATTGTGTATTCTTTGTCTATATTTCAACATTTTCGAGATCACCTTAAATAATTTTAAAAGTGCAAAAAAATGTCAGAAACAAATTTCAATTTTCATTTCATTTTCTTCAATCTAAAAAATGATCACACACACTTTTCGAACTAACATAAACTGCAAACTGCTTGTTTGAAGCTACATATAAATATGTATGTATGTATGTGTGATTGTCGAAACCATATTAACCACGACATAACACCACACATATGCACACATATGTATAGGCATATTCCACTGAGCTTATGCCCAAAAGTGATCAACCGAAAATACCAAACAAACCAAACGGACCGGTGAACAGGTTGAACAGTTTGAACAGGTGGACAGGTGAGTTAAATATTGTAAGACAGTAAAACAGCATGAAACTACAACAGTTACATATGTAAAGATTTATGTACATACGAGTGTATACATATACGCTTGGCCAAAGTAGCTGTCAGTCATTGGGTTGCAGACACAAACTAACGGCTTATGCATATGTATGTGTGTATGTATGCATTACTGTTACCCAAAATGTTATGGGTTATTTGGGAATTGGATTTCGGTTTACGAACTTATACTCGAAAACATGAGATTGTTGCCCATAAGTGGCGCTTACACCATGCAAATGCTTGTTAGTATAGTATGTGTGTATGTAAATGTTTATGTATAGCAAATTTATGCATGTGTGTGTTTGTAGATTTGTTTATGTCATGTTGCGGGTGCGAAAAAGTAGCAACATTATTATACCATATTATATGTGCCTGCATATGTGCAAGTATATGTAAATTTTCTTAAGAGAATTGCTATTCGGATATTCCATCATATCACGCACATATCTACAGGTACTTATGCAAATATATTTAATTTTTTCCACATATATGCATATATATACATCATACTCTACTCACATATACATCTGTGCTAAGCATGAATGGCGCTCGCTTACTCGTTCTCACTCTCCCTTCCTTACTTGATCATATTAAATTATGCTTCGCTCACACACCTCTGCGTATGAGTAATTTTCGGTAGCTAAATTATGCATATTACACCAGTTACATATGTATGTGTGTACAAAATAAGCAAGATTTTAACCCTTTTATCACTTTAATATTAACATTTACATACATAAGTGAAATACATATATTCTCGTGTACAAGTTTTGCACAACACATTACCATAGTATTAAATCTCTAGTGCCACTTCTAAGGGGCTGAAGAATTTATAATCAGTTTTGGGGTTAACCGTTTTGTTCTATGCTCAATGACAGGTATTTTAAAGGGCACTCACAAGTGGAAGTAATGCGTGAGAAGGTACAAGGGGCAGCGATTATTTGTACTACTTATATGGAATTGTGGTTTTGTAGGCAGATATACATACATATTATATAAAGGGTGATCCATTTCGAGGTTTCCTACTTTTTTAAAGAAAAAAAAAACACAGAAAAATCAAATTTAATGGGGAATATTTATTACCATTCGAAAGAACATACTTTGACATTTATTTTTTTGAAGATTATCTCTTTTAAATGTTGTCCGCGGCTACGTCTGAGATGGTTCATCCGTTCAGTTCAATTTCTGATGACTCGTTTGAGCATTTCGACTAGTAACTGGCGAATGGCACGCGTGCTGTTTTGCTCCAAAGGCCACATTCGAAGACGGGTTATCCGCTTAGACTTTAGACTTTACATATCTCCACCGGTAATAGTATAACGGTGTGATATCACATGATCTTGACCCAAAACGTGAAATTATCTGCTATTATGTTCTCACCGGCATAATTTCCGAAGAAATATGGACCGATGATTCCACCGGTCTACAAACCACACCAAACCGTTGTTTCTTCCCTGAAATGGTAGCTCTTGAATCTCTTCAGACTGCTCTTTGTCCCAAATGCGGCAATTTCGCTTCTTTACATACCCATTGAGCTAGAAATGGGCATCATCGCTGAACGTAATTTGGCTCGAAAACTTCGGATCTCCTTGGACTTTTCAGGAGCCCATAGAACGAAGCAATGTCGCTTGGGAAGGTCGAGCGGCTTCAGTTCTTGCACAAGCTGTATTTCGTATGCTTTCAATTTAAGATCTCCACGTAATATGCGCCAACTCGTTCCATACATGAGTCCATGTAGCTGCGAAAGGCGCCGATTCGGCTCTCCACGTACTTCGTGTACACTCTCAGCTACGGCCCCTATATTTTCTTCACTGCATGCTGGACGTGGCCTATTCGGTCGAATATTATCCAATAATTAATGCCTGGTCTCAAGATGGGTTATGATGTTGCATTACGTGGTGCAACAGCCATGAGCTACTTTTATCCAAGCCATTATAAAACAAGGAATGTCTATAGTCGATTTGCGAACATCTTCAGCGACTTCTAAAATTGTGATTCGACGCTGGTTCATATCAGTGTTTTTTTTTTACTTTTTCTACGCTACAAAATGGACAATTCGCTTCCAATTTCACCACACACTAAGCATCACCTTGAGCATAACTTTTTCCATTTTATATTTTCGTATTTAAGCCATTTTTCATCGCCCGTGATTTTTCCGCATTTCAGTAGCATTTTTACAGATGATAATTCGGTCCATGAATTTTTTAATTTTTTTAAATTTTTATTTTTTATTTTTATTTTTTTATTTTTTATTTATTTTTTGCTTTAATTTATGTTGCACCCAAGCATCGACCTTCTTTGAGTAGCCTGTCACATTTGAATGATTCTTAACTATTCCATGAGTGGTACCTAGCAGCTTGTAGCTGTTTTTCTTTTTTATGCGAAAAAGCATGAAATAATGAAATTCTTCGTTCAATTCTGGAGCGCTTTCATCCATTCGGACGACATTACTTAGCCAGCGTAGCCTCTGTCTTTTAATTCGCTAAACTATGTTAATATCGTATAACTCGTACAGCTCATCGACCCACCGCCTACGGTATTCACCTCTTGCCTTTAGCAAAATCTTTCTCTCGATGTCGAAATAGTTCAAGCTTCTGCAGCATACAGCAGGACGGCAATGACGCGCGACTTGTAGAGTTTGGTTTTGGTTCGCTAGACTTCGAAGTTATGACGCTTAAGCAGAGCAGAAATGATCCCAGTCGATATTTGACCATCGGAACGTACGCACATCTAGAGCACTTCATTCATGTCTTCCGTCTATCACAACATAATCGATTTGGATGCGTGTTTTGCGATCTGACGACAGCCATGTAGCTTGATGAATTTTCGTATGTTGTAATCTGGTACTACAGACAACTATATTTCGGGCTCCGGTCAATTCAATCAGCCTCAGCCCGTTTGGGGATGTTTCGTCGTGGATGCTGAATTTTCCGATTGTTGTGCCAAAAATACTTTCTTTGCCCGTCCTGACATTGAAATAGCCTGACACAATTTTGACATCGTGGCGGGGGCAGCGCTTATCAGTGTATTCTAGGCTCTCATAGAAAGCATCTTTTTTCACAACATCGTTCTCTTCCATCGAAGCGTAAGCGCATATCAGCGATATTTTGAAGGACTTCGCTTTGATGTGGATTGTAGCTAGACGTTCATCCACCTGGGTGAATGCCAGGACTTGGCTATGGAGTCCCTCTCCCACCACAAAGCCCACACCAAAATTACCGCTCCTTTAAATGGCTGCTGTAGAGGTTTCACAAGGACCCACCTTCATCCGTCCTTGTCTTGTCTATCGCATTTCTTGGACGGCGATGATATCAGCCCTTAGTCTAACGAAGACATCAACCAGCAGTTCCAGCGGCACCTTCTCAATTAAGGTATCGGACATTCCAGGTTCATGCCTTCAAATCGTGATCCTTTAAACGTTTGCAGGGGTCGTCGTCAAAAAGGGGATCTCTCATCCGAGGCATTTACTGATTTTTCATTGGAGTATAGTTTTGGTGGGTCCTAAACCTTACGCACAACTGCAGGGGATTCGTCTTCTCACCTTAGCTAGCCTCTAAACGGTTGTTTGTTGGCTAACCAGAGGATACTTGGTCCATATGTACTTATACAAGAATCGTTTCTGACCACTCCCAGGTGAATGGAAGTAAAAAAATTTCCATCCTCCAAACTCAATAAGACAATAAAAATAATTAATTTTTTAGTATTACAATCAGTGTAACCCCTTAACCTAAGCCCCTTTAACCATATAACTTTTAACCTAACCTCAACTTTTGATCTCTCCCCACCTCGCTCGCATGAAATAATGAATTTTTGCCAATTCTTCTTTGAATGTATAATTTTTGAAATATCTAAGCAGATTTTGGCATTTGCAATTCACATAACCTGACCTTCCGTGCATATACATTTCTGCGCGTGTCTGTGTGTGTGTGTGTGGGTTTTGTGGGAAATGTGTAACCTTTCATTTTGAAAATTATGCAAAATATTCATGCAGATCCCATATGTCTTTCGAACGCATTTGCATTTGAACCACTCCACGTACAGCGACGAGCGCTGGATAACACAACATGCAGAAGAACAAGATAATATTTTACCAAACACAAAAACAAAACAAAACAAATATATGTACACACATACATACAAAGACACTTAAAAATATAAGCAATTAAATATCAAAAAGCTGCAGCTTTCTGAATTCCTTTGTTGGCTAACCGAAATTATACTCTTACGAAACATGTAACAGCTTAACTGGCTTTACACACACACAAAAACACAAGCACGCATACACACACACAGAGAGAGAGAGATAGAGTTAATAGCAAGAACAACGAAAACAATATAGATTAACTAACACCACCACACCACACAAAAGTTGCAATATGAAATGTCCGAGCGATTTTCCAAAACTAACCACACAAACAACCGTTACAATCTGCTTAAAGCTCCGAAAATGTTTTCCATACCCGACGTAGGTTGAGGCAAAAGAGTTTGAGCATGGTAAGCTACTAGTACTACTGCTGCCGCTGCTGCCGCCACAGAGTTGTATTTTGTTATTAACATTTGTTGTCGTTGTTGTTGCTATTGCTGTTTGGCATGTCTTTGTTTACATAATTTTTATTTGTCTTTATGCATAAGAGTGTGCGTGGTTGTTCGTGTGTGTGTGTGTTTTTGGTGAATATATCTTCTCAGTATTTTGTGTCTGTTACTAAATGCTGGTTGCATTGTTTCAATTAAATTGCATTGTTACAATAACAACAACAACAACAACAACAACAACGCTTAGGCTTTATTTCGCTTCAAGCTGTTTGAATATTTATTCTAAGAGCGCAACTGTTTGCTGTTGTTTCTTTGGATGTTGTTGTTCGGTTGTTGATTGTAGACACCAAGCCATTTGGCCTCCATTTATGAGTTTGAAATTTGTATGTATGCAATTATAATTTAATTTCACATTTGTAATTTCACTTGGAGACAAAGCGTTGCACTGAAATGTGTGATTCTAGTAATTTTTGATTTGATAGCCTTTACTTCTCAGCTCTCTCTGCTGCCCTCAGCTGGTGGTTACTACTCTCGCTGCTGTCTCAATTGCATTTGAGTGCGTTAAATGGCAAGCAAGGGGGTAAAGGTTAAAGAGTTACGATAAAAAAAACTAGTTTTCACAGAAACCAAATATTGTATAACAAGCAAAGAAGAGTAAGTTGGGATGGAACCGAATAAAAAAATTAAATAAATTAAAATATAGAAATATAGCGGCCGAAGATGAAAGTGTACACGAAGACCGTGAAGAGCCCGACTTGGCGCCGTTCGCAGCAACTCGAGCTGACGTATGGAACGACTTGGCGCATTTTACGTCGAGATCTTAAATTGAAAGCGTACGAAATATAGCATGTGCAAGAACTGAAGCCGCTCGACCTTCCCAAGCGACATCGATTCGCTCTATGGGCTCTTGAAAAGTTCCAAGAAGATACGAGGCTTTCGAGCCGAATTTTGCTCAGCGACGATGTCAATTTCTGGGTCAGTGGGTATGTAAATAAGCGAAATTGCCATATTTGGGACGAAGAGCAACCTGAAGAAATACAAGAGCTGCCATTTCTTCAAAAAAGATGCCGATGACAACGTAACCGTCAATGGCGATCGTTATCTTGCCGCGCTAACCGACTATTTGATGCCTGAAATTAAAGCTTGTGATCTCCGCGACATTTGGTTTCAACAGGACGGTGCCACTTCCCACACATCACATCAATCAATGGATTTATTGAGAGAACACTTCGGTGAGCAGATAACTTCACATTTTGGGCCGATCGATTGGCCACCAAGATCATGTGATATTACACCGTTAGACTTTTTCCTGTGGGGATGTGTAAATTCTAAAGTCTATGCGGACAATTCCGCTTTGATTCAGGTTTTGGAGCAAAATATCACGCGTGTAATTCGCCAGTTACTAGTCGTATTGCTCGAACGAGTCATCGAAAATTGGACTCAACGAAAGGACCATCTGAGAAGTAGCCGCGGCCATCATTTGAATGAAATAATCTTTAAAAAACAAATGCCTAGGAATTTTCTTTCGAAAGATAATAAATATTTTCCATTAAATCAGAATTTTCTGTTTTTTTTTTCTTTAGAAAAGTAGGGAACCTCGAAATTGATCACCCTTTAAAAAAAAATTAATAAATTTAAAAAAATAAGAGAGTATACAATTAATTAAAATGAAATTAAATAAATATAAATATATAAAAAAAATTAAAATAAAACAAAAAATAATAATTTATAAAAACAAAAAAAAATGAAAGAATATTACTTGTATTTAACTAGTTGTTGCGGCTTTCTGCATTTTTCTCAATTTTAATTCTAATTGTAATTGCAAAAAGTCATTAAAGTTCTAATTAATTTTTAATATATTGTAGCATTGATCTTGCCACGTATTTGTAAGCGCGTTTCGCTACTTAAAGTCTTTCACGAAAATGCCAATGTGAATGCTTCGAAGTAAACCGAATGCAGCCATCGGTCACAGATAATTATAAGTACATGACGCAGCGAAAAAAACTACGCTCGGACCTATGCTTACGTCCATATTATCCCAATTTTCGTCAGACTATCTATGATCTGTTTCACGTAAAAAAAAGTTTCAAGCAAATTGTACTTATTTCAGATTCATGGTGCATTTCCGGAAACAAAGATATTTAATATGGACAGATCATCTAAAATTTCAACCAAATCGAAGCATAAATCAATTTTTTTTTCTAAATTAAATCGAATATCATCCTGAAAAACCGCACACACATGAATCAAACCATAATAAGATTTCAAAAAGGACGTTCCATGGTCCACTTCCCGGTATGAAAAATAGATAAGAACCTATTCGCAGACCTATTTCTAGGAAAACCTAGGAAATTTCACTAAAATCGCTTCAGCCATTTTGTAGGAGTTCGAGAACAGAAACTGTGACAGGTTAATTTTATATAGAAAGATATGAAATAAAAATTGAAGTGATTTTTGGCCGAGCTCCTGCTCCTTGTCCGTTTTGTGGTTTTGCGTCTTAATGTTTTTACCAACAGAATGGAAGGACCCACAGTTTATTCTAAGCCGCCTCCGAACGGCCGATAGATTTTTATGAGGAGCTTTTTATTTCATCTCAGAAATACACTCGTAAGGTTTGACATTCCCTGTCGAGGGATGTCCGCAATTAGAAAAATTCATTTTCTATAATTTTGGATGTTGGTCACACCTGGGCTCGAACCCTGGCGTTCCGAATAGCAGTAGGCCATCGAAAAAATTAAAAAAAAATTAAAAAAATTGATTTATATTAAAATAAAATACTTGAAAATAACATTAATAAAATATGTAAAACAATTTAAAAAATTAATAAATAAAAATAAATATTTTAAAAAACATTAAATCAATATATAAAAATCTACCGAAATCTTTATACCTGTCAGAAATCTATTATTTATTGCAAAATGCAAAATTCGATTTTGTAAAATCCAGCTTTCGAATTTCAGTATCAATATTAATTTGAATTAACGTTGGTCTCACACTACTAAAAACTTTGTTCATCCAAAATCTTATCTGAACTAAAACGTTGTATGGCACCTATGTTATAAAGTCATACGATTTCGATGATTTTGGGTACCAATATTTAGTTAATTATATGTGAGCAAAATACCAAATTTCATTTTCTTAGATGCTTTATTAAAGTATTTATGACACAAAATCACATATCTGAACAAATCGGCTGAATAAGAGCTTTTTGACATAGTCAACCGATTGATTGGTTGATCAATATATTACGAAAAAACGCACGCATACTAAGTTTCCTTGAAATATCTCAAAAACTGAGAGACTATTTTGCGTTCAAGCAGACTGACTGACGGACGGTCATGGCTAAGTCAACTCAACTCGTCATTCTGATGCGATCGGTATAAATGTTTACGGGTCGCGGGTCATAGAAGGTCTGTTATATACAAAGTAGTTTAATTTCTAGACCTATTACTGTCATGTTTGCTATGATTTTAGACCACATCAAAGGTTTTACTTCTACCAAGTTTGGTTGATTTCTATGAATAATGCTCTAACCATTCGATCTTGATTCACGCGATGGGTGGAATGTAAAAAGTCCGTTATATGAGAGAAGTAAGTAGTTCTTGTTCGACTGCGATCATATTCAATACGTGCTCATTTAAGGTCATGAGAATTTTTGGGTATTTAATTTTTTCGAGTGGTCTTTAATGGTTTCAAAATTGTACTGTTTAACCCAAAAGTAGTTTTTTCCACTTCTCTTTTTTATTTAATGCGATTTTCCCTCCCAATTTTCAATATAGGCGCAAACTTGTTCTGATTTCAGCCAGCGTTTGTACTTCTGACCCAAGGAAAGTGGGAACCAATTTTCTTCAAAATATCTCAACAATTACGTGCGGTATCGCGAACACGGACGTGCGAACAAACGAACGAACGAACAGACAGACACGTCTGAATCGATTCGTCTCGTCCTTCAATTAAGTCTAACATATACAGTGGCGGACAAAAGTCTACATATAAAGCCTATATTCGTTGTACTGAACAAATCTACAGCAGCAACAAAATTCCAACAACAATTTTAAGTGTGATTTCATTGATATTACAGTTATTAATGTCGCTGTCAGTATGAATACCAACGATTGTCAGTTCCTATCATCACCATTACTACTACCATTACCACTAAAGTTACGATTACCATTACCACTATGATTATCATTATATTTACAATTATCATTACCATTACTAATACCATTATCATTACGATTACCATTACCACTACAATTACCACTTCCATTACCATAACTGTTACCATTACTATTACGATTACAATTACTATTACCATTACAATTTACACCACCATTGCGATCAGCATTTCTCTACCATTACGATCAGCCTTTAACCTTATAAAGGTAATGGTACCATAACATACAAGTACAATACCATTACTATTACCATTACCATTACAATTACAATTGAAAATTTTTGGGCTAAACCCCCATTTTCGAGTGACCACATTATAGATCGCCGATCTTAATGATTTTCGTTATAGTCAATTCGCTTAGTATGGGTATTCAGCATATGAAATTTCATATTAATAACCTCATAATTGGTAAATATTTTACCCAAACACACATTTTTGAATGACCAGTTGAATGACAGCTACATGTTTCAGTCGCTCGATCTCGCTGATTCTCAATGCAGACATTTCGATTAATGTTAGGTATTCATAATATCAAATTTAACATCTTTTGGTGCTTACTTGTGAAAGATTTGGCCCAAAAATGCATTTTTGAGTGACCATTTGTATGAGAGCTATATGTTTTAGTCAACCAATATGAAAGATTTCCACTACCAATATTTCAGCAGTATCCTGGCACATTAAATACCAAATTTTATATTTCTAGCTGAGGAATTCCAAAAGTTTTGAGCCAAAAACGCATTTTTGATGATTACCATTGCCATTACCATTACAATTATCATTACCGTTATTTAAACAATTCACAATACTAACCCCATTCGGAGCAAACGTCAACAGCTTTTCAATTTTCTTTTCCTTAAATACTCCCATAACGAACATTTGAAATATTTATTTGTTTGTATTTCCATGACAAAAACAATAGCAACAAAGTAGGCTAGTGAGAGCAAACACAACCCAAAGCAAAGCAACTAAATAATCGCCAAATGACAACCAGAAATGCACTAACGGACACAACATATGAGTATTTGTGACCTCCACCTTTACGCCACACTCACTAATGCACATACACACACATGTACGCAAACGTGTGTGCATAGAGTCAAGATTACTGTAAATACATTTTGGCCATCAGTGACAAGTGTAGAAATTATTTTCGACATTATTCATTTTTTATTACTCTAGTGTTGGCGACATTAATTTTGCAGCACGTGTATGCCCCAGAAGCACCAATACCCAGTTAGAGAAAGTTGTATTTGCACATATCTACGTATGTGTGTGTGTACTACAATTGATGTAAATAAATAAATGCAGAAATAAACGAATCACCGAATTGAATGAATAAATGAAATGTGTGCTTAGGGTATTGCGGAAAAGCAAAAGTAGGTATGTATCTATGTGTGTGAGTGTGCGTGTGTGAAAGAAATTGGTTTGAGCCATTCGAGCGCATGACACTACACATACATATGCACTAATTTTGAGTAGCAAATATATTACCACAATCATTTGTAGCTGCTTGTTTGGCAATGGCCGTTAAAAGCGCACACAACACGAGGTGTGGGGGAGCGGCGTATGAGTAATTTTTCTCTGAAGAAAGAAGGAGTGAGGGCGAGGGCGCGGGCAAGAGATAAAGTATTTCGTCGCCCCTTTTAAGTATCGCATTCTTGATGAAAATTACACAAGCAGACAGAAGTTAATGTTCCGAAAAGGAAGTAAGTGCTAAAAGATTATTTTCCATGCCACAAACGATGTGCCACTTGACGTGTAAGACGCAAGGTGATGGTAAAAAAAGTTGGGAAAATTAAAAAAAAAAACCAAAGAAAGAGTACAAAAACGAAGAATTTATACCTCTCATATAAGAAAGTGAATTCAATTTTGTTGTCAAGTGTGCAGAATATTAAATTTCATACAAAATTTTACCCAAATTTTCAGTTTTTAACATTTTTTTTATATGACAGCTATATGTTATACATGTCCAATCGCGTTGATATTTCATTTTACAATTCTATGCTACATATTAGTGCAGATTATCAAATTTCAAATTTTTAACTACACAATTGTGAAAGTTTTGACTTAAAAACGAATTTTTGAGTAGCAATTTGTATGACAGCTATGTGTGAAAGTCATTCGATTTCGATCATTTGCACTGCTAAGATTCTATAAGTAATGGGTATGCTCAAAACCAAATTTTATATTTTTTGCTACCTAATTGGGAAAGTTTTGGCCTAAAAACACATTTTTCAATGACTATATGTATGGCAGCTAAATATTATAGTCCTCCGATTTTCATGATTTTCACTACTAATATTCTATGGATAATGTGTATGCTGAAAACCTAAATTTTATATTTTTAGTTGCATAATTTTGAAAGTTTTGGCCTAAAAACATATTTTTGAGTGACTACTTGTATGCCAACTAAATGTTTTAGCACTCCGATTTTCATGATTTCCATTGCTAATATTCTATAGATAATGAGTATGCTGTAAAACAAGATTTTATATTTTTAGCAGCCTATTTGGTAAATTTTTGACCTGAAAACGCATTTTTGAGTGACCACTTGTATGACAGCTACATGTTATTGATCACCGATCTTGATGATTTTCATTATAGTAATTTCACCCAGTATGGGTATTCAGAATATAATTTTTTTTTATTTGTACCTCATAATTGTGAAAGATTTGACCCAAAAACTCATTTTTGAATGACCAGTTGTATGACAGCTATATGTTTTAGTCGCTCGATCTCGTTGATTTTCAATACAGACATTTCGCTTATTATAGGTATTCATTATATCAAATTTAATATCCTTCGATGCTTAATTGTGAAAGATTTGACCAAAAAACTCTCTTTTGAATAACCAATTGTATGAGAGCTATATGTTTTAGTCAACCAATATGAAAGATTTCCACTGTCAATATTCCAGCAGTAGCCGGGCACATTAAATATCAAATTTCATATTTCTAGCTGAGCAATTGCAAAAGTTTTGAGCTAAAAACGCATTTTTGAGTCACAATTTGTATGGCACCTATGTGTTGCAGTTAAGCAATATTGTTGCTTTTCAGCGTCCATAATCTGTTCAATATGGTCATGCAAAATACCAATTTTCGTTTGTTTCGTGGTTGAATTGTGGAAGTTATTACTCATAAATGCGTTTTTGAACGAGTATTTACATGGAGATTGCATGATAGAGTCGTACGATTTGCCAATATCTCTCTAATGATGATTTACGAAGCTTTTAATGAACTCAAAACGTTCGTGAAAGGTATAAAATGAAGAATATTCATACACTTTACACCATTGTGGGCGACATGAAATGACCAAGCAGTAAGTAGCAACATTGTCGCACTGCAGTAACTAATAACTGAAGTGAGGTTATGTCGAATAATACAAATGCATGCATACATATATGGCAAAATATTTCTCCTTATATTACATATCAGCGTCTTGATGCTGCAACTGACATGTGTGTGTAGTCAGTCGGTGCTTTAATCGCCCAACTCTCCTTTAGTCGGTGAGTCAGTCAGCTAGACACAAAACGTTTACTTTTTTTTCGTCTTCTTGAACTCTGCAGCTGCCAGTTTGTTTGATAAAGACTTGAGCAATAAATGAGAAACTGCAGTAAAAAAATATTAAGTGTAGTTACTGGTTGACATACATCGATACATACATTCACGGACATACAAGTACATACATGCGATACATGCAGTCATACTTAACATCGATGATGAAAAATATTACTCATATGAAAGTTGGACAAACACAAAGTACTGATGAGGCGATAAAGTAGATACCACACATACACACACACACACATACAATTATGTAATATATTTGTATTTTGTATCATAAGAAGGATATTAAGGTTAACAAAGTGTATTCTTCATATGAATTGTGAGGAAATCTCATGCAATGAGCTTGGTAGGACCCACGGCGTTCCACACCAGTGACTGGTGGCCTAAGGAAAGTAGAACTAACGGTATGTGTTATACAGCTGATGTCATTTTTACCGCTATGACACTGTTCAATTACGAACCTTGACGAAGAAATCTGAGTGGAAGCAGCTGAAGCTAATCTAGTTAGCCCAAGCTTAGTACTAAGTCAAAGGTTAACTTCTCCTGCTATGAATAGGAGGACCTTGATTTCGATATTGACTTTCGGCCCTCCGTACTTAAACATTTCTGGGCTCCAGCCTCAGTTGATACTTTCAGCGTTCTACGGGCTGGTCATATGAGTCAGCAATTGTACTGGAGATATCTTGGTGAGTAGAGAAAACGGAAAAGAAACGCGACAACTATCATCTATATCAAATGAGGACGATCTAGCGCAAGAGCCACTGCTCATGGTGGTAACCAGCGGATTTGGTCAAACCTAGGGCCAAAGCATATATTTGATAATTTGCTTTAGATCCCTGAGTTGGTATTTCATAGCGGCACTTCCAGGAACCCGACTAAGGGACCTAATTGGCAGTGAAGAAGAAGCGCCCGGAGATGGTGAACTCGATTCCCCAATGATCACGATAGAACATTAAGATGTTCGAAGTTTCCCGCCTGAAAGAAAACAAAACGGCGGG
Organism: Neoceratitis asiatica; assembly: GCA_030068015.2. Taxonomy (NCBI): domain Eukaryota; kingdom Metazoa; phylum Arthropoda; class Insecta; order Diptera; family Tephritidae; genus Neoceratitis; species Neoceratitis asiatica. The sequence continues at coordinate 55,523,659 of CM061526.1, read as the reverse complement.
AGCCCATGGCTTAGCAATGGAGCTATTCAATTAAGGCAGCGAAACTCTGCATTTTAGGCAAGATCCATGCATTAGCTTCTTAGCTGAATATGTTCGAAGAGGAGGCATGTCCAATGATGGGAATCTGAGTGGGTTATCTCCGAATTTTATATCCCTGCAAAGCTTATAGGACCGTGTCAACTGACATTCGGCAAGAATTAGGGCTCCATGATGATCGGTAATGACTTATTCGAGTAGTTCGATACCAAACGAGGTTTTAGACAAGCTACTTGGCCCCCACCACCGCTTGCAAGTAATAACTTTGGAGTTCTAGATAGATTCGTCTGTCTAGCAACCAGCATTAAAAACAACAACACTGTCAGCCTGAAGTCCAATGCAGAATCAGTCCTTCCAAAAGGTACTACTTTGAACTGGGCAGGCAATTGAAAAGTAAAGCCCTACTTCGACGAACCAAAACCAAACCTTGCGAGTTGCTCATCATTCCCGTCTTGATATATGATGCAGAAGCTTAGGCGATGTCAATATCTAATCAGTTGCCTTGAAGAGTTTTCAAGAGAAAGGTTTTGCGTAGACATATTGCTCGTGCTCGATGGAACGTTGAGCTGCACGAGCTATACGAAGACACTGACATAGTTCAGTGAATCTCTACTTTACCATACTGACTTGACCTAAAAGGCCTTGCAAACGGCTGCTCATATTTTAACCAGCCCATTCAACATCGAGAAAGGCTCCAGAGCGGAATCTTTGTACAGGCATAATTTTTCTATTCCTGTATCTATAGTATCTGGGAGAGTACCCACTGACCATTTCTGTCAGAATAAATTCGAAGTAGCATGAATCAATTCTATCTGATTTGGCCTGAGATGAGTTTTAACGCTACAGCCTTCTGGGAATTATATACTTAAAACAAGTTAATTGAATAAGTCAATCCGTTTCAAAAATCAAAGATAGGTCTTCAATCTCTTTTAAGGAAAGAGATTTCAAGAATTTTACTTAGAGATTCCCACACGCAGATACACAGCGTTAGACGGTCTAGTTTATTTAAAGAAGTTTTATTAAAAAAGAGATACGCTTGATGCCCTCAGCCAGAGGATTATTCTCTTTTTCTTTCGCCAAAAGTCAAGTTCACTCCAGGGGCTGCAGGCTAGTTCGAACTCCTCAGGTATTTATCAATAAGTCCTCTCGATTTGTCCGGTTAGGATATTGAAACGTAAACTGCTACTCCTCCGACCTTTCCCGACATTTGCAAATATCACCAGCGAAATCCACGGCAATCTTTTTCACCAGTTTGACGAAGGAGTATCGGCTGGAGTTGAATGTCAAAGTAAAAGATATTAAGATTCAACCAAACAACATATACATCAAGTGGTGAGTAAGTCACATAGAAAGAATACACAATTTCGTCAAAATAAAGTATTGAGGACTGGATTGCTGGTGAACTCCTGATATCATCCGCGCACCATCTACATAGATGGGCATCTATGCTCCCAGTAAATGAGCATATTGTAAAGCTGTGGAAGCAGTGTTTCTTGGTATGCTGATATAGTGATCATCCTAGCAGATACTCGCTGGGAGTATAACCGCCACGTTGTCTCAATAAGAAGGTAACTCTCGAACAAAGGAACGCTTTTCAGAAAGACGTTACAGAATCACTGGACGCAAAGTACTGCCGAGAAGCCTGAAATGTCATTCTTAGAGTGTCGGTCAACACCTTCGTCAACTGTTCTCCCGTGAATGCAGTCATTGGGAGCCAATCACCACCCGCGACAGACCAAGAGCTCGCCCTCCCAAGTAAGACGCGATTTTAAATGGCCCACCGGGAAGCTCAATGAGCCTACTCATTAATTTAAGTGCGGTCGGGCCGGGTGATCAATCTGCTGGCACAACTAAAGTTTGGAAACTATAATAGATTCAACTTCTACTAATGCAGACTCGACTCTGATATACTCAACATATGCCTTACATGCAATGAGTCTCCGCCCGGCACCAATCACCTTCTCTTTGAATATTTCTAAGACCTACGAACCTAGCACCATTTTCTCTTTATGCTGAACTCGTCGAAGCAGATATTTTTCTGGGCCAAGCTCCTCCTCCAATTTGTGGTTTTGCGTCTTGATGTTTTTCTACCAACAAATGGAGGGACCAACAATTTATTCTAAGCCGTCTTTGAACGGCTGACGGATTTTTATGAGAAGCCTTTATTTCATATCAGAAATACACTCGGAGGGCTTGACATCCCCCGCCGAGGGGCGACCGCAATAACAAATATTTATTTTCAATAATTTTGGATGTTGCTCGAACCTGAACTCGAACCCAGGCCTTCCGGACTGTTATACGCAATGCTAACCACTCAGCTACTGCGGCCTCCCCCACTCCCCGTCTTTCCCTTTTATTTATCTCAAATAAAAAGGAAATATTTTTAAATCTACAACATTTGTGTGATTCTTCTTCTTCTTCTTTCCCTGCCAATATTTGATTTATTTTCTCTTCTAATTCCAATCATTGAATATGAGTAAATTTCAATCACCGACCTGCCGCTACCTTGACGGCCCACAACCCGTTCACCGATAGACTTCAGCAAACAATTCACAGGTGAATTTGACAAGAGAGGAAGAAAAAAGGAAAAAAAAACTTTCTCAAATACAACAGGGAAATTGTGTAACTCACAGCTGTTGCAAGCGGCGATTGGAAAGAGACAAAATTTTTATAATAATAAAAGAAAAAATTATATTTCAAGCGCAAATCTGCACTTCAGCTGCTCATAATATTTGTAGAGGCAAAAGTGAAGCATGCCAGACTGATGAGCGATGAGTCGAAGCAGTGGCAGTGAGCAAGCTAGAGCCAGAGGCAGAGCGCCAGAGTCAACGCTTGCCAGTAGCTTTTTGCCAGCAACATAACGCATATTTCATTTGCAGTTCAATGAAGATTTGCACAACTTGAACTTCTTCCGCTCGAGTAAAATTTATGAAAGTAAGCAAAAGCCCAAAAGAATAAAATGCAAGAAAAAATTACAGAAAAAAAAATGAAAAAAGAATTAAAAAGGTGAAAATAAAAAATGGCAAAAAAAAATTTTTAGAAAAAAAATCCACAAAAAAAATTCAAATTCAGAAAAAAAAATTTAAAAATAAAAAAGTTGAAAAACAAACTTTCTCAAATAAATGCAGCAATTTTGAGTTGTGCAAGGAGCACTGCCTAAAGAAAAGACCAATAAAAATGCGCAGATAATAAAGCAATGCCTTTTTTTGGTTGTAAAATGTTGCAAAAAAGGAACTCACAGATACATAAATATTTTTTCTATTGAATTACACACATTTTGCTGCTGCCAACATTTTTCCTGCGGACTTTTTCTCCAGCTTAACTTATATACCAGCCAGAAAGGTAATACGAGCAGATTTGAATAAGAAAAGTTGCTGCCAAAATTTTTGAAACGCACTAACGGTAATGGTAAGGGCTAAGGAAATTTGTAAAGAGTTACAAATGTCACATAACTGTAAAGGAGAAAGATTCAACGTATTTTACTTTTAAAAATTTTGGTTTTCTAATTTAAAAATTTTTTTTTTTTTTTTTTAATTTTTTGTTATGAAAATGAAATTTGGGTTGTTATTTCAATATATTATTGCGTGCATAATATAAAAAATAATAAAATATATAGCTCTTGGTAATATAGGGACCTTTCTGATGAGAGTAATGGTTGAAAAACACGTTTTTAAGCCATAACTTCGCGAATCAAAGCGCTAACAGCACGAATTTTGACTCCTTGCGCAGTTACTATTTTTGAAATATTCACGCTAAAGATAATCGAAATTGACTAAGTTTACGATGTAGCTCTCATACAAATAATCGTTAAAAAATGCGTTTTTGAGTCATAACTTCTCACATAATATGCCTGAAAAGCTCAAAACTCAGCATGCTGCACAGTTTTTATAATATAAATATTTATGCTAGAAAAAATGGACACTCATTAAGCGTAGCATGTGTCTCCCATATAGTCAATTGCTCAAAATTATTCAGTCAAATCTCCGGAATTAACCAAGCAAAATGCGCGAAAATAAGTATTCTACACAATTATTGTATGTTTCATATTCACGGCGAAAATTTACGAGATTTTGTTGAGTTTATCTTATATCTTCCATATAGCTGAGTGTTCAAAAATGTGTTTTTCAGATCTAACTCATAAAATTAAAAAGATAAAAAGTTCAAACTAGACACGCTGTATAGCTAATACATTATAAATACGTATGTCGAAAATAATCGAAATTGGTTCAGTTTAGCAGATAGCTCCTATACAACTAAATGTTCAAAAATGAATTTTTGAGTTATAACAGCGTAAAGAAAACTGCTAAAGGCGCGAAATTTGGCTTACTGTATACTTCTCAAGGGTTAAATATTTATGCAAAAATTTATTGAAATTTTTCATGTATGAAATTCAGCAAATCAGAGTACTATAACATATAGCTCCCATACAAATGTTAGTTCCAACAAGCGTTTTTAACTCATAACTCTGGTAACTAGCACCTGAACATGAGACTTCGTATACTACGTATTTGTCTGATATGTAATACTGGTAATAACCGTTATCAAAATTGGAGTGCTATAACATATAGCTGCCATATAACAGACTTCTCAAAAATGAGTTTTTATGTCATAACTCTAGTAACTAAGCAGTAAAGAGCATAGAATTTGGTATGCTGTAGACTCATCGAGTTCATAAGAGCTCATATAAAATTCGTTGAATTCAGACGACTGTGAGATATAGCTGTCATACAAACAACTTTTCAAAAATACGTTTTTGAACCTTTACTACTCCAATTCAGCAATTATAAATGGAAAATTTCGTATTGTACATAAATGTGAGTTATATAAGAAATACTGAAGTTGAAAAGCATTTAAGCAGACTGCTAAAATATATGGCTACCCTGAGGTTGTGTCATGAGATTTCACTGTATAATCTTTATATTAGGTAAACTTCGTTCCATAAGTGAATCCTAAAATTCAAGACAGATCCAAAGCATTTGGCCAATCAAAAAATATGTCTTTTCGAATTTATATTTTTTAAATAATTTTTTTTATTATTATAACTTTTTTAAGATTTTTATAAATGGAAAAGTGCAAATCAGTCATAAAAAAGAAAGAGAAAATTCCGATGTTTCAACTAAAACTTTGCATTGCTCTAAAATGCATTGAAATAATATGCACCACAAGCATTTTACGCAACGCGCTTACGTCGACTGTGCACAACAACGCCGACGTCATGCGAGAGTGAGCAATTTATTTCACAAATCTCGTGTCGTCTTAGAAAATCCATTTGGCGCAAACAATGCAAAATGGCTGGCGAAAATAAAATGTTAGTAAATATGTGAACACATACACACACGCACACACATGTGAGTGTGAATAATGTAAGTACTATGTACGAGTATATGTGTGTACGGAGCGCATAAATCCGCCTTGAAATAAAAATTCAGCAAAGTAACACAAAGTGTTGGAAAAACGACTTCTTGCAGAAACAATAAAATAATAAACGAAAAAAATGAGTGCGTTGCAGCGTCAACCAACGATAAGAGCGAAGAAATGATTTCACATATATGTACAAACATATGTATATATGTACAAACAAATATTTTTTTAAGCCAAAATCCAACTTAGCGGAAATTTTGAAATATTGCATGGAAAAATCTGAGGATGTTTGTTGGAAGCAATCTACATAAATGTTGCATATTTTTAGGCATTAAAGGCTTATCATATATATGCGTATAAATATATATAATATTTATATATATGTATATATATTGAAACATTTTTTTTTTAGCTAGTTGAATACATTTCTTTTTAGTATGATTTTTAGTCAGTTCAGACTAACGGGACCATATTTCCCGTTTTTCAACTATCTGTCCCGGTGTTCCCACACAAAGGACTTCGGCACACATATTAGTGCCGTTTTTCTAAATCACCCAAGAATTTATATATTTATTTAATAGCGAAATATAGTTTTTCTAATTTTCTTTTGGTGTACTTAAAAAAAAAATATTGAAAAAATTATATTCCGCTTTCTAAAAAATAAGGACAAAAAATTGTTGTGGCAACACTGGTTATAATCTGTCAAATTCGCTGAAAGCTGAGCAACAGGACCGCGATCGACGCCACCTAATTTTCGTTTCACCGTGCGAAACAACGACACACCGACACTTCCAACGCCGACGCCCAAACTTTCCAACTGAAGCGGCGGTTTTAATGGCAAGGCGCGAGGCGCTACATTTAGTCGATGCCGGAGTTCCCCGTCTTAGGGAACTTGATACGGAAATTCAACAAAAGGTAAACATCCATAAGCGAAACAGTGTGGGAGAAGCACTTAATGTCCTACAATCTCTCTTCTTGGCTAACCAAGCTCTGGGCCACAGTCAAATCACTGTCTATTTTAGCCGACTATTTACACTGCACGGAGGATGGAGCCATGTGTAGAAGTTCACGCAAGTGAGGAAAACTTCCGACTACCATTCACCTGGAAGTGGCCAGAAACGATTCTTTCACATAAGGTTCAAGCAGCTCACGTTTTACGGTTTTAGACCAAGTATCCTCTGGGTAGCCAACAATTATAAGCTTGGAGGCGAGCTAAAGTGGGAAGCGAATCCCCTGTGGTTGTGCGTAGGGTTTGGAATATTCCAATGAAAAATCTCCAAATGCTTCGTATGAGAGATCCCCCTTTTGATGACGAAATGCGATGGACGGGGCAAGGGCCGAAGAAGGTGGGTCCGTAATTTAATTAAGCGCTACGCGCTGTACTTTATTTGGGCAATCGAAAAAGACTAAGACTAATTTTTACCATCATCTTAATTCTACCCTCATCTTGGCACTTGCTGCGCTGCTCTCAGTAAGTTGGTACTGTTGTTGTTGTTGTTGCTAATGTCGTTGTTGTTGTTATTGCCGTTGCTATCGCTTCTGTGCTTCTTAGTATCAGTAAGTTGGCGCTGTTGTTGTTGTTGGGGAATGTGACATCATTGCAAGTGCAGCTGCAGGAGCTCGCGTGGGAGAGTGATAACTCCGGTTTAGTCACGTATTTGGTGCCGTGTTACGCGACGAATGCAGCTGGGACAGAGCTTAGAATTAGTCTGCTGTCTGTCCCATGGTGTCCAGGGAGTCATGTGTTAACTTACATTGCGAGGACCAAATATCGACTCAGATCATTATCTCGTAGCAGCAAAAATACGCACCCACCTCTGTGTGGCAAAGAACGCTCGTCAACAAACACAAGGAAAGTTTGACGTTGGAAAGCTGCAATCACAACAGACAGCCAGCAGGTCTTTGACATAATTGGTCATAACAACCGCACCGTAAGTCCTGCGTTCTCCAGATTAGACAAAGAAGCGAAGCAAATGGGTATGGTAGTGAACGAGGGCAAGACGAAATATCTCCTCGTAGATAATTTCGTCTATATTGGAACCAGCATTAACAACACCAACAATTGCAGCCTTCAAATCAAACGCAGAATCACTCTTGCCAACAGGTGCTACTTTGGACTGAGTAGGCAAGTCGCTCATCATTCCTATCCTGACATATGGTGCAGGAGTCTGGACGATGTCTGCATCCACTGAGTCGACTTTACCAGTTTTCGAATGAAAAGTTTTGCGGAAGATTTATGGTTCTTGGAGCGTAAGCAGCGGCGATGCCATAGGCGGTAGAACGATGAGCTGTACGAGCTATACGACGACATTGACATACTTCATTGAATCGACAGCGGCTACGCTGGCTGGATCATGTCGTCCGAATGGATGAAAGCGCTGCAGCTTTGAAAGTATTCGAAGGTGTACCCAATGGCTGAAGCAGAGGGATGGGAAGACCTCCACTCTGTTGGAAGGATCAGGTGGAGAGCGACCTGGTATCACTTGGTATTTCCAACTGACGCCAAACAACGTAAAGAAATTTGTTAATTTGGTTAAATTTGTGAATCCATTGGTATTGCAGATGATTTATTATAATACCGGCTTCGGCCATCATCGGCTATCAGAAAAGGAAACGAGCAGTGTGAGAGTCGAATATATCTATCCCCAGGTTGTGGACGCGAACCGAAAAGAATTCTTAGCTATATCTATATAAAGGTTGGGTAAAGTTGGAGTGATTGCTCATGAAAGTACAAAGATTGATTGATCTTCACTGGTCGGAATGAAAGACCTTATTTCCCGACGACCTAGTTTCCAAATCCCTGAATATCACGATTACCTGGAAAAACTTCATAGAATTGGTTACGTCGAACTATATTTGATCGACCAAAAAAAAAAAAAAAAAGATATGAAGGAAATTTGTAAGCCTCAAAGTAGGCATAAGGAATGAGTGAAGGTTTCTTCTCCTCATAATTTTTTCAGGTACTGAAGCATCTATTATAAGTAGCTCCCATTATTACGTTAGGTTGAGTTGCGTATAATGAATCATTCGAAGACTGAAAGTCTAAGACGTGTTTACATTGATATTGATGAATTAGTGTCAAGTGCATGCAATCTGAATGCTTCGTCAGCGCATGCCTTTAGCGATAAATCTTCCCTGAGTGGATTACTAAGGAGACATCACTGGAGATAAATCGGTGTTTGTTGAGTACAATATAGCTTTATTTCAAACTAAAGAACAATGGCAGTTCTAACCCCAACTACAAAGCGTAACCACGATATTGGTTAGATGGTTGGTTAGTTGAAAAGGAAAGATTGAGAACCTGACAGCGGGCGGTCGCACTTAACCCATTGAGAAGGGTCATTGTGCTCACCTAGAGGTTACCCTCCGAGGATACTGTCACAAGAACAGCACAGAGTTAGCTTTGTGGGCACTGCAGGTTGACAAATACTCCGGGAGATTGCGGCAACTGCAAATGAGGTAGCTATTAAATGAGTTTTTTCTTTCGAATACAATATAACTCCACAGCGGGTCCAATATTAACTTAGGTTCCACTCGCCGAACTGGTAAAACAAAAAAAATAAGCTCCCTAGGCTTCTGTTGCCAGTGATATGTTATCAAAATGTGGCTAGAACGAGTACCAGCTGAGCCTCTCCACACAGCTGTACCTAAGGCTCCTCATAAGATAGGCCTATCTCCAGTGGACAAATTTCTGTTACCTACTTCGCAGTGAGATCTTAAAGTCGGGATAGTTTTTGGTGAATAATACCGCTACCGTATCGGAAGCAGAGTTGGTAAGCATGGCCATATGGTGATTTAAGAAAAAAGGGCCGCCTTTTATGTTAAATTGTGAACGACAGCAGCGCCATTATTGGTCCCAACAATCGTGTTGTTAGGTCTTCTTTCTCCAGAACTAAGAAGAATGGAGGCGAACGAATGTGGAAGTGAACGAAGACAAAACGAAAGATCTCCTGTCATCAAACAATGAACCTCTCATTTGCGTCTTGGCTTCCTCATCTCTGCGGGAAGTCATGACTCTGGAGACTGGCTATCTTTTTACTAGCTTCATCAGCAAGAGCGGTGTCAGTCGTCTACACTAAATCTTTGAAAAGTTTCTATGCAGTAGCCGCCGTTGGAAGCAAAGGAAGAGGAAGAACTCCACTCCGTTGAATTGATCAGCTAGAGAAGAACCTGGTTCTACTTGGTGTCTCCAATTCACGTCGAATGACGACGAAAAGCAACGACGGCGGATTTGTGGCTTTTGCGCCTTGCTGTGTTTATCAACAAATGGAGGGACCTAAAGTTTATTCTAAGCTCACTCCGAACCGTCGATGGATTTTTGGGAGAAGCTTTTATTTCATGTCAGAAATACACTCGGAGGGTTTAAAATTCCCTGCCAAGGGGCAGCCGTAATTGGAAAAATTAATTTCCTATGATTTTAGATGTTGCTCGAATGTGGACTCGAACCCTGGCCTTCTGGTAGTACCCAATGCTAACCACTCGGCTATTGCGGGTAAAGACCTCTATGGGAAGAGATATTAAGAGAAGGAGCATCTACCGGACTACTCAGATATTTTATTAAAATATTTTTCTCGTGAAGTAGCTTTTAGTAGCAGTGAAGGCGAAGAAGAAGGATCGACTAAATTTGCCGCTGCAGTCTAAACATGCCAGTCATACAAGCGCTTACGTCAGCTGCTCCCTACATCCTTACTTTACATTTAATTTTTGCTAATGTTCACCACACACTCGCCCGGTTCTCTTCTTCATCTCCAACATGCATTTTCATAACACATCAGCATTATCTCTATGTACTTCACATGTTACAAGTGACCAAAGCTTTAAACTCGAGCCAATCACACTCCTCCACACTCTGTGTTCGCTGTTGGTGACGAAGATTTATTTGCATTTCATTGTAAGAAAGAATAGAAAAATTGCATTATTTGTAGCTGACAGAAAGTTGGGAGAGATGAGTTGAGGGGGTTGTGAGAGAGTGGGAGAGAGTGTGAGAGAGTGTGAATGACTCACTACACCCTTTGTGTGCAGGCAATAGCAGGATAAAGGTCATTTCCACAATTGCAACTGAACAAACATTGTAAACCAAGCACAAATAGCTAACTCATGCTCTTTTAACAACAACAACAACAACAACAACAACAACAACTACAACAATGACAAAACATTACAAGTATCTTTCAAAGTGACTTGCATTGCGTTATTTGAGTTGGCTTTGTTGCTTGGTGGTGGTGGTGTTGTTGATAGTTGTGTCAGCTGTGGCGGCGCCTCTACCATCAAACATCCTTTTTTACAGCTCTGCAATTCCGTTCCTTTGTGAATGTGTTACTTGTAACGGTACATTTGATAGTGTTGTTGTTTTTTCTCAACAGTTCTCGCTATCTCTTTGGAATTTGCATATCTAGTTTGGCATAGCTTCACATTTCTTTTTTCATCCACTTCTTCTTCCTCTTCTTCTTCTCTGCATCTACTTTTTCGGCTTTGCGTTCAATATGTTGAAATTCTCAGTATTGACTGCCAATCGAATTTGGTGAAAAAGTCATGCGGAAGTAATATGCTAATGTCTCGCACATATGTATGTATCTATGTATGTGCATGTGTTCGCATGTCCTGTCACGTAGCAGTCTCCCACGCGACAGCTGCCCAAGCTTTTGCATGACCAACAGTCCGATAAGACAGTAGTAAGATAAAGACTTCCTTCTATTTTTTAGCCAAAAATTCTTTTTTCCCTCTCTTGTCTTGCATTTCCAAGAAATATTTCCAAGCTGTTTCGATTTTCATTCCATTTTATTGCATATTTTTTAATGCAATAAGCAAAATTTTATATGGTTTTCCTACGGTTTTTGTTGCTCAATATTTTTCTTTTACACTTCAATACTTCTTCAGCTGTTTTTTCCACAAAGAAATTGCATTATCTTGAAGGATTTTATATATTTGCCATTTCACACTTGGAACATTATCGTTTCAAGATTTTTTTGGCATAAGAATTTTTTTCCCCTTTTTTGCTACTTCATATGAGTGCTTTGCGAGAGCTTTTTTTAAGAGAAAACCGTTTATTTACTTATTTTTGAGGGTAAGTATACTTAAGAGGGTAACTTATTGAAATGCTTTACAATGAAGTAGAATAAAAAAGTAAAATAAAATAAAATAAATTAAAATAAATTATAACATAATATTTAAATAAAATAATATTATAATATAACAAAATAAATTAAAACAAAAAAACTACTAAATTTAAATAAATTATATTAAACAAAAAACGAAATAAGTTTAAAAAAATACAATAAAATAAAATAAAATTTAAAACATTATAAAAATAAAAATACTAAATAATACAAAATAAATAAAACGAAATTATATTTAAAAAAAAATTAAAAAAAAGCAAAACAAAAATATATATAAATAAATTAAAAAAGTTACAATAAGATAAATAAAAATTAATATTAAAAAAAAAATTAAAACAACTAAATAAAAAAATATTAAATAAATTTAAAAAATTAAAAAAAAAAAAAATAAATATAAATTAAGATCTATAAATAAATTAAAGTAAAATAAAATAAATTAAATTAAATTAATTACAATTAGGCAAAAAAATAAATAATTTTAAAAAATTATAATTAAAAACTAATTAGAATAAACCAAAAAAATATATTAAAATAAAATATATTAAATATGCTAATAAATTAAAATTTAAAAAGATTTAAGTAAAAAAATATATTAAAAAAAAATAAAAATCAAATAATTACAGTAACATAAATTAAAACCAAAAAAAAAATATTAAATAAGTTAAAATAAAACAAAACAAAATAAAATAACATATAAAAATTAATAAAATGAATTAAAGGTAATTAAAATTAAATAAAAAGGATAAAAAATAAAATAAAATAAAAAGGTAAAAATCTCAAAATATTTATGGACATTTCTCTAATGTCGAATGCGACATTCGTATGCAATCAAAGTGAAAAAAATATATACAGCATGTCACACATAAATCTTTTCATAAGTAAAGAAATACTTGACAAAGAAAAATGTTTGAAGTGGATTTTGAATGTAACGCATATATTTATTTATTTATTTTTCATAACAGAACAGTTTTCATTTATTTGTGTACCATTTATGAAAAGAAAACAATCAAAACACAAAAAAAAATATTATATTCGATACTGTCTCAAAATTCTTTTCACATTTCAACAAAATTAAAGTTCAAAGCAGTATACGTGAACATTTTTATGTTAATATTTGGTGTGATCACCTGCAGCGTCTATTACACATTGTAAACTCGAGCGCATCGTTGAAATTAATTTTTTTTTTTAGGTCATATTCGAGTGGAAACTTCCCCCACTCCTCTTTGATGCACTGTATTAGGATGTTTTTGTTAGTAGGTGTCCCCCCTTCGCAACTCTTTTTAAATGTAATGCATCTACCACTTTTGAGCACTTATATATAGCAACCAAGCCCTGCATATGTAAGACTTGTGCTTTCTAATCACTATCTTGATATAATATGTATTTGAATTTATTTGGATTTTCTGGATCGGTTAGCACATATTGCTGGACACTTCTTTTTAAAATGTTACGTAAAATGTCTAAATACATATTTCCTGTCACATTATCTTCAATAACTCTTATTTCACCAACACCTTTGTTACAACTACAACTCCATACCATTACACTAACCTTTCCCTAATTTTACTGCGGGAATAATGTTCTTGCTTTGTAGGGCTGTTAGCGGCTTTCTCCAAACTCTTTGAGGTCCATCGTGGTAGTATAGCATTATTTTTGTCTCATCACAAAAAAAAAAACACATCATTCCAATATTCTACTGGATGTAAAATGTGAGTTAGAGTAAAAGAAAGTCGTTTCTCAACGTTTATTTGCGATAGCGATGGTTTTTTTCTGGCACTTCCTGATGATTAACTATTTGTTATCACAAAAACAAATAGAAGGCGCCAGCAATATTTTCTGCTGCGAAAAAGGGAATTCAAACTAATATACAGTAATCTAATCTACTAATTAAACAATAAAACTCATCAATATTGCTGATTTTGCCTTGGAACAACTTAAAAACGATAACGATATTTTTAAGAAAATCCTCTTTTCCGATGAGGCTCACTTTCATCTGAGTGGTGCGCTTCTGGTGCGAAGAAAATCCACGAATTATTCATGAACAACCATTATATTCACCTAAATTGACAGTTTGGTGTGGTTTTTGGTCTGGTGGAATCATCGGTCCGTACTTCTTTCGAAATGAAGCTGGTAGCATCGTTACTGTCAATGCAGATCGGTATAGATCGATGATAACTAACTTTTTTTGGCCACAATTGGAAGAAGTTGATCTCAACAACATCTGGTTCCAACAAGACGGGGCTACGTGTCACACAGCACGTGCAACAACCGAATTATTGCGAGAAAGGTTTGGAGATTTGATTATTTCAAGAAATTGTGACATTGAATGACCTCCAAGAAGTTGTGATTTAGCACCATTAGACTACCTCCTGTGAGGTTATTTGAAGTCATTGGGCTTTAGCAATAAATCAGAGTCTCTTCAAGCTTTAAAAGTCAATGTTGAATGTGGTAGTTATCCCATACAACTTGATTTAGTGGAAAAAGTGGTAAAAAAATCGGGTTCGTCGAATTCGTTTCTGCAAAAGATGTCACTGAGGCCATTTGAATGATGTTATATTCAGAACTTAATTGCATCGATTGTACTTCACATTAAATAAAAAACATTTGAATTTCCTTAACAATTAGTGTTTTTTTTAAAGAAATCATATCACACTTATTGGAAAATCCTATATATAAGGTAAAAAAAATTTTATTTAAAAAAAATAAAAAATTACTAAAAATAAATAAATAAATAAAAAACATAATTAAAAATAAGTAAATCAAATTAAAATTAAGAAAATTAATTAATATAAAATAAAAGAAAATTGTCCAAAATTCAAATATTTCTACGGCTATTTTCACTTGTATTTGTATAAAATGCATAATTTCAAATGCACGCCCAACCTCCAGACTCCATATGTAGCACATTTCAAACATGGAAATGTTCTATACGCTATTAAGTATATCTCTGTGTGTGTGCTTAACCGGATATCAGCTTGTACTACTCGTACATGCTTTTTGTAGTAATAATTTCAAGAATTGCACTAGGGAAAAATAAACAGTAAAGAGGGGTTTGCTGCAATAACAACACGTGTTGCAAATACTTGGGGAAATTTGTAATTGCTTGGATAGTAAGTAACACGTTTAGAGTTATATATAAAGGGTGATCCATGTAGAGGTACTTTTTCAAAGCCTTCTTTTTCTTTAACAGATAAAGTGTGAGTCATGTCAAGCAGTCATGTTACTTACATGCATTGCTTGGCATTTAATCATGGAAAGACTTACGCCTGAACAACGTCTACAAATCATTCAGCTCTATTCCGAAAATTCATGTTCTGTAAAGAATGTGTTTCACGCGCTTCGCTCAACTTATGTTCAACAAAATCGGCCTACTGAGCATACTATTCGCAACACTAACAGCCATCTCAAGACCCGGCATTCATTATTGGATAATATTCATTCGAATAGACCACGTCCAGCATGCAGAGAAGAAAATATGGCGGCCGCAGCTGAGAGTGTACACGACGATCGTAGAGAGTCGATTCGGCGCCGTTCGCAGCAATTCGGACTGACGTATGGAACGACTTGGGACATTTTACGTCGGGCTCTTAAAATGAAAGCGTACAATATACAGCTTTTGCAAAAACTTAAGCCGTTTGATCTTCCCAAGCGACATAGCTGGGCTCTTGAAAAGTTCCAAGAAGATCCGACGTTTTCGAGCCAAATTTTTTTCAGCGATGAGGCCAATTTCTGGCTCTCAACGGGTATGTATACCAGCAAGACTGCCGCATTTGGGACGAGGAGCAGTCTAAAGAGATTTAAGTGCTACCAATTCAGTGAAAAAACAACGGTTTGGTGTGGTTTGTGAGCCGTTGGAATCATCGGTCCATATATCTTCAAAAATGATGCCGGTGAGAATGTAACCGTCCATGGCGACCGTTATCGCGCCAAGATAACCGACTATTTGATCTCCACGACATTTGGTTTCAGCAAGACGGCGTCACTTCCCACTCATCGCATCAATCAATGGATTTATTGAGAGAACACTACCGTGAGCAGATAATTTCACGTTTTGGGCCGGTCGATTGACCACCAAAATCGTGTGATATCACACTGTTAGACTTTTTCCTGGGGCAATATGTAAAGTCTAAAGTCTATGCGGACAATGTTGTTTCGATTCAGGCCTTGGAGCAAAACATCACTCGGGTTATTCGCCAGTTACCAGTCGAAATGCTAAAACGAGTTATCGAAAATTGGACTCAGTGAATGGACCATGTGAGATGTAGCCGCGGCCAATATTTGAAAGAGATAATCTTCAAAAAACATATGCCAAAGAATGTTCTTTCGTATGATAATAAACATTCCCCATTAAATTTGAATTTTCTGCGTTTTTTTCTTTAAATAGGTAGGGAAGCTGGAAATGGATCACCCGTTATATATAAATATGCATTTAAAACAAGGAACAAGGAATTCAATTTGATTTGGATTTTATAGAGTAAATGATAAAAAGGCTTTTGAGAAAATAATGCATTATTTTCAGTTTTGAAAAATATTAAGAAAAAAGATTAATTTTTTTTAGAATTTTTATCAACTCAATATAAAGCAATACAACTAAAATTTCATTAAAATCTCGCATTATTTTATTTCACTTAATTTTGAACGCATTCAATATTCAATATGCGCACAAATGTCACTTTTTGTTTTATATATTTGAAAATGCAGCTAATTTGCAATTTCATTGTCATTATTATTACTATTTTATTATTTAATGAATATGCTGTGCCGTCATTTATGGCATTTACAATGCGCGGTCAAAACCAAAAAACCTTTTGCAATTGATTTACAATTGTATTATTGTATCGTAATTATCGTTGATCGTCCATCATATTCAATTTATTGATAAAATCGTAAATTCAAGTACATATTTTTGTACATTCCTGCCCGTTTGTGTGTGTGTGTGTTGCACAGAAAATGTGAATTTCGCTGCTGCTTTTCAATTATGTATTGTGAAATCCACAACAGGAAATGTTAATCTAGTTAATCGGTTGACCTAATTCAGCGCTAAGCTATGGAAACATGTAAAGGACAAATTGATTGTTTGGAAAATGTGTGAATAGGAATTGGTATCTGAATATTGGTTTCAAGTGTGTATGTGTAGATTTACTGAAATAATATTTTTTTTTCTCTTTTCTTAATAAAAAAATTTGAATAAAAATAAATTAAAGCATGAAAATATTTTTAAAAAGGTTTCCACTTAATTAAAAGAAAATTCAAAATTTCCAAAAGTCAGCGTAAACAAATTAGCGTCTCAAAACGTTTTTAAAAATAGTTATTCTACCAAAGCAGTGTTTAACTCGAAAATTATTAAATATATCTTACATACAAACCATTCTGAACAATTTTTTCCTGTACATTTTACTCCCATTTAATTCATCTTAATTGCACACACTTCTTATAAGAATTACCAGACATGGCAATTCAGTAGTTTTCGCCTCTTAATGAACTCCACGTAATAACAATGCAGATTAATTGAAGATAAAAATCGCTAAAAAATTATATGTAACATTTTGTTGCAAATAATAAGTGTCCTTTCATATGCATATGTATGTACGTATACTCGAATATATGTCTTTACGCAACGCAATCAAGATTGAGATTTCCTTTATTCGCCGAAAAATGCGCATCTGCGTTCATCTCACAATTGAAACCGATTTAAATATGTATATACAATTGGCTATATAAAGGCAATAATAATAACAAGCATTACGAGGAGAGTAACACATGTAAGTTACTCATACGACGTGGCGGACGGAGTGGTGAAAGAAAAAACAATTAAAAATAAATATCAATTTGAACATTCAGGCAATTTTTATGTTGTAATAATGTAAGTGTAAGACACAATTAAAAATCTTTATTAATTTTTTTTATTTTTATTTTTTATTTTTTTTTATTTATTTTTTTTTATATTTTATTTTATTTTATTTTTTTTTATATATTTTTAATTTATTTTTTTTTTATTTTTATTTTTTTATATATCTTTTTTAATTTTTTTTATTTTTTAATTAAGTTTATTTCATTTTATTTATTTTAATTTTATTTTATTTTATTTTATTTTATTTTAATTTAATTTATTTTTTTTTTTTTTTTTGTTTATGTTATTATATTTTATTTTACTTTATATAATTTTTTTATTTTATTTCAATTAGTTTACTTTATTTTATTTTATTTTATTTTATTTTATTTTATTTTATTTTATTTTATTTTACTTTTATTTTATTTTAATTTATTTTATTTTGTTTTATATGTAAATTAATTTCTTCTCAGCTTAGCTTAGCTAACATCGGGGGGCCGACTCAGGAAAGAATAAAGCTCCTAATAGCGACTACGCTCAATATCTTACTTTAAGGAGCGGAGTTATGGGCAGACACACTCAAGAGTAACAGACAAAAGGTAATAGCTAAAGTCTACCGGACAGCAGCTCTGAGGGTAGCGTTGGCTTACCGAACAGCATCAGTAGATGATATGGCTGTAATAAGCGGGAGCGTTCCCATTGACCTCTTAGCAGCGCAGAAAAGAAAATAAACTGAACACTAAGAAAAATTAGGTACCAGGGAAGTGCTATTAGCTAGAGCATGCTTAATTTGAGAAGATATAAGATAGGAAACTCTTAACCGGTGTCAGAAATGAAGGGAAATTGAAAATCGGGACCCATGGACGGTCAGGTTTATAACAGATGTCAGAGTCTGGACAAATAGAACATTCAGGAAGGTAAATTACTATATTACCCGAATGCTCTACGGTCACGGATACTTCCGAAAATATCTAAATACAATTGGGAAAGCCGAAGCCCGGTCATGTTTCTATAACGACGCCAACGATGATGATGCCGAACATATGTACATTCTTCAAATGCACTCGCTGACATGCTGAGCGAATCAGACTCAAAAACACAGTTGGACCGCTAAGCACAGATAATGTTACTTCAGTCATGCTGCACAGCGAAGAAAATTGTAAAAACACAAAGAAATTCGTAAAACATTTGCTACGAAGGAAAAAGCGGGATCTGGACGCAGGCGACGGGATGTAATCTCCCTACGAAAAAAAATGGAACGCCACCCTGAATTAATACGAAAGCGGTTCCAAGGTAGATAAGTCTTTTAGTGACCTGCAAGTGGCATATACCATTGATATGACGACATAATGGTGATGCATTTTTTCATTTCTTCGCCCTCAAAAAAAAGTATCTTAAATTAATTTATTTTCATTTTTACTTTTTTATTTCATTTCAGTTAATTTTTTAATTTCATTTTATTTTGTCTTACTTTAATTTATATTATTTTTTTCGTTTTATATTATTTTATTTTAGTTTAGTTTGGTTTTTCATTTATTTTATTTTTTTTTCGGGTATTTTTTTTATTCATTTTTTTATATTTTTTTTAGTTTATTATATTTTTTGGGCTTATTTTTTTTAATTTTTTTTTTATTTAATTTTATTATTTTTTTTTCTTAATTTCTTTTTTTGTTATATTTTTTCAATTTATTTTATTTTTTTATTTTGGTTCATTCTTTCATTTATTTTAATTATTTCGTTTATTTTTATTTTATTTTTTTATTTTTTTTTTTTACCTTTTTAATTCATTTTTGTTAGCGCAGTTAGACCGATTAAAGTAAAACGTTAGATATATGATTTAACAATTTTAGTTTATTTTTTATTTCATTTTATTTTGTCTTATTTTATTTTACTTTATTTTATTTTATATTTCTTTTATTTCATTTTATTTTATTTTATTTATTTTTCTTACTTTATTTTTTTTTAGTTTTTTTCACTTTATTTTATTTTAGTTTATTTTGTTTAATTTTTTTTTTTTTTATTTTTTTTCATTTTATTTTTATTTTCATTTTATTTTATTTTGTTTTAGTTAAATTTATATTATTATATTTTATTTTATTTTATTTTATTTTATTTTATGTTATTTTATTTTATTTAGTTTATTTTATTCTATTTCACTTTTATTTAATTTAATTTATATTGTTTTATTCTATTTTATTCTATTTTATTTAATTTTATTAATTTTTTTTTTTTGCTTTCACATTATTTTATTGTATTTTATTTTATTTTATTTTATTTTATGTTATTTTATTTTATTTAGTTTATTTTATTCTATTTCACTTTTATTTAATTTAATTTATATTGTTTTATTCTATTTTATTCTATTTTATTTAATTTTATTAATTTTTTTTTTTGCTTTCACATTATTTTATTGTATTTTATTTTAGTTTGTATTATTTTATTTTATTTTATTTTATTTTTATTTTTATTTTTATTTTCATTTTATTTTATTTTGTTTTAGTTAAATTTATATTATTATATTTTATTTTATTTTATGTTAATTTATTTTATTTAGTTTATTTTATTCTATTTCACTTTTATTTAATTTAATTTATATTGTTTTATTCTATTTTATTCTATTTTATTTAATTTTATTAATTTTTTTTTTTGCTTTCACATTATTTTATTGTATTTTATTTTATTTTATTTTACTTTTTTGAAATCCTTTATACTTTGCAACTGAAAGCCACTTAAGCTTAAAGACCATTACAACAAACAAAATATGGCAGACAAAAATTATATGCGACGAGTGCGTTGAGCTCGTTAAAACATTCAACAGCAAGTAGAAATGCTTAAAAGCAACTTGACCAATGACCACTCGGCAGTTGGTTGGCCTGATTGGTGGGGTAAAGAAAACAAAGGCATTGCGCGTTAGGGAGAAAGAAATCCAGCAGTTAAGCAGAGGGTCGTACAAAAAATGCCATTCGGCGATATTTCCCCATTTGCTGTAATTTTAAGGTACAAAACGTGATGTGAAACCATGTTTATTCGCCACCATCACCATCGCCAACGCCATCGCGGTCGTCCCAACAACACCAACAGTGCAGCGAACGTCATCTGTACGCAAACAGTATAAAGCGAAATAGTAGCATTTTATATCAACCATTGAGAGTATAAACGACCAGAGCTTAATAGCATACTTCTGGGCGGTAGGGAGTGGTGGCGACAGCAACTCTCGTGCATTATAAGCCCCAACGGTATGATTGCTGATGTTTCTCTTCTACTCCTGCTGCTGCTTCTGCCGCTGCTGCTGCTGCTGCTACTGCTGAGCATGAAACAATGAAGATGCGCGTGCGTTTTATTGCCAAAGAAAGTTATGCGAGGCACGTTTCATATACTCAACCGTTTGAGGGCATCATTTCAGACATAGCGCCATAGCTCATGTGTGCTTGCGTATGTATGTATGTTTGTCTTTAGCCAGCAAAGACAATACAATGTCCAAACGTGTCGGCGGTGTGGGTGGGTGGGTGTGTGTGTATGTGTGTGGGTGCAGTGCTGGCTCTAAAACAAGTACTTTGTATGCAAAACGAGCAACAACAAAATTTACCACTCCAAAACAAAAGTTTCCTTATTATTATGGGGATTTTAAAATGTTTCAATGCACCCGCAGCAACGAGCACTAACTATAGTATATTTCTATTTCCGCTTTTCGCAAACGCTCTATTATTACAAGTACCTAAGTAAGCGTGTGTGGCTGTGTGTGTGTGCGCGTTACATTGACTAACCATTAAATACTTGCTCATTGCGCTTAACAAGCCGGAAAAAAATATGTTCTAAATCAGAATCACGTTGAATTCCACAGAATTTTAAGTACAAGTAATGGCGCATGGAAGCGTACGGAGCGTGTATGTACGATGTGCATCAGCGGTTAGGAACAACAACAAATTTGTATGAAAAATTGCTGCAGTTTGTGCAAAGCGCTGACATTATGTGATATGTATGTGTGTATGTATGGCTGTTTTTATGAACTCGAATGGAGGGGCATGAGCATATTTCGCCATTTCGTCTGCAGCACCTGCAGCCTTGGACTATGCAATAACGAGAGCTATTACTTTATATCAGATATATATAAAAAAATATATTGTTTTTTTTTATAATTTGTAAATCTTAAAAATTATTGTTTTTATTTTTTATTTATTAATTTTTTTTTTTTAATAATTATGGTATCGTGATTTTCTGATAATTTATAATTTAATTTAAATCGTCGAAAAAAAATATTTTTTCCAAAATTTGTACAATATTTTTTTATATTATCTTATGGTTTTATTTGTATTTTTCAATAAAAAAAAATTAATTAACAATTATTTAAATTTATTAAATAAATACCTCATGGTATAGAGCAGTGCCAAAAACTAACATAATAAATGTTTCAAATCGCTTACCTGCAAAGATAAAAATTTCAGAATATATTGGTGAGTAAAGTTTTTGAAAATTTTATGAAAACAAAGTCAATAAATTTTGTGTGTTATTTTTGTAATTTTAATTTTTACATAAATGTCATAGCTAAATTTCAATTAAAATTTTATATCAAGTTTATTACGGAAAATTAAGTGCACAAAGCTTTCCTGATCCTCCCGAAGAATTTTGAAGAGTTTCCATTACAGTTCTTTATGAAAATTCCTATAATTTATTAACACTTTCCTACTTTTTTTTCTCTTTTTTTTCATTTATATATTCCATTTTGCTTTGAAACTTAAATTGCGAAATTAAAATTTATTGAAAAATATTTAAGAATAATTTTACGGTGGACACTCCATAGAAAATGTTCCAATAACATATTAAACATCAATATAGGACTTATTGGATTTTATGCAATTTTTTTTAATAATTAAAAAACTATATAATGATGAACCAAAGAGGTAAGGCTTTTTAAGGATATACCAAAAAAGACCAACCAGCAAGTGAAAAACTCTTTAGTGTTTGTATATAAAGGGTGATCCATTTCTAGATTCCCTACTTCTTTAAAGGAAAAAAACACAGAATATTCAAATTTAATGGTTAATATTTATTATCATTCGAAGGAACATTCTTGGGCATTTTTTTTCTTTTTTTTTTTTTGCAAGACTAGCCGTTGAGTCCAATTTTCGATAACTCGTTCGAGCATTTCCTCTGGTAACTGGCGAATGAATCGCATGATATTTTTGTCCAAGGCCTCATTCGAAACGGGATTCTACGCATAGACTTTAGGCTTTATATATCCCCACAGGAAAAAGTCTAAAGGTGTGATATCACACGATCTTGGTAGCCAATCGACCGGCCCAATACGTGAAATTATCTGCTCACTGAAGTGCTCTCTCAATAAATCCATTTATTGATGCGATATGTGGGAAGTGGCGCCGTTTTGTTGAAACCAAATGTCGCGGAGATTAGGGGCTTCAATTTCAGGCATCAAATTGTCGGTTATCGTGACGGTCGCTATTGACGATTACGTTCTCACCGGTATCGTTTTTGAATAACTAAGGGACGACGAATCAACCGGACACAAACCACACGCAAAAGTTTTTTTTTCGGATAAAGTGGCAGTTGTTGAATCTGTTCAGATTGCTCTTCTTTCCAAATGCGGCAATTTACTTGTTTACATAACCACTGACCCAGGAACGGGCCTCATCGATGAACAAAATTTGGTTGGAAAACCCATAGAGCCCATAGAGCGAAGCGATGTCGCTAGGGAAGGACGAGCGGCTTCAGTTCTTGCACAGGCTGTATGTTGTACGCTTTCAATTTAAGATCTCGTCGTAAAATGCATCAAGTCGTGCCATACGTCAGTCCGAGTTGCTGAGAACGGCGCCGAATTGACTCTCCACGGTCTTCGTGTACACTCTCAGCTATATTCCGTCGAATATTATCCAGTAATGAATGCTGGGTCTCAAGATGGGTGATGGTGTTGCGAATAGTACGCTCAGTAGGCCGATTATGTTGACCATAAGTTGAGCGAAGCGCGCGAAACATACTTCTTTACAAAACGACGTGAATTATTAAATTAATAACTAAGTTGAATGATTTGTAAACGTTGTTCAGACGTATGTCTTTCCGACAGCCTGACACGACTCACGCGTGATCTGTCAAAAAAAGGCTATTGAAAAAGGGACCTCTGTTTGGATGACCCTTTATTATCACATAAACATGTTATACACATGCAGAAGGCTGTGCAATTGAAATTACGAATCCTTGGGTCCCATATAACCCATATACGTTTTGGTCTTCAAAATAAGCCAATTTTCTGACTCAGCTCAAGACATTCTATAAGACGCGAGGAATTCATAGAAGGAGAATGCATCATAGCTAGCCTGTTTTAATTATATCTCATTTGTGAAAATCCCTCAGCAGTATACATCTAACAAATCAAAGAGATGTGACGATAAATTAATCAATCTTCGCTGCAAAAACTTTAAAGTAATCTCTGTTATTTCGCTTACAAGCTGCGGTTGAGGAACTTAGCTCAGCCAGTTACTGCTCCGACGAGGATTGGGAAGATCTATGCGGTATGTGAGGTGCAGTTCTGAATTTTTACTCTAAATTTCTTTATCTAATCTTCATACTTTTGAAGAGTGTTGGGCACCACTGCGCTCTTACTTATTATTACAATGAATTTTGGCTGCATTTCAAGCTCCATTTCACATTGACTCAGGATATACATATATCATTCAGTTATAAGTTTCCGGGTATTCAAGATGATTGAATTTGCTCAGAATTTCTTTAACAAAATGTGGTTTTGGTTTCTCAATTTTTTTTTTTCAAATTTGTTTTGTTTGCTGTTGTCTTTGGTAAACTTTTCTACCAAAACATTTCAAAATTTTTGACTAAAGCAATGCCAAAGGCGACAACAACATCAGCAGCAGTAGTTGTACTCGTATTAGTGTTACAATGCATTATTTTCAACAACAATAACAACAACACCTAAATATATGCATTTGATTATACAACAACAAGCGTATGACAAGAGTGTGAATTGTGTTAGAAAAGTAGCTTCTGCATCAATGACAGCGGCAGACACGCAGTAGCAGCAGCAACAGCAACATCAACACCAACGGCAATGGCATGAGGAGTAGCATGCAACCAAAAGTTGTGGCAAGTGGCAGGTTATCTCTAGACTCACACACATACACACATACACACACCACACCACACCAAAAAAACATTGCAGAAATTTGCTCTCATGTAATTTTAGCTACACAAACACACATACAAACACCTTGTTGTTGTTGTTTTACTGAATACTGTTGCCCATGTTAATTTTATAAATTGCTACTGACAACATTGTCACAGTGTTAAAGTTAATATGCTTGGCATTGTTCTTGTTTTGTTTTTGTTGTTTCTACTGCCGTCATTGCCTGTCGAAGTGTTTAGTAGTGAGCTGCTTGTGCACTAGCATAGCTGGCTACTTAACGCTGCCTTACGCTAGGAAAAAAGGGTGGAAACTAATTTCTGTTGTTGCCGATGGAGAGAGATTTTCAAAAATTACTTTCGAAAAGCTGCTCAAAACTGTGTGCATGTGTTTTTGGTGTAATTCTGCAGAGCAAAAACTAGTTAGAAACTAGTTAGAAACTAGTTCGTAACTAGTATGTCAAGCAAAAAAAGGCAATTTTCTTTTATTTATGTGCGTAAGTGGTATTTCAATGAGTTAAAAGTTGACTAGTATAATACTAGATCAAAGTGAACTAGTTATTTTCGGACCAAAATTATGCTTTTGATGTTCAAACATTATTTTTAAGAAATCAAATTTATACACTAATGTATCACATTAGAATATTTTTGGTATTAAGTCATATTAAAAATGTTTCAAAAAAATTTTTTTTTAAGTTGAAATTAAAAAATACAAAAACAAAAAATGTAGTAGCAGTTTTACAATTGCTACCAATTTGGTAATTTTTTAATTTATGTAATTTCAGTCACGAAATACAAGTATTAAACTAGCACTTTTTGTAACTAGTTTGTGATGTCACCACTTCATTATAGCGCATCATTTTGTCCTCTCAGTTTGCTGGAGTTCGTTTTTTCTTCTTCTATTTTTGAGTAAATTTAATGCACTGTTGAGTATGCAAGACCATGCATGTGATTTTTGGGTATAGCAATAATAATAATAACAATAACAACAGCAAGCAATGTAGATGGATAAGTATATTATATAGAAAATATTTTTGTTGATTTTCTCTATTAGTACACAAACAAAGTATGTTGGCTGTCACAGGGAATTATTTTCTCATCTAAGCATATATATATATATGTGTGTGTATGTACATATTGCACGTCCTGTATTTATTATAATACCTTTACGTGGTGTTTATACTTTCTAGAAATTAATTTTTTGACTTACAAAAATAAAAAAAATTTAAATTTCAATTTTAATATAAAATGCCGTTTCATGCTAATGAAAACTATACAGAAAAACAAGAAATTGAAATTTGTATGAAAGAGGGAATAATACTCAAATTGATGCGCATCGACGTTTAAATTAGGATCCGTTTGAGTTGACTAATTTTATTCGGAATGTATTAAAAGATGAGCAGAGTTCACATATTTTACTCGGAAGGGAGTGAATAAAGAACATTATTCTTATTATAAAAAAATATCCAGACATATACAGAAAAATAAAGAAAGTAATAATGACTTGTCGGATAACCTGAAATGAAAATTTCTCAGTGAAGATAAAACTGGGATTGGTTCGAGGATCGATTATAGATTGATAGAGTTTTTTTTAGTAAAAAGAAGGAACAGCTGTAAAAAAAAAAAATTAAAAAAAATAGTCTTCTATATTTTTATGCGTGATTTCATTTTCACAAGATCTTGGAGGCCAATTCACAGGTCCAAAACGTGAAATTAGGCGGTCACCAAATGTGTCTTTCAATAAATCCATTGTGGCACGAGCTGTGTTACATGTTGCGCCGTCTTGTTGAAACCACATCTCCTGGACATCATGGTTATTCAATTCAGGAATCAAAAAGTTAGTAATCATGGCTCTATACCGATCACCATTGACTGTAACGTTCTGGCCATCATCGTTTTTGAAAAAGTACGGACCAATGATTCCACCAGCCCATAAAGCGCACCAAACAGTCAGTTTTTCTGGATGTAACTGTTCTGTGTTTCAACATACACTTGAGGATTACCTTCACTCCAAATGCGGCAGTTTTGTTTGCTGACGTAGCCATTCAACCAGAAGTGCGCTTCATCGCTAATCGACGTAGTGCGCGATACGTTTTCCGCACAGAACCATTATTTTCGAAATAAAATTTCACTATTTGCAAGCGTTGCTCAGGCGTGAGTCTATTCGTGATAAATTGCCAAACCAAACTGAGAACAAATCACTTGACAGCTGTTAAATCGGTCGCCATCTTGAAAAGTAATGCCAACTTAAAGTTCTATACTCTATAAAAAAAACACCCTTTACTTTAAATAAGGAATTTAACGTGCAAATAAATTCAACAGATAGGTTTTCAAAGAAATTACCATTAAGAAAACTTATATTTAATGGAAACAGATTTTCATAAAAATGAAGTGTAAAAATGAAAACAGACCTTTGATACAAAATTACCGCTGTATAGCTAAACTCTTTGCAATTCCAAAATGATTTGAATCACTTATCACTGACCAATTGACTCATTCATTCTCATCATTTATATCAGATTGCAAACATAGCATTGTTAATTTACTTGAGTTCACTTCTTATATCATCAATGCATTCAGAAGGAGCAGCAGCGTTGACATAATATATATATCGGCATCAACAAAGCTTTTGATAAAGTATGTCACTCGTTGCTAAGCAAGAAACTTGGCATCTGGGTTTCCAACTGAAATTTTTCTAATAGATCTCCTCACACCTGTGTGATCGAACTCATATTACTCCTGTTTAAAAATTGGATTTCAGATTCCAATAATGCTCCATCTGAAGCATTCCAGAATAGCCATCTAGGCCCGATTTTGTTTTCGTTATTTATAAAAAAAATATCTACTCAGATAAAATTTAAAAAAAATTTAATATATGCGGAAGATGTCAAACTTTAAAAATCTTATACTTCGGTAAATGAAGGTATTTTACTACAAATACACATAAACAGCATGGTTGAAAGATGTAAAACAAATCGGATGTGTGCCTCCCGAAGAGCCATACATACAACTACTTACACTATAGATAATTACAATTTGGAACAGATTCACCGTTTTATAGACCTAGGGATCACTATGCACCCTTCACACATCACAATGGTAAAATTCACGTTCTGTAAAGAATGTGTTTCGCGCGCTTCGCTCAACTTATGGTCAACATCATCGACCTATTGAGCGTACTATTCGCAACACCATCACCCATATTGAGACCCAGCATTCATTATTGGATAATATTCGACCGAATAGACAACATCTAGCACGCAGTGAAGAAAATATAGCGGTCGTAGCTGGGAGTGTACACGAAGACCGTGGAGAGTCGATTAGGTGCCACTCGCAGCAACTCGGACTGACGTATGGAACGACTTAGAGCATTTTACGTCGAGATCGTATAGAATACAGCTTGTGCAAGAACTGAGGCCGCTCGACCTTCGCAAGCCACATTGCTTTCCACTATGGGCTCTTGAAAGGTTCCAAGAAGAACCGATGTTTTCGACCTAAATTTTGTTCAGCAATGAGGCTCATTTCTGGCTCAATGGGTATGTAAACAAGCACAATTGCCTCATTTGGGACAAAGAGCAATCTGAAGAGATTCAAGAGCTGTCATTTCGTCCAGAAAAACTAACGGTTTAGTGTGGTTTGAGGCGAATGGAATCATTGGTCCAGTGAGAACGTAACCGTCAACGGCGACCGTTATCGAGTCATTATAAACGACTATTTCATGCCTAAAGTTTAAGCTCGAGATCTCCAAGACATTTGGTTTCAACAAGATGGCGCCACTTCCCACGTATCGTATCAATCAATGGATTTATTGAGAGAATACTTCGGTGAGCGGATAATTTCACGTTTTGGGCTGATCGATTGGCCACCAGGATCGTGTGATATTACACCGTTAGACTTTTTCTGTGGGGATATATAAAGTCTATGGTCTATGCGGACAATCGTGTTTCGATTCAGTCCATGGAGCAAAACATCACGTGTCGTTCGCTCGAACGAGTCATCGAAAATTCGACTCAACGGATGAACCATGTGAGACGTCGCCGGGGCCAACATTTGAAAAAGATAATTTTCAAAAAATAAATTCCAAAGAATGTTCTCTCGAATAATAATAAATATTTCCCATTGAAATTAAATTTTCTGTGCTTTTTCTTTAAAAAAAGTAAAGAACCTCAAAATGAATCACCAAATAAACGCTCTTGTAAAGAACTTATTCAGGCAATTTCTGTTGTGTTCCACGCCGTACAGCATTATTTCTTTTAGGACAATCTCCTTTCAGGGAGAGGTGCGTATTTCTGATATTTTTTAAGATCGCAAGAGGAAGTTAAGTTAGATAGGAATGGCTGATACTAATGGGATCACAAATAGACATACGAGGTATATTCAAAGGAAAAGGTGAATTTTGATTTTTTTTTTCGGGCTGTGTACATTCGATTACCGATATTTTGTTTTTGTTATAATCGGACACATAAATTTACCATGTGCTTGCATTAGGAGCATACTTCGATGAATAGTTTGTTTTTGACAGCAGAAGAAATTAGTCACGTTTTTGTGTGCTGTTCATTTTTGGAATTTTGAAAGAAATGGATCAAAGAATTTCTACTAAATTTTGTGTTAAGAATTGAATAAAGTGCTCCAAGTCACTTGAAAAGTTGACTGGAGGATTCGGTGAGTCCATTTTGTCTCAAAAAAGTGTTTATAAGTGCTACAAACGCATTACGGAAGTCCGAGAAGATGTTGATGTCGATGAGCGTCTGGGAGGTGCGACCACGTGAACAAGCGAAGGAAACAACGAAACAGTGAAAAAATTGTTCTTGAAAGTCGTCAACTCACTATTAGGGAAGTTGCAGAGGATGTTGCTTTTCAATTTTCTCGAATGTTTTGGGCTTGAAAAATGTGGCAGCGAAGTTTGGTCCGAAATTGCTAAATTTTCGGGAAAAGCAATTTCGTATTAGTATCGCTCAGGAGTTATTTAATCATAACTGGTGATGAAACGTGGGTATAATATGGTTATGACGTCGAAATAAAGGTCCAATCATCCCAATGGAAGCTGCCGGATAGCCAATACTGAAAAAGACACGTCAAGTTCGATCAAATTTGAAGATTTTACTCACTGTTTTCTTTGATTACAATGGTGTGGTGCATAAGGAGTTCTTGACAAAAGGTCGAACAGTTAATAAGGAAT
Source organism: Neoceratitis asiatica (assembly GCA_030068015.2). Classification (NCBI taxonomy): domain Eukaryota; kingdom Metazoa; phylum Arthropoda; class Insecta; order Diptera; family Tephritidae; genus Neoceratitis; species Neoceratitis asiatica. The sequence continues at coordinate 55,493,994 of CM061526.1, read as the reverse complement.
ATTACAAGGAAATTATGCAACGTTTGCGTGAAGCAATAGGGCTCAAACGATCGGAATTGTGGAAAAACAAATCGTGGATTCTGCATCACGGTAATGCACCAGGGCACCCATCAACGCTTATTCGTGATTTTTTGGCAAAAAACAAACCGTAATCATGCCTCAACCGCCGGTTTCTCCAGATTTGGCTCCCTGCGACTTTTCCCTATTCCTAAAACTAAAGAAAGCAATGAAGGGAAAGCGTTTTGTCACAATTGCTGAAATCAAGTCAGAATCGAAGAAAGAGCTGATGGCCATACCGAAAAGCGAATTTCAGAAGTACTTCGAGGATTGGAAAAAGCGTTGGCACAAGTGTATTATATCCGAGTGGGAATACTTTAAAGGGGACAAAAATATATATTGATGAATAAATAAGTACTTTTCAAAAAAATTCTAAATTCACACACCTCGTATAAGGCACTTTCGTTGTGCCACAAAAAGTAGAAATATCCTGAACGCTGTACCGGTTTTCATTTAGTGTATAACACAAATCTAAAAGTTCACCTGATGTCAAGAACGTATACAATCTTAGAACTTGTAGTAGCATTCTAATAAATATGGGGCAGTTCGTCAGAAACTGCATAGGCACCTAAGGAGGACCTCGAAAGCGCATATGTTGACATAAACAACTCTGAAGTTGTTAAATAATTTCAAGTCAACCGGTATTTTAACGTCGAAGCCCCGATCTGGCCGTCCAAACATATTATGGGTACGGGAAGAACGCAAAATAATAAATCTGGTGAAAGTTAACCCGCGAATACGTCAACAAATATAGTTGAAAACGTAAATAAAACTATTAAAAAACAATTTGTGCAGAAACTGGCAGAAAAGTTTTACGTAAAGATTGATATCATGGTAGTTTCGCTTGAAAAAAGCTTATATCTCACTTGTCAACAGACGAAAAAGCATTGAATTTGCTGAAAATTATATAAACAAAATTCTGGAAACAATTCATTTTTTTCGGACTAGAGCATACTTCGGCATAAAGGTCGCCAAATTGTGTGGTGTAAATCAGGAACAGCCTTTGAAAAACAAAATCCTGTTGGTATAGTGAACATGGTGGTGAAGCATACTGGTCAAATAGTCAGACTTTGGCTCTTGTATAATGTCCCTAGACAGCTTAAAATGCCTCCTCAGTTACCCAATCTCATTCCTATAGAGCATCTTTGGGATATATTAGGAAAAAGAATTCGTCAGAATATAATAACAAATAAGAGGTTTTGTGAAAAGTTTTGCTGGCAGAATGGTCCCGAATTACAGCTGAGGAAACAGATAAGTTCGTAAATTCAATTCGTCTGGGAAGATACTGCAGTGACTTGGCTTTATGAACAATGGTTGGTGTAGTAAATGGCCGTCCACTGTTCTTCACTTCGAACTATACTCTATCTGTCTGTCCCTATTGAGTCGTTGGGAATTTTCCGAAAGTCAGACGCGGGGCAACGTATTCTTAGGGAAAATGCCATACTACTGTCCTCATGTATCCTAACTCTCAGCTGATTTGATGCATATAGTCTGTCGGCCCATTTTTAGCTAACAGTCTTGCCGGTGGTATATCCAAATTCCCATGCGACCCTGCAGAGGATACTATTTTGCGAGCTCTGAAAATACAGTCTTTAAAGGTATTTTTGTTGTCATTTCATGGCAGAATTCCACATAAAAGTCTTAACAGTAAATCGAAGGTCCACCAGTGCTTCAGTATCTACAAAATTTCTTTGCTATCGTCAGTGTGCTTCCAAGGTTATCAGTGTGTATTAAAGATTAGAGCAATAACTAGTAGACTTCCTAAGAAAAATAGACACAGTGCAAACGAAAATTGTACTCTAAGAGAAATCAAAAAAATATAAACCTTTACTCTGCTCACAGTTTCCTAGCAGCGGAACCAAGAGCACGAGTATATGCCACCACGTAAGTGATACTCATAAAGTATATCTTATCGTGTTAATGCATAATTATCGTTAATGAGAAAAGTTCTATTTGAATTACATTAGCGACACACTGACTGAGCGCCAACCTTGTCACGGCACAGACAACTGTGCGCGCAAAACATTCACTAAAACGTGTCATTTCTCTAATTACTTTTCGATTGTGATTCCATTGCATTTCCATTCACATATTGCAGCAGCTCAGTAACAGTATGCGCTCTCAACATAATATGCAAATGTGTGTACTAAAGGGTGATCCAGTAGAGATACTTTTTTCAATAGCCTTTTTTTGACAGATCACGCGTGAGTCGTGTCAAGCTGTCAATTTATTTTTGTTCAATATTTCTTGGCATTTTATCATTGAAAGACTTACGCCTGAAAAACGTTTACAAATCATTCATTTTTTTTACGAAAATTCACGTTCTGTATAGAATGTGTTTCGTGCGCTTCGCTCAACTTATGACCAACATAATCGGGCTACTGAGTGCACTATTCGCAACACCATGACCCATCTTGAGACCCAGCATTCATTACTGGATAATATTCGACCGAATAGACCACGCACCAGCACGCAGTGAAGAAAATAAATCGGTTGTAGCTGAGAGTGTACACGAAGACCGTGGTGAGTCGATTCGGCACCGTTCGCAGAAACTCGGACTAACGTATGGAACGACTTGGCGTATTTACGTTGAGATATTAAATTGAGAGCGTACAAGATACAGCTTGCGCACGAACTGAAGCCGCTCGACCTACCCAAGCGACACCGCTACGCTCTATGGACTCGTTAAAAGTTTCAAGGAGATCCGACATTTCCGAGCCAAATTTTGTTCAGCGTTTAGGCCAATTTCGGGCTCAATGACTATGTAAACAAGCGAAATTGCCGTATTTGGGACAAATAGCAACCTCAAGATATTCAAAAGCTGCCATTTCATCTGGAAAAAATAACGGTTTATTATGGTTTGTTCGCCGGTGAAATCATAGGTCCATATTTCTTCAAAAATACAGTCAACGGCGTTATCGCGCCATGATATCCGACTATTTGATTCCTGATATTGAAGCTCGTGAGCAGATAATTTCACGTTTTGGGCCGGTCGATTGGCCACCAAGATCGTGTGGTATCACATCGTTAGACTTTTTCCTGTGGAGTTATGTAAAGGCTACAGTCTATGCGGACAATTCCGCTTCGATTCATGCCTTGGAGCAAAACATCACGCGTGTCATTCGCCAGTTACCAGTCGAAATGCTCCAACGTGTGATCGAAAATTGGACTCACCGGAGGGAGCATCTGATACATAGCCACGGTCACCATTTGAAAGAGATAATTTTCAAAAAACAAATGCCAAAGAATGTTCTTTCGAATGATAATAAACATTAAATTTGAACTTTCTGTGTTTTTTCTTTAATAAAGTAGAGAACTTCGAAATGGATCACCCGTTATATATACTTCGATTTTAGTTTCCCCTTTTCTCTATTACTCTCTCTCTCTCTCTCTCTCTCTCCCTCTCACTCTCTCTCTCTATCACACGCTCCATCTGCCGACATGGAAGCGTAACTAAACATAAGGTGCTTGAAATGTGTTGTAGGAGTAGCCTTTCATTGCCTAGTGACGGAAAAGTGTAATAAAAGTAATAAATAGAGCCAAAAAACGCACTGTTGCCAGTTTTCACTGCTTCGTATAGTATACATAATTTCATTTTTTGCTTTTGGTTTTAATTTTAATTTTTTTTTTCATTTTATTGTTTTTGTTTTTATTTTCTATATTTTTCATTTAGTTTTATTTTATTTTTTTTAGTGTTCTTTTTTTTTATTTTTTTTTATTTGTTCACATTGCTCAATTCAATATTTTCACGCTGCTTCTCAGCATTCCATTATCATCAATTCATTTCGTGTTAGTAATGCACTTTCAGTAACACTTTTAGCTTTCACCTCGAGATATTCTGGTTATTTTGCGCGCCAACCTTCTACTCGTTCTCTAGCATCTATATCACTGACACCATAGTTTTGTATTTCAAAATTTTTCTCTTTTTATGATTATGCTTCAATACGATTTTTTTCAAATTCTCTTTTCCACTGTGTAGTTGAAAAATATCCATTCCCCAAACAGTTTTATGTATTTATATCCATATTAATAAGTGTCCTACCTCTGACGCCGCTTGCTCGTGGAATGGCGGCATTCAACTCGTTGATTCGTTCTTTCATCTATCATTATTTTTTTTTTTTTTTCATTAAAACTGTAAAAATTGTTGACTTGCATGACAAAAAAAAATTCATGGCAAAATTTTTATTCAAACCACCTGAATTTTTTTCCTTTTTCTCTTCTATTTTTTTTTTTTTTTTTTTTTTTTTTTTTTTTGAGTTGCTCTTAGTGCTATGAATTGAAGTTTAGCATTTAGTCAACTGCTTTTAGCGCCACCTCTGCGCCTCACCAAATGTTGCGCGCATTCTCTCTTCGTTTCTGTCTCTCCCTCTCCACCCTCTCTCTCTCTGCTACCTGTACTCTTCGTTCTACATCTACACTCACCACATTTCTACTCATCTCAACTCAGCCGCCATATTTGCACCCACTCATTTTAATATTTGTTTCCGCCATTGTGACTTTTGACGCTTCACTTTTTGACGTTTTCATGTTTATTCATGTGCTAAGTTTTGAATTCTATGCATTCATGGAAGATGAATTTGAATGCGACAAGCGGCAAGCTTCAAGCGTCAACTATGCATATTGAGCGTTCGCGTTGAGTAGCTGTGTAGTGAGGAGAGTGGGAGTGAGTGGGAGTGAGTGGGAGAGCTGTCTATAGAAAGTGCAAACTTTTTCAAAATGTTTTTATAATTTTTCTTTCATTATTGTTTTTTTTTTTTTTTTTTTTTTGGAATTTATGTATGTATTAACAGCTGTCGTCATCACAATTTTCTGCTTTTGGGAAAGTGAATGGAATGAATTTTGAATGACAGCCAGCCATAGAAATGTCACAATAGTACACATAAAATGCACGAGTGTTTGTGGTGTGTGTATGTATGTGTGTGTTAGTTCTCATTGTTTTGTTGAGTCAGTGAATATTAATCAATCATGACAAATGTGAAAATAATTTTTATATTTTTTTTTAAGTTTTTTGTGTTGCATTAATTAGCAGATTAATTTGCGATCGCGCCATTTTATGGAAAGGTTAAATGATTATTATGGATATTTGATGAGCAATTAGCAATTATAAATTCTAAAAGAAAAATGAAAATAATACTAATAAAGCATTCCCCACGGTTGGAACCTGCATCTAATGCAGATGACGTAAGAATCCTCAAATCGCTAGCCGGCAGCAGCAGGGGGGGAACAAAGAAACGCTGCTGGCAACGTACAAGCCAATTGGCCGGCCGGTCGTAAACTATGCTGCGTCGATTTGGATGCCGGGACTAGCGAGGAGCAGTTGCAGCAGCTCCCGACTTGTCAGAACACCGCTCTTCGGACCGTGACGGGAAACCTCCTGATGGCGCCGGAGCACCACTTACACAGTGAAACAACTATGCTCCCAGTTAAGAAGCATAATGTTTGGCTGTGTAAGCAATATCTGCTGGGATGCTACCGAATAGATCATCCCAACAGACACTTATTGGAAGCTGAACCACCACTAAGGCACATCAGGAAGGGAGTACGTGACTAACGGGACGACGTACAGCAATACAGACAAGACCCGCTGGACAGGACGGCGTACAGACAGGCCATAAACACCATTCACCGAGAGTCCGTTAACACCTTCGTGAACTCTCTTCCCATGAATGGTGTTCTTGGAGTCTAATCACCACCGAGCTGATCGAGCTGCCTCAAGAGAACCGCGTAACCCTGGCACAATTCAGATTTAGATACTGTAGCAGGCTTAATTCCCACCTATCCAAACTCGACCCTGACATACCCAACACATATCCCGCATACAACGAATACCCGCACGACACTAACCACCTCTTTGTATGCTCACTTAACCCAACTCATCTAGCACCCCTCTCCTTCTGGTGCGAACCCGTCGAAACAGCACGTTTCCTGGGTCTCCCGTTAGATGACCTCGATGACTAGACTCTAATCTTACCTGACCCTAGACGGGGCTGGCGTATAGCCGCTACAACAACAACAACAAAATTCGAACCTGCAGATACTTTGCTCAGTTCACAAAAGAAGAGACCGCACAACCTGCGGCATTAATCGTTTGATAAGTCTTCTCACTATCGGAAAGCAAGGTCCTATCGAGCGTATTGTGTGAAAGGCTGAAATCCACACCGGTGTGGCTTTAGACCATCTAAATCCACTTTTGAACATGTCTTTACCTTTTTGAAACCATGAAAACACGAAAAAAAAAGTCACTTTTATGCCGCTTTGCCCTAAGTAGTGCTTTTTTCTCAAACAGTTGCGGCCCAACAAGCCACGCACAGGCTAAAGAGCAACAAAAAATCAGTCCCGTGAAATGAACTTTACCTTAAGCGTATTGCACACGACCCATTCCTCTGGAACGTAAGCCACGACAGGATATAAAAAAACTACAAATACCAGGTCACACAATTTTATTTGGTTACGCAGATATTATCACAGTTACAGTAGACGCTCGAAACGCCAAAGACGAGCGTCAGAAACTAAAGCAAGTGATGGAAAAAAACTCAAATCGGGCTAGAGTCACATGCACTCAGGCTAGTCAAGGAAAAAATAGAGCAGTTATTATGGACAAATAAGCATATACCACTGGAAATATGCCTACAGACCTCACATCTGTTTCTCCCGAGATAAAAAAAGGCTCATAAATTACCTTGGCGTAAGACTAGACGCGTGACGGGCTCAAATACAGTCGAGAAAATAACAGCGGAACTTAGCCGGCCAATGACTAACATTGGAGCAGCAACACAACAAAAGAGAAAGTGGCTTTATCGACCATCTATATACATCGGTGTCGCGGTAGGTGCACAGAACAACTTTCAATGAGAAATAGAGAACGTCACCCTGAAGTAATGCAACATCAGTTCCGGTGTGGGCGACGGTTCCTTAGATCTCAACGACCGTGCTGTTTCTACAGTTTAGAATAATCGAATGGGTCTGTTAATGAACGAGGACGAGACGAAATATCCACTGTCATCAAACAATCAGCACACTCGCTTTTAGATTCTCACGTCACTGTTGAAAGTCATGACTGTAAAGTTGTAGACAATTTCGTCTATCTTGGAACCAGCGTCAACAACACTAACAATGTTAGTCTCGAAGCCCAACGCAAAATCACTCTTGCCACCAGGTGCTATTTTGCACTGAGTAGAGAATTGGAAAGGCCAAACTCTACAAGTCGCTCATCATTCCCGTCCTGCTATATGGTGCAAAGGCTTGGACGATGACAACATCTGATTAGTCGACACAAGGAGTTTTCCAAAGAAAGGCCTCGCGAATGATATATGATCCCTTACGTATTGGTAACGCCGAATACCTTAGACGATGGAGCGATGAGCTTTACGAGATATACGACAGCCGCTGTACGCTAGCTAGGTCAGGTCGTCCGAATGTATGAACGCATTCCAGCACAATGATGCAATACCAGATAGCGGAAGCAGAGAAAGAGGAAAACCTTCATTTCGTTGGAAAGATCAGGTGGAAAGCGACCATTCCATTTGATATTACCAGTTGGGGTCAAACAGCGAAAATAAGAAGGGAAAATCGGTATTTTTTCTTTTTTTTTTTTTTGGTTTCGACGAATTCGTCCAACATTTGATGCTCCAATCAAAAGAAGATGGTGTTACAGCCAAGGCGTTCACAAGAATATCTGCGTGAATGGCTTGAAGTGAAGGCGCTACCCATCGGAAGCTGCCCCTTAACTCAAGGTTAAGACCTTCGAAATGGAGAGTTATAATTACTGGGTATACCAGGCGACTCTCGCTTCGTTGATCACCCGGTTTCCAAAATTGTCTAGGATTGGCTGTGCGTCTTTCGTACAGCGTCGGGCTTTTTGGCAATTTAAGTTATCATAGATGGCTAGAGACTGCAAATCTGATGGTCTTTACACACCCCGACGCTCGTTTCCGACGTAGAGGGAGCTGATAGTAGCATATCGAGGCTCGCTCGCTGTTTGATCGGTCACTTGATGAGGTCTGCCGTGTGTAAATCTAAATTTTTTTAAATTTCTTCCACTTCTGAAGTCATAACACTAGCCAAGTGAGGACTCTGATTGGCTTATGGATTTTAGCTGTTCTCTGCTGTGGAAATTGATAAATAATGTAAATAGCATTTGTTCGTCTGATCCGAGTGTAGGGAGAATGTTATCAAAAATTTAGTAGTTGAAGCATGTGACTCTAGTGCAACTCTAGAGAAGAAGATGCTAACAGGAGTATATCCCACCCTCATTAAATACCTAGAAAAATAATATTCGAGGGCTCTCGATATTCTTGTTTAAGCTACTCCAAGGCTAGTGAGTCTTCTATAAAAAAAAGGAAGGAATTTTAAAGAAACTAGACTGTTACACTGTACTTAGCCTTGTCTTCGAAAGAAAAGTAGGGTAACGATAGCGATAACAGGTCCCACAGATATAAATCGGGAATATCGTCTAATGTTTTTAATATTTCTTTAAAGAAAACAGTACGAACTTCAGACCAAATCCTGATCTATTACTCACTTCAATAGTTTACTTGACTCCAGATCCGTCCCACGAGGCACTTTATAACTACTTTTGCGATTTTCGGTTGAGCTTATGTACCAATTTCTATTGTGTATCTGTTTGATTATCCTACAAATGGAGGGTTTTACGATTTTTAGCCCCCCTCCTCCGTATAACTAATAGATTTGAAGGAGGTACTAAAAGCTTTATGGAGAAAACCTCAGTCGAAGGGGTTAAGATTTCCTGCCAAGAAAAAAACTTTATGGATGTTGGTCTTGTTGAGATCTGAGCCGTGCTCTCCCTTCATCGGGAAGCAGGAAGCACTGCCCGCTCAATTCAAATGGTCTCGGAATCGAAGAAAATGATGCGGCTGTCGAGAGAGAATAGTGGAGAATGTTCTTTCCACACATTCTCTACTAGCGTCCTCAACCGGTGCGACTCTTTGGGCTTTAGTAAGGCTTTTGGAACTCACGTAGAACTGCCAGACGAGCGAAGGGTAGCATCTGGTGGTTGGCTTGACAAGAGATACGAGAGTTTTCTACAAGGCTTGCGTCAGTGGGTGGGATAGTAGAGCCGCAAATAAGGAAGTCTACGTAAAGTGTTTATGACTGTCGACTTTGGGCGAGGAAAATTGCACGTATGTACATTTGTATGTATACATATGTATTACAATCATACACACACACATATGCACATACAACATAACACTTCTAACAATAATTTTCACTCAAAACGAACGAAGTACTTTCAAATGTCATCTTTTACAAGCCGACATCTATGTACTAACTGCACACACACACACTCACTTACACATGCCGACTATATACATACACCAGCTGAAGCTTCAAACGCGCGCTTTTGTCTTACTTCAGAGGCTTGTCAACTCTTATGATGTTCTTCTTCTACTTATTCCATTTTTTTTTTCTTTCGTCTCTCAAATCTTCATCATTTCAGCGCGTCGCTCGCCTTCAAAGCTTACACGACCCATTGCACCTGGTGCTCGAGCAGGCTCCACTCTCTGCTGCATAAGCGTGTACTGTACACATTCTTTTCGAATTTTTTTTTTTTTTTTTTGGTTTTTTTTCTAATGAAGGCGTTACCAGCTGTAAGTGCTCGTGGCCTAAGTGGTTCAACAGCCAAAACTAAAAATTGCAAAGTGTGTGAGCTTTCAAGTATTTGTCACAATTGAGGTGGTGGCGAACGGCGACGTTGGCGGAGAGCATTGCGGTGGAGCTATAAATAAATTCGCACTCAAGTTAAGAGGAAAGAATAGGTTCAGATGTACATATGTAAGAGTGTGTGTGTGCCTAGAATGCGAAAAAATATGTTGCAGTTGCAACTTTCACATCTGTTATTTATGTCACTTCTGTGACATATACATGAGATGCCACTTTAATGCTGGGGTCTGAGTGAGGAAGATAGGAAGATAGGAAGAGCAAATCTCTATGTGAGGTGTGTGTGTGTGGCATGAGTGAGAGAGATGAAACAAACGAAAGAGCGAACATCGTATATTTGTGCGTGCTACTACGCGAGTGATGGCTAGAGCAACAACAAAATATTATTAAAAGAAACACCCATTTGCCGATGCTCGAGTAATCCCAATTCCTCCGCGTGTATTTCTAACTGAAAATACATCACTAGAAACTATGAGCCCCCCATTAGGAGGTAGCACATCAAGACGCACACAATAAATGTAAGGTGGAACTTAGTGATTCCAAGATCTCTAAACTAGCTCGTTGGAAGACCAGGAGCAGATGTTAGATTCTCTTTCTTCGAATACTCATCTGCGGTTCTCAAGATAAAAATTTTAGTTTCATTTTCATTATCTGGGCTGCTCACTGTCTGATCTTTGCTCAAATAGAGCAGCTTGGCGAGGAAACAAAAATACCAATAAAATATTTGAATCCGCCTTCCTTTCCCTTCCAGTTATTTAGTTCAGTAACGGTCTTTTCCTTACACTGTTGCGGACTTCCCGAACGTAAATATATCAATATCGAGTAGTGCTCATAAGGCATTCACATAATCAAGAACTCATACAGCTAACTCCCTTGTAATCCTAAGACCATCTCCATCTCCCATAACTGGTATGTTACGCATCCAATAAGACTGACTGACTCGCTACGAGCCAGATCATTCAAGGAATATTTTCCACGGACCAGGAAACGCGACGTCAGTCTTAATTCGCAATAGTTTGAAACATGTTTATATGTCGTAATGGATTTTCTCAATCAATCTGATCAGTCTGTAAAACCAACTAGAGCATTCAGAAATCAATAGTGCGAGAATTAAGGGAAACCCAAGAGACAGATCTGAAATATGTGGAACTTCGATATCGAGAGCCATACAGCTGCTATTGACCGACACGCTGTGATGTGAAAAGCTTTTCTGTGATTGTAAAGGGTGATCCAAGTGGAGATACCTTTTTCAATAGCCTTTTTTTTAACATATCACGTGTGAGTCATGTCATGCTGTCATGTTACTTAGGTTCAGTATTGTTTGGCATTTCATCATGGAAAAACTTACGCCTGAACAACGTTTACAAATCATTCAACTTTATTACGAAAATTCACGTTCTGCAAAGAATCTGTTTCGCGCACTTCGCTCAACTTACAGGCAACATAATCGGCCTACTGAGCGTACTATATGCAACACCATCACCCATCTTGAGACCCACCATTCGTTATTGGATAATATTCGACCGAATAGACCACGTTTAGCATGCAGTGAAGAAATATAGCTGAGAGTGTACACGAAGACCGTGGAGAGTCGATTCAGCGCCGTTCGCAGCAACACGGACTGACTTATGGAACGACTTGGCGCATTTTACGTCGAGATTTTAAATTCAAAGCATACAAAATACAACTTGTGCAAGAACTGAAGCCGATCGACCTTCCCAAGCGACATCGCCTCGCTCTTCTAGCTCAATTGGTATTAAAACAAGCAAAATTTCCTCATTTGGGACGAAGAGAAACCTGAAGAGATTCAAGAGCTGCCATTTCATCCAGAAAAAACAACGGTTTGGTGTGGTTTGTGGGCCGATGGAATGATCGGTCCATATTTCTTCAAAAATGATACCAGTGAGAAAGTAACCGTCAATGGTGACCGTTATCGCGCCATGATAACCGACTCTTTGATGCCTGAAATTGAAGCTCGTGATCTCCGCGACATTTGGTTTCAACAACACGGTGCCATTTCTCACACATCGCATCAATCAATTTATTTATTGAGAGAACACTTCGGTGAGTGGATAATTTCACGTTTAGGGACGGTCGGTTGGCCACCAATATCTTGTGATATCACACCGTTACACTTTTTCCTGTGGGGATATGTAAAGTCTAAAGTCTATCTGCATAGAATCCCGCTTCGATTCAGGCCTTGGATCAAAACATCACGCGTGTCATTCGCCATTTACCAGTCGAAATGCTCGAACGAGTCATCCAGCATTGAACTCAACGCATGGATCATCTGAGACGTGGTAGCGGCCAACATTTGAAAGAGATAATATTCAAAAAAACTAAATGCCAAAGAATGTTCTATCGAATGATAATAAACTTTCCCCATTAAATTTGAAATCTCTGTGTTTTTATTTTTCTTTAAAATAGTAGGGAACCTTGAAATGGATCACCCGTGATCAGTCTGATTACTCTATGAGGCCAGCTAGAGCATTTTAGAATTAATAGTGCGAAAATTATGGGAACCCAGGAAGCAGCTCTGAAATAGATGCTTTATGCCTGGTGATAGGCAGCTGGTAGTGACCGACACATTGTGATGTGAAGAGCCTATCTGTGATTGTATAAAGAGCTGATGTGCCTAGGCGCTGATTCGGCCTCAAAAATAACTTCATAAGAATCTTTCACGCAAGCGATCCCATAACCTGAAGAAGCATAATTGTCTCGCTGTGTGCTAGTTAAACAGGAGACATTCATTGACAGAACTTAACTGGGAGTCGGTGTACACAGTCTTTTTACCGGTCGTTTGTCTCAAAACAGACTACGCACTCTTGCGTGTTCTAAGATCTCATGACTTTGGAGATATCTAGCCGAGGAGAGTCATTTTTAAAAGAGAAATAGTCGGTTATGATTTTTAATTAACCCCGCCGCGGCTCACTTCCATGGACCAACTTATTCTTCGTAGAGAGTTTAGTTACCTGTCACTTGAATCAAGTAACTCAAAGCATCTTCCCGTGCTGCGCATACTGTCAGCTCCAGCAAGCAGGAGCAGACCCAGCGCACTCATAGAGCTCTCATCGGGCATCCCCTTTCCTCTTTCAGACGTACTTGGTCCTGCCTCTGTGCTCTTTGCTTAGTTTATGTCGTGTAGCTATTATAGTTGGCTTCACTAGTGTTTTGCTTAGCAACTACGAGCTAATCAGTAACCTTCGCGCAGACAAAAAGGCAACCTCTTTGACTCGTCCGCACTTCGTTAGCATTAGGATGTAAGGCTGCCTCCTTGGTTTTGAAGATGCCCCATCATAAATTCCAACTAAATTTCCAAGTAATCCTTCAAAAGTTTGTAAGCGCCACACGCCCGCACATACACACACATACACACCAACATACTTTTGTACACACACAATGATTAAGTTTAGCTAGAAAAGAACTTAAAAACCAATTTCTGAATATTAGGTGCGAAAAAGTTAACTTTGGAGTTAAAGTATTTGCCAACTTCTCAGAAAGTAAACAAGTGCAAACTTACTTACTGCTTACTGCTTAGATAACACCGCAAACATCATATAAACAAGTGGCGGTTTGAAAATGCTGCAAGAACGCCACAGCAGCGAGCTTCTTTGCCTACTTCTCCCGGCCATCATCAGCAGCAGCGCACACAATAAGCCGGAGGTACGCCTTGTAGCGTTAATGCAAAGTATGCAAGTGTCAGCGGTTTTCGACTTTTCTTTTTAACTTCTTCTTCTTATTCTTCTACTTCTACTTTTTCTTCTTCTTCAACTCACTGCTGCTTTTGTTGTCGGGAAATGCATGCACACCACTTTACAGTTACTTAATGAAACATAAGTAGTGCAATGGTGACTGCCAATTACAAACAAAAAAACGTTGGGCAAAAATAACAAAAATAACAACAACAACGAAGTAACTGTTGTTGTTGCTGCCGTTTAAGCGCTGCTGCAATGCTAATTTACGCGATATGCTGTCAAAGTGTACTCAAACACACACACACACACACACACACACACACACACGCTTACACACAGTTTCTTATGTACTACGTGTAACTGTCGTGTAAAGTTTTGCAAGGGTTTTGCCCAGACATCACGTAATTTTCTTGTTGATAAGTTGCACTTTTAATAATTATTATGTATGGGAAAAGTTTTGCTTATGCCACGAACAGCCGCACAGCAGCGGAGGAGGAGGCGCGAATTGGTGGCGGCGTAAGATAGGAGCTCCTGTTTGGTAGAAGCTTAGAGGTAAGGAGAACTTAAAAAACTAGTAACACACGTATATAAAATTCAAGTAATATTAAATATATATATATATTTGAATGGCTCTACATTAATAAAAAAATATTGTCAAAAAAATACTTAAAAAAATAGTACTAAAACAAAAAGAAAAATATAATAATTAAGTGAGAGCAAACACATATTTCTTTCCTTTCCTACCGATTTCTATTCTAATATCTTAAATATAAATGGCGTGATCCAAGTGGTGGTACTTTTTGCAACAGAAACAGAATTTTTTTGAAGATCACGCGTAAGTCGTGTCAAGCTGTCAATTTATTTTTGTTCAATATCGTTTGGCATTTTATCAGGGAAAGACCTACGCCTGAATACCGTTTACAAATCATTCAAGTTCAATACGAAAATTTACTTAACTTATGGTCAACATAATCGGCCTACTGACCGTACTATTCGCAACACCGTCACCCATTTTGAGATCCAGCATTCATTATTAGATAATATTCAACCGAATAGACCTCGTCCAGCACGCAGTGACGAATATATAGCGGCCATAGCTGAGAGTGTACACGAAGGCCGCGGAGAGTCGCTTCGGCGCCGTTCGCAGCAACTCAGACTAACGTATGGAACGACCTGGCGCATTTTACGTCGAGATCTTAAATTGAAAGCGTACAAAATACAGCTTGTGCAAGAAATGCAGCCGCTCGACCTTCCTAAGCGAAATCGCTTCGCTCTATGGGCTCTTGAAAATTCCCAAGAAGATCCGACGTTTCCGAGCCAAGTATTGTTCAGCGATGAGGCCCATTTCTGGCTCAATGGGTATATAAATAAGCAAACTTGCCGCATTTGGGACGAAGAGCAACGTGAAGACGTTCCATCACCGGTGGAATCATCGGTCCATATTTCTTCAAAAAATTATGCCGGTGAGAACGTAACCTACAATGGCGACCGTTATCGCGCCATGATAACCGATTATTTAATGCCTAAAATTGAAGCTCGAGATCTCCGCGACATTTGTTTTCAACAAGACGCCGCCACTTCCCACACATTGCATCAATCAATTTATTTATTGAGAAAACACTTCGGTGAGCGGATAATTTCACGTTTAGGGACGATCGGTTGGCCACCAAGATCGTGTGATTTTAAAATCTAAAGTCTACGTGGACAATCCCGCTTCGATTCAGGCCTTGGAACAAAACATCACGCTTGTCATTCGCCAATTACCAGTCGAAATTCTCGAACACATTTTACAAAAATTGGGCACAACGAATAGACTATATGAGACGTATCTGCGGATAACATTTAAAAAATAAATGCCAAAGAATGTTCTTTCGAATTAAATTTGAAATTTCCGAGTTTTTTTTTCTTTTCTTTTAAAAAGTGGGAAACTTCGAAATGGACCACTCTTCATATGTATTTGGGATATCTTTTTTATTCTACATTATTTTATTTTTTTATTGAATTTAATTTATTTTATTTTAATTTATATTTTATTTTATTTTCTCTAAATTTTATTTTAAATTTATTTTATTTCATTTTATTTTAAATTTATTTATTTCAATTTTATTATTTTTTTTAATATTTTTTTTTCTTTTCATTTATTATTTATTTTTTGTTTATTGTTTTAATTGTTTTAATTTTATTTTATTTTATTTTGATTTATTTTATTTTACCTTATTTTAATTTATTTTATTTTTAGGTTTTTAATTATTTTTTTAATTTTATGTTTTTGTTGTTTATTTCTTTTTTAGTTTATTTAGTTTTATTTTATTTATATATTATTTAATTTTTATTTATTTTTTTTTATTTTATTTTTTTTTAATTTTTTTAATTATTTCTTTTTTTTATTGTATTTATTTATTTTTTTTTTACAAAGATCAATTTATATTCTGCGCAGAATCAGCAGCAAATAATTATAGCAACTGCTCAACCTAGACATAAACTACAGACACTCTCAAAACGCAATTTCCAACAGCAAGTGATTTATATCTGAAGTCCAGAAGGCTAAAAAAATAAATATTTATAAACTTTTACAAGGTGAAGTGTGTATTGCTGCTGCAAGTTGTAGTTTTAATTAAACACGCAACAACAAAAAAAACGAAGCAGAGAAAGCACAAAAATTAAGTAGATGGAAGTGTGTAGCACGGCACTGTACTATTCAAACCGAGCAGGCGAGCGCTGTGCGCGATAAATTCCACAGTCTGTAAAATATTAAACATAAATTTTGTAAAAATATGATATTTAAGAGGAAATCACTATCAAAATATGCACAACACACTCCGCGCCAAAATGCAGTTCGCTAACTTTCTAATATTTCCGTGGGCCAAAAACAGCACAACAACAACGAAAAAAAAGTAAAAAATACTCTATTTCGCGGCTTTTCATGTTGCAACTAATATTTCTTCATGCCACATAAAATTATAACTTTTCTCACAAATTTTCGTTGGTTGATGGGTGTGCTGGCTGCTACTTACGGCCGCTTCTTCCTCCTCCTCTTCTTCTTCTTGCTGCTGCTTCTTCTTCTTCTTGCTATTGCTGCTGCATTTAGCCTCTAATTTATGACAATTTAGTGAAATATGCGATGAGCTGGTAATTTACATTCTCAAACTTCATTTGCACTGCTCTGCATTGTTTGCTTGTGTGGTGGTGTGCGTGTGCCTGATATCTCTCTCTCCGCTCTGCTCTGCTCTGCTTATATGCTGCACATATGCTTAAACGCCCGAATGTATGCTTGCATTTGCATACGTGCATCTTCAATGACACTTGTTATATTTCATTACTTAATAAGTTTTGAAGGGTTCATGAAAATCATGTTGTATAAGTAATGAGTGTAATTGAAAAACATCGCAATTTTACTTTAACGGTATAAATTGTCATTAACAGCTGTGGGCTGAACATAGTTAGTGCACAGCATACCATTATAGAAAAATTCTGTCCTTAAAGATATCGAAGATTGGATGTGTGAAAAAAATTTAAGTTTCCAATTATAAGAAAATTAAAGAAATGTGAGAATGAGAGAGAAATGAAGTCTTTATACCTTTCATGAACATATTAAATTTCTTGAAAATTTGAACAATCGATTTTGATGATTTTCAATGCCAATATTAACTTGACTTCACGTCTGTAGAGTACCATATTTCAAGCTCTTACATGCTCTTTCGGCTCATAATCTCATATCTAAATGACATAGTCTACCAATTCCCATGATTTTCAGCACAAATTTTTCTCTGAATTTATATGTACATAATACCAAATTTAAGGCTTCTAGATGCTTCTTAGACGGATGTTTCGACGTAAAACCAAATACAAATCGGATGTATGGGGACTAGTTTTCTGAATTCGACGATTTTCAGTATCAGGGATTGTTTTTTCAATGGTTAAGAAGTGTGGGTTTTTGAGTTCAAGTCAACCAACAGAGGGATTCAGGCCCGAAATCATCGATAAAATCCATGAAATAATATTGGACGATCGGGACATAAAAGTCTGTGAGGTGGCTGAGGCTGTAGGCAACTGAACGTGTACATATCATTTTACATTAATACTTGGACATAAAAAAGCTGTCCGCGCGATGGCTGCAGCGATTGCTTACACACGATCATAAGCGCAATCGTGCTACCGCTTCAAATAAGTGCCTGAAGATGCTAAACCGCAATCGAAACGAAATTTTGTGCCGTTTTGTTATCGTAGATTAAATAGGGATCCACCACTCAATACCAGAGACCAAAGAACAATCTAGACAGTGGATTTCTCCGCATGAAGGTGCACCAAAGGTGACTAAGGTGACTAAGGTGGGTCTGTCGGCCAAAAAAGTCATGGCCAGAATTCGTTTTGTGCCGCAAAGGTTGTCATTCACATCTATTAACTTGAAAATAATGAAATGAATATTATTCGGAACTTTTAAGCAAAATAAAGAGAAACACCGAAACAAACACCTATCTTTAGTGCCGTGAAACCCCCTATCATTCGGAAGAACTAAAAAAAATTGGAAAAATGCTAGACTAAATGGAGGCTATATATTTGGCGCTTTGTAACCGACTAAATGATTTTGGGCCGAGCTCCTCCTCCAATTTGCGGCGTGTGCCTTATATATATATTTTTTTAATAAATGGAAGGATCTACAGTTTATTCTAAGCCGCCTCTGAACGGACGATGGATTTTTATGAGAAGCCGTTATTTCATGTCAGAAATACACTCGGAGGGAGTTAAATTCCCTTTCGTGGGACGAAAAGAATTAGAAAAATTAATGTTCTATAATTTTGGATATTGCTCGAACCTGGGCTCGAACCCAGGCCTTCCAAATGTCAGTACGCAATGCTAACCACTCGGCTAGAAGATTATGTGGAGAAATAAAAAACTTATTTGCCTAGAAAAAAATTTCATTCAAAAAGTCACTGACTTACCACTTTACCCTCATAATATCAAAGGACTTAGCGACACGAACAAGGTACTTATGAACAACATACTTACTCAACTCAACGGGGAAGGAGTGAATAGCAATAGCTGACAAAATTGTGTTAATAAAAAAAACTCTAAAAAAGGTTACACATATGGGCCGCGAAGAAATGCTACGTGTTAACCTAGCAGAACTGATGCTATTCACAGGTAAAACCAAAATACCCTAATTTCTGCTTCTTTCACTCAAATTTTCTTTTTCCCCCAAAAGCAAATACCCACCATTTGAGATTGATCTCAAACTGAGCTGAAAGATTAAATAATATAACATCAGAAAATTAAATAGAGCAGGGTGCAGCCTGTACCGTGATTAGCTGGGCTATTATGTCATGACTGTTGCCTTCAATGTGCTCCTGCATCAACTGCCCATTGACATTTTCATTCGGAAAAAATCAAGATTTATTTATTTTATTTACAGAAATATTCTGAACCAGCTCATAACAACTTTAAATATCCTACCCAGATTTGATTTCGATAGTGAATGGTGGCGAAGAGATTTAGTAGGCTAGAAGTATACTATCTCAATCTATACCGACGGATCTGAAACGAATTGCAGAGCAGGAGCTAAAAGGATCTAGACTTCTCTCTCTCTCTCCCTCTCTCTCTCTCTCTCCCTCTCTATCAGTTTATCAAACACTAGGGCATTGTAAATAGGTTCAGGAAGCGTATAAGCCTATATACAGACTTACAGCTATTAAAGGGTTTTCCGATAGGGATGATATGATTTCTAAGTGTCGTTTCGGTTATTTTTAATATGTCATGATCTGTCATTTTTTTCATTACATTGCATTGCATTTGCTGATTTTGCCTTAGAACAACTTGAAAACGATACAGATTTTTTTAAGAAAATCAACTTCTCCGATGAGGTTCACTTTCATCTGTGTGGTGCGGTACACAAAAACAAAACTGTCGAATCTGGTGCGAAAAAAATCCACAAATTATTCATGAGCAACCATTACATTCACCTAAATTGACAGTTTGGTGTGGTTTTTGGTCTGGTGGAATCACTCCGTATTTCTTTCGAAATGAAGCTGGTAGCACCGTTACTGTCAACGGAGATCGATGATAACTAACTTTACTTAACTTTATGGCCACAATTGGAAGAAGTTGATCTTAACAATATCTGGTTCCAACAAGACGGGGCTACGTGTCACACAGCACGTGCAACAACCGAATTATTGCGAGAAAGGTTTGGAGATTCGATTATTTCCAAAATTTGTGACATTGAATGGTGTCCAAGAAGTTGTGATTTAACAACATTTGACTACTTCCTGTTATTTGAAGTTATTGGTCTTTAGCAATAAACCAGACTCTCATCAAGCTTTAAAAGTCAATATTGAACGTGCTATTCATGACATATGACTTGATTTAGTGGAAATAGCGCCCAAAAACTGGTTTCATCGAATTCGTTCCTGCAAAAGAAGTCGTGGAGGCCATTGGAATAATGTTATATTCAGAACTTAATTGTATCGATTGTACCTCACATTAAATAAAAAAACATTTGAATCTCCTTAACAATAAGTTTTTTTTTTTTTTTTTTTTTTTTTTGAAGAAATCATCACTCTTATTGGAAAACCCTATATAACGGGCTCTTTGGAGAGGATGCGCAAAAACTAGGTCTGCCTGGGTAACTTTCTCTGTGAATGCCCAGCTCAATCACAAACCCGACATACATAGAACACTTGGAATCTATCGGGTGCCAAATATTGAACAAAAAGCACAACAGATATACCTAAGCAGTTACATTGAGAACCCGAAGGGAATTTTTTAAAGGTACTCAAAGCTCTAATAAAAAAAACAACCTTTTCATTAGAAAATAACTTTGCTGGAGAGGGTATGGCCTTCCAGTATGACTTTGGCCACAATTTTTTCAACTCATGAGTAATAAATGGCAAAAATGTCGACACTACGGGTTCACCTATACAAATCCCAAAACTTTTAGGGAAAACTTGGTGGCACCTCGGTATTTAGTAATTCATGATCTACTACTAAACTTATAAAGTGGTGAAATGTGTGACTTTTTTCACAAATAGCTGCACTCTGATTTCAGTTTTCATACGAACAAGCGCAGATATTATAACCAATTTCGAAAATTCTTTTTTCATTCATTTCTCTCCTTTATCCACGTCACGTTCAACCAGAGCACACAAAAAGTTAGTTAAAAATCATATTTACCAAAATGACTGCAAACTTAAAAGGCAAACTTTCTGTATGCACTTGATTAATTTTATTTTTATACAAAAGACCAAAAGTCTGCAAGCAACATAACATGAATGCTTGAATAAAGAATGAGCAGCGAACGGTTGCGTTGTGAAAGAATTATTTAGGGGAGGGAAATAAACAAAAAAATAAACAAAAAAGAAAAATTAAAAATAATAAAAAACAAGAAAAAAAAATATATAAATAAAATCAAATAAAATCAAGCAAAGGACGAACATAAGAAAATAGAGACCAAAAGGAGAACAGAAAAAAAGAAGAACAAAAAACAACAAAATTACATGAAAAATTAGGGAAAATCAATTGTCATTACAGTTGGCAAAGTTTCCGTTATTAATAGTCGTGTATTTACACAACTAACAACAGTAGCGGCAACAACAACAACTAACGATTGCACAGCACAGCCTTTTTTTGTTGAATTACTTTTGTTGTTTTTGGATTTTTATATCCTTTATACCAGTTAAATTTTTACATTTAAACCAACATTTGTCGGAGTCTGCCAGATCGGACCACTGTAGCATACATACATACTTGTTGTTGTTGTTCTTGTAACCGCCGAAAATTTACCTAAGTTGGGCTTCGGATAAAAATCCGTTCTGTCGTCGTTCTGATATGATAATGCATTTAAAATAATTTTTTCCCTGAAGTTCTTTTTTTATGATAAAGCTTGAACCATGATTTGTGAAACACTACATCATTCAAATGGCAACCTCGTGAATTTTCCCAAACTTCGATCCGTTTGAGATATTTTTCGACCAGTTTTTGGCACATATTGGGCGGTATCTCAGTCATAACTTGACGAATGCTGGTTTTCAAGTGCTCAGGAGTTAAAGGTTCATCCGCATAAGCACGTTCCAGCGCGTAGTCCCACAACAAGAAGCCCAACGGTGTCAAATCGCACGATCTCGTGACCAATTTACACTAAAACGATGAATTACGCGGTGGAGAAATTTCTCCCGCAATAAAGCTATATTCCCTCGTGTATTCTGGCATATGGCACCATTTAGTTGGAACTACATATTGTCCAAGTTGTGTTCTTCAAATGCAGGCCACAAAACTAGGTTATCTTACGACCATAATGCGCCGAATCGGGAGTTACAGTTACGATGACGAACGGCCTTTTTCAATTATTTGAGAATTCTAGGAACCTCAAATGCGAAAATTTTGCTTATTTACATATACAACGAGTGAGAAATGAGCCTAGTCGGTGAATTTTTTTTTTTTTTTTAAATCGTGGGTCCACTGCTTGTTCTTCAAGCACCCGATCGACCTAAGTACGATGTTGGTCAGATGATTTCAGTTGTTCCGCGAGCTGTTCTTTATATGGATTTAGATGAAATTCTAAGTGTAAAATACTCCATAATATGCCGTAAGAAAGTCCCAGCTCTTGAGAGTTCGAGACATAGACACACTCGCCTCTTAGGCTACACTTTCACTTACAGCAGCGAACGTGCAAAACGATTATGCAAAGGCCTTACAATATCTAAAGGGTGATCTAAGTAGAGGTGCTTTTTTCAATAACCCTATTTTGACAGCCGTGTTACGCTGTCATGTTATTTTTGTTCAGTAATTTTTGGCATTTCATCATGGAAAGACTTACGCCTGAACAACTTTCAACTTTATTACGAAAATTCACGTTCTGTAAAAAATGTGTTTCGCGCGATTCGCCCAACTTATTGTCATCATAATCAGCCCACTATTCGCAACACCATCACCTATCTTGAGACCCAGCTTTCATTATTGGATAATATTCAACAGAATAGACCTCGTTCAGCACACAGTGAAGAAAATATGGTGGCCGTAGCTGAGAGTGTACTCAAAGACCGTGGAGTCAATTCGGCGCCGTTCGCAGCAACTCTGACGTATGGAACAACTTGGCGAATTTTATGGCGAAATCTTAAATTGAAAGCGTACAAAATACAGTTTGTACAAGAACTGAAGACGTTCGACTTTCCAAAGCGACATCACGTCTCTCTATGGGCTCTTGAAAAGTTCCAAGAAGATACGACGTTTTCGAGCCAAATTCGGTTCATCGATGAGGCCCATTTCTGGCTCAATGGGTATGTAAACAAGCAAAATTGCCGCATTCGGTCCAAATTTCTTCAAAATTTAGTGAGAACGTAACCGTCAATGGCGACCGTTATCGCGCCCTGAGAACCGACTAGTTGATGCCGGAAATGAAGCTCGTGATTTCCGTGACATTTTTTTTCAGCAAGAAGGCGCCACTTACCACACATCGCATCAATCAATGGATTTATTGAGAGAACACTTCGGTGAGTGGATAATTTCACGTTTTGGGCCGGTTGATTGGCACCCAAGATCGTCTGATATCACTCACACCATTAGACTTTTACCTGTGGGAATATGTAAAGTCTTAAGTCTATGTGGACAAGCCCGCTTCGATTCAGGCCTTGGAACAAAACATCACATGTACCATTCGCCAGTTACCAGTCGAAACGCGCGAACGGGTCATCGAAAGATGGACTCAACGGATGGACCATCTTAGACGTAGCTACGGCCAATATTTGGAAGACATAAAGAGAGAAAAATAAATGTCAAAGAATATTCTTTCGAATGATAATAAACATTTCCCTTTCAATTTAAATTTTTTGGTTTTTTTTTTTTAATTAGAGATTTTCGAAATGGATCACCCGTTATAACCAATGCAGTCTCTTCAAAAATCTTTAAAATTACCAGTAGCTTGAGTAATTGGTCGGCTATGTGCACCGTAATCTACTCTTAAAGGACGAAACGTAGCCACGTTGGAATCGCCATTTTTTTATTAGGTTTCAACAATTTTAACGCAGTTGCGGTTGTTAAATGATATATTTTCATGAATGCCTAACTTTTAACTAAAGCAAAACATGTTTGGTTTGACAGTTAGGTTTGACAGTTGTTAAAATACAGCCCTGCACTTTCGAAACCACTAAGTGAATTACCTTTTATTTAATTCTAAATTGCAATGAAAGAAAATTGTATACGCTCATGAAAGGTATAAAGTCCTTTTCTCAGCAAATTTTTCTTATTTTCATTCACTGAGATTATTTACTTACTTTCGGCAATTTTTTTCTGAGAGGCATGCCATTGTACTAATACCAATAATGAGTTGCTGTTGCTGTACTTGTTTTTATATTTGGTTTTTTTTTTTTTTTTTTTTTTTTTTTTTTTTTTTTGTTATATTTGCTTTTTGTTTCATTGTTTCATTGTTTGTATTGCAAACAAATCAAGGCAAGCCAAAAAACAAGCTGAGGAGGCAACCAAGCAAAGCAACCGACCAAGTTCAGTAAGGAGAGAGAGCAGGAGAGAGAGAGAAGAAGCGAGTAGAAGAGGCAACAGTAAGTTTTGAGGAAAATTCGCAATGTCTATAGTTGTTGTTTTTTTTTCACATTTTTTTTTTTTTAATTTTTTTTTTATTGCAAACTTGGAATCATGTCACAAATTAATCAGCGAATCAATTTGTTGCGAAAAAAAACCTAACAATGATTATTCAAAAAAGGCAACAACAATTACAGTAACAAAGCTTGTAGAAGTTCAATATTGTGGAAAAAACTATCAACAATTACAAGCAAGCAAAGGAAAGGAAAGAAAAAGAGAGAAAGAGAGAGAGAGAGAGGTGTAGCTGCAGCAGAAATGAAGTCGAAGACGAAGCGCTTGGGTTAATGAAAAGCATAGAAATTTACATATATACTCATATACACATACATACAAACAAGTTGTTGAATAAAATTTTCCTTTCGCATATTTTTTTTTATGAAAAGCATGCTCCGCACGACCGCCCGACTGCCTGCAAGACTAAGAAATTGACAGAGAGTATGTCTGCATCTCTATGTAAATACACACACATATATATATATATATATATATATGTGTGTGTGTGTGTGTCTTCCGAACCGAGTAGAAATTAAATGACAAAAACTTTTTACAAAACTTAATAAATTGTAAGCCATTAGTTGGGCTCTCGCTCTCTCTCTCTCTTCTACTGCCTTTGCCGCTATCACTGTCGCTGCCTGCCACTACGCGCACAGTACGTACGTGTGTCCTTGCCGCTGCTGCTGCTTGCTTCTCCTCGAGCATTTTCGCTTTGACAAGGCTGAGCTGTGTGTGTGTCGTGTCATTTTGATTTCAAAAGGACTCGCTAAATTACATTAAATTGAATCTGCGAAATTGTTGCGCTATCATTTTAACGCAACTAAAAATATATACTTATGTATGTATGTATGTATGTGTGTGTGTGAAGAAGTGTTTATTAATTCTAACAAATCCTGCCTCGAATGCTTGGGGTTCTTGTGGTCTGGGTGTAGTTCTGTTGCTTCAAAAGGCAAACAAAGTAAATTTAGCGTGGAATTTCCATTTCAACTAACAAAAAACTAAAAAGCTGGAAAATGAATAAATATAAATTTGGTTTAATATTTGTAAACATTTTTGGGTGAAAGTAAAATTTTTGCATTGAGGAATTTTTTGATATAAATTTATGTTTGATGGTTAAATTTTTGAAGAAGAAACCAAATTTACTTCCTGACCTTTGTTGGGTTTGTTGTAGTCATTTATTTTAATAAAGGACGATTTCGAGGTTCCTTACCTTTAGAAATAAAAACAGAAAATTCCAATTTAATGGGGAATGTTTATTATCATTCGAAAGAGCATTCTTCCGCATTTATTTTCTGAAGATTATCACTTTAAAATGCTGGCCGCAGCTACGACTCAGATCCCTTGAGTTCAGTTTTCGATGACTCGTTCGAGCATTTCAATTGGTAATTGGCGAATCACACGCGTGATGTTTTACTACAAGGCCTGAATCGAAGCGGTATTGTCCGCATAGACTTCAGACTTTACATATCCCCACAGGAAAAAGTCTAGCTATGTGATAACACACGATCTTGGTGGCCAATAGACCGGCACAAAACGTGAAATTAACTGCTCACCGAAGTGCTCTCTCAATAAATCCATTGATTGATGCGATTTGTGGGCAGTGGCGCCGTCTTGTTGAAACCAAATATCGCGGAAATCACGAGCTTCAATTTCAGGCATCAAATAGGCGGTTATCATGGCGCGATAATAGTCGCCATTGATGACTACGTTTTCACCGGCATCATTTTTGAAAAAATATGGACCGATGATTCCACCAGGCCAGAAACAACACCAAACCGTTGTTTTTTCTGGTTAAAATGGCAGCTCTTGAATCTCTTCAGGTTGATCTTCTTCCCAAATGTGCGAATTTTGCTTGTTTACATACCCATTGAGCCAGAAATGAGTCTCATCGCTGAACAAAATTTGGCTCGAAAATATCGGATCGAGCGTCTTCAGCTCTTGCACAAGCTATATTTTGTACGCTTTCAATTTAATATCTGTACGTAAAATGCACCAAATCGTTTCATACGTCAGTGCGAGTTGCTGCGAAAGGCGCCGAATTCACTCTCAACGGTCTTCATGTATACTCTCAGCTACGGCCGCTATAATTTCTTTACTGCATGCTGGACGTGGCCTATTCGGTCGAATATTATCCAATAATGAATGTCGGCTCTCAAAATGGGTGATGGTGTTGCGAATAGTACGCTCAGTAGGCCGATTATGTTGGCCATAAGTTGAGCGAAGTGCGCGAAACACATTCTATACAGAACGTGAATTTTCGTAATAAAGTTGAATGATTTGTAAACGTTGTTCGGACGTAAGTCTTTCCATGATGAAATACCAAACAATACTGAACAAAAATAACAAGAACAATCTTGAAACGACTCACAAGTGATCTGTCAAAAAAAGGCTATTGAAAAAAGTACCTCTACTTGAATCATCCTTTATAATCATGATGATGTTTCACATTCGTTCTGCTTCTGCTTCTTAAGAGGCACGCGATAGCCTAGTCAATAATAGCGCGAGTCGTCTCTTCTTCTCATCGTTCGCCGTCAGGGATCGACTCAATTGCTCAAGTGCGAACACCTGCGGTCAGTCGTCTCGTTCTCCAGCATCAAGTCGAGGAAAGTACACAATATAGAGCCACATTGGCTGAAACCTCATTTTGTACCGAACGGATCAGACAGGACATTCCGAATCCTAACTACGTTTCTGGTAATGTCCAGCATAAGTTTGCTCAGACGTACAAGTTTCTCGGGGAACGCAAATTCAAACATGGGACGCGTTGTGGTCCATCACATTGTTGCAAGGTAGTCAGCCTTTTTCGCCCCACTACAAGGCGAAATTCTTCGACCACCAACATTGTCGAAAATCATCAAGTAGACTAGTATTGGGCTGTCTGTCGACCAAAATAGTTAATTTCGAGTACTTTTAGGTTTAGACGAAAAATCTGGAAATTAAACAGCACAGACGCTGCAGCTCAACTCTGGCTACCAGCACCAACTACATGCTTAACTTCCGACACTCTAATCGACAGTCTTAAAATATATGCGAATATTATGGATCCAAGCTAAGTGAAAGAGTTAGTTTTAGTATCTTCCTAAGAAACCCATCTGAGCTCTCTTTCGGGCTACAATGTTTTTTTTTTTCTTTTGAAGCCAAAACTCTGCTAATATTAAGGTCGCAAAATGCACGGAAACAAGAATAGTCTGGCACCGACAAAGATGTTTGTCTTGCTTACAACAAACTCAAATATTGTGCTAAGCTGCCAACGATATCTAAAGGAGAAGGACAAACAGAGTCTACTAACTATTAATGTACTTCTTTCAACAAGGACACAGAGGAAATATGTAGGACAGAAAAACCATACAGGCAAGGTACAACCAAGAAGAGAATTTAAAAAATTGGGATATTCTGGCCTAAGTGTATTTATACTCCCAAATCGTTCGTCACTCCTACCTACCCTACCTATTATTCAGGCCAGCTCATTTCTATTACCTCTCTTCCACCCTGACCGTAGCTAAAATAGATCTAGATTTTAATTTTCGTATATAAGACAATCCGGAATAAAGCCAAGTCCACTAGAGCACACCAGTCTCCCAAAGAGTAGAAGTTTTCTTTTACTATCAAAGACTTCTGGTTAATGGGACGTCGAAGCTAGCATTATTGCATTCACAACTTCCATATTATGGCTGTCAATAGTAAGTTGGAGCCCTGAAGAGAAAGCTCTGATCACATATTTGCTGACAAGAGTTCTTTAGTTAATTTTCAACCTGTTTCATTCAATTTGGTTCCTTGTCCAGTCTATTGTACAAGCTTTAGTCCACCTGTCTTCGCTCTGCAGTCGGTTTTTTCCACCGGCGAAAGGTTATATAAATCTGAGAAACGCCTTGTTTAACTCTTATATCGTTTGGAATCGAGCAACTGAGAGAGAACCTGCCCAATTTCTGTAGAAATTTTTGCGAAACTTTGTTTTTCGGTCTGTTTTCCAGTTCCTTAAGCTCTAATTCTTTCATACTCACACTCTTTTATATTTTTATTTTTTATTTTTTATTTTTTGTCTTCAAAATCACATCAAGAGTATAAACATTTGCGAGGGAATCACGAAATAATTAAATTCCCATATATTAATGTAATAAATACAAATTTGCGACCGTTTTTAAGTTTAAATACATAAAATACATACCTCCACTAACGGTACATATTTTTTTCTTCTTATTTTTCGAACACTAACTGTGGCTCACAAACTCCCAGTTGTATTTTTTTTTTTTTCTTTTTTTTTTTTTTGTATCGAGGGCAGCAACCCTACGCACAATGACCTCTGCAACAGTGGGGATTTTAGTTTTAATTAACACCATTACGCTAAATTATTAACCGTGTTTACATAATCGTTGACAAAAAAAAAATTGTCTGAAAAAAATTTCTTTTCATTTAATCCGCCTACGTGTCGGTGGCCTGCCTCTCACGCAGCTTTTCGTGCACACATTCATATGTAAGCATCAGTACGAGTATATAATTCGAAAACCTGTTAGTTTGTATTGGCTTACGTGCTACTTATGCAATCAAACTGAAACCAACAATTTACGGACTAAATTTATATAAAATATGGAGTGGAGGATTCTGTACACAATTACATAAGTAGCTGAATACATAAAAGGAAATTCCAACCGGATTATGAGAGGTGCATGGAAATGTTCTGTACTCTTTGCGAGTATATATATAAATATTGTATATATATGTATATAATTAAATATTTATAACTCATATGTCAACGCACAGCATCTATATCCCTCAAAAACTGAAAGACCACTTTGGGTCAGACAGACGGACGGAGAGACGGAGGGACGGGCAACTCAGCTCGTCATTCTCATACGATCGGTGTAGATTTTGGTGAGTTTATATCCTTTCCTTCTGGTACTTACATACTTATTTTATTTATATTCATATTTTGCTTTATTTTTTTGAATTTTACTTTATTTCATTTTATTTTATTCTCTTTTTTTATTTATTTATTTTTATTTATTTACTTTATTTTATTTCATTTTTTTATTTTATTTATTTTCATTATATTTTAGTTCATTATATTTTTTTATATAAATATATATTTTTTTATTTAATTTTCTATTTTATTTTGTTTCACTTTATATTATTTCTAAGTTTTTATAACTTTTTGTTTTTTACACCAATTTATTTTAAAATTTTGTATTTATTTTTTTCATGTTAAATTTAATTAATTTCAAATTATATTATATTCTATCTGATTTAATTTTTAATTTTTTTATTTAAATTAATTTTCAGTTTTTTTATTTTTTAAATTTCTTATTAAATTTTTTTCTTTTTCAACTAATTTTATTTTAATTTATTTTATATATCAATACCGTTTTTTTTATTTTCTTTATTTAATTTAATTTTTTCTTTTAATTGTTTTTTTTTTCATTTTTTTTATTAGCTTCATTTTATTTTCATTTACTTTATTTTATTTTATTTCATTTCATTTAATATTATTATATTTTATTTTATTATATTTTGTTTCATATAAATAAATTTTAATTTTTATCTTAATTTTTTTGTTTTATTTTTTTACTTTTTATTTTATTTTATATCATTTTATATTATTTATATGTTTTTTTAACTTTTTTTATATACCAATTTATTTCAAAATATTTTGTTTATATTGAGTGTTTTATTATTATTATTTTTAAATTATTTTTAATTTATTTCAATTTATATTAATTTAATTGATTAATTTTTCATTTTTTTATTTAAATTACTTTCACGTTTTCATATTTTTTTAATTTCTTTTTACATTTTTTTTTTGTTTCATCTAATTTAGTTTTAATTTAATTTAGTTTTTATAAATCAATACCTTTTTTAATTTAATTTTTATTTTATTTTTTATTTTTTTTTAGTTTTTTTTTTAAGTTTTTTTATATATTTTTTTTTAATTTTTGTTTTTTTTTTTAATTATTATTATGTTAATTAATTAAATTTTATTTTTTTATTTCTTTATTTT
Source organism: Neoceratitis asiatica (assembly GCA_030068015.2). NCBI lineage: Eukaryota > Metazoa > Arthropoda > Insecta > Diptera > Tephritidae > Neoceratitis > Neoceratitis asiatica. The sequence continues at coordinate 55,463,994 of CM061526.1, read as the reverse complement.
TATTTTTTTATTTAATTTTTTTAAATTAATTTTTATTTATTTTATTTTATTCTTTTTATTTTTTTTTAATATTTTTTTTTTTTATTTTTTTTAAATATTTTTTTTTATTTTACAATTTTTTTTATTTTTTTTTTATTTATATTTTTTTTTTAATTTTGATTTTATAATTTTTTTTTTAATTATTTATTTGTTTTTTACTTCTTTATTTGTTTCTTTTATTTTTTTATATTTTATTTATTTATTATTTTATTTTATATCATTTTATTTTATTTTATTTTTTTATTTTTATTTTTATTTTATATTTTTATAATTTTTAGTTAATTTTATTTTCATATTTCATTTCACATCATTTAATTTAATTTTTTTTATGTCAATATATATTATTTTATTTTATTTATTTTTATATATTTTCTATTCTGTTTTGTTTTTTATTCTTTTTTTAAATGAAAATTTTTTACATTTTATTTTTTCATTTAATTGATTTTAATTTTATTTTTATTTTTTATATATTTTATTTTTATTTTTTTTTTTTTATTTAACTTATAAAAAATTTTAATTTACTTTATTTTTTTTTACTTAATTTTTATTTTCATTAATTTTATATATTTATATAATTGATTTGAATTATTTTATATGATTTAATTTTTTTTTTATTTTATTTTTTTTTTGTATATTGTATATATACTATTTTCTTTTTTTTTTCTTTTTTATTGTGTGTGTTTTTTTTTCTTTGTGTTAGTATTTTGTTATAATATATTTATTATTTTTTCAGTTAATTTCATTTGAATTTTTCTATTTTTTGTTTCTCTTTTTATATTTTTTTAAATCTTTTTTTTTTAATTTTTTAATTTTATTTTGTTTTAGTTAGTTTTATTTTAATTTTTTTAATTTTTCATAAGCTAATTTACTTTATTTTATTTTATTGTGCTATACTTATTTGTTATTTTTCCAGTTAATTTTAGTTTTATTTTATTTTAAATTAATATAATTGATTTAAATTATTTTATATGACTTAATATTTTTCATTTAAATTTTTTTCTTTTGTTTTTATATAAATATGAGCGGTTCCCAGCGTGCTTTGCTACGCCTATAAAAATCTGGCCAAAATTTTGAAGTTCGATTTTTTTTTTGGAAAAGAAAACGAAAAAAATTTATTTAAATTTTTTTCCAAACTTTTTTGTATTTTTTTATAATTTTTTTTTAAATTTTTTTCACTCTTTTGCTCTCTCTTTCAACAGCACATACAACGTAATGTAAGCGCATTTCGGAATTTTGCATGTATTTGTTGTTGTTGCATGTATTTTGTATGGGTAGCGACCAATGTTCACTACAATGATCATATCTCTGGAACGGTTGCACCATTCCCATGAAAACTTCACTTTAACCTTCTCCTAATATCCCTTTAGAACTCCATGGTGCAATTTGATCTGGTGGTTCTCAAGTTATAGGCGTTCATCAAAATTTGATTTATATATATATAGATTTTAATATTTATTACATTATTTTCTTTTAATTTATTTTCTTTTTTTTTAATATATATATTTTTTTTGATATATTTATATAGTTTATTTTATTTTATTTTATTTTTGTTTATGTTTTGATTGTTTTTTATTTATTTTTATATTTTTCTGCTTATATTATTTTTATTCAATTTTAATTTATTTATTTTTATTTTATTTTTTATTTTTTGTTTAATATAATTTAATTTTACATAATACTTTGTTATTTTATTTATTATTTCTTTTATATATTTTATTTTATTATTCCGTATTTCAATTTGTCCTTACGTGTGCGTGGCATATTCATTGCATACATATAGGCGCTATATTTGCTTATCATGTGACACACATACGCCTGCATGTACACACTACTAGATAATGATAATTAAAAATATTAGACAAAAAGAACTGAGTGAGTGAAAGGATGTACCAAACAAAGAATGCGTGAATGGTGAAAAAAAGAGTGCGCCTTCATCACTATTTCTGGCATTACCCCGCCCCCATCGCCACCCACCCATTTGGCTGCTGTCATATTCAGAAATTTTGTGCAAACAACCAGCATAAAAACGCATGAGTGCACCAGCAGAAAACCAGCTTCATCAGCAACATTAGTGGCAAACAAAACATACATACACCTATACATGTGTGCATACACATATAAATATATGTGATTAGTGCAAATATAGCTGAGTGACTAGTGCCACTAGTAGTAAAGATGCGGCGAAGGGACAGCGTAATAGTCAGTGGAAAACTTATACATATAATTCCGCATAGTCATCATCAAGCAACGGTATTGCTCTCTGCCACCTTAACTAAGTACTAAAAACAGACTGGTTAAAGAACTACCAACAGCTGTTGCACCGTTAGCGGTGGGAGAGGTGGCAGAGGTAAGTTGAGGTAAGAGTTGAGGCATCACAGCTTACAAGTCGCTTTGGTGGCCATTAAATTCAGCCAAACGGAATATTTAAAAAGCGCCAAATAGACTGTTTTTGTTATTCTAAAAATATATATACACACACACACATGCACACACACATATTTGCTCTTTAGCTACTATACTAACAGTAAATGACATAAGAAAAAAGTTTTTACTAACTGCTGCTATCTGTCGCAGGTATCTTATAGCAGGTACATACTCGTATATGTATGAATTAATGTATTGTAAATATACTTTTTCATAAGGACACTACTACACATATGTGTAAATACACACATTTGTGAGTCTGCATGTGCATGTGTATGTGTGTGTAGTTTTATGCTAATTAGAGAAGGCGCAAAGTTGAGGGCATTAAAGAGCTTGTAATTGTCTGTTTTGTTATGATATGTCATTCTATGTTATGCCATCCTATGCTATGCCCGCTATTTTAGGTAAACATAGTTTCACATAGTCATAGGAAGCGTTTTGATTGCGCGAAGAATACCTAGGAAAGGAGCAGAAGTGAGGTTATGTAGAAATTACCAATATGGGAGCATCGAAACACCTACACAAAATAGGTCCATTGGGATACCTCGAAAAAACTGCACTGACCCTACGGTTCCTTTTCCAGCCACTTAGACTCTCTTACTTCTTTAGCTCCTGCCACACGGCAGAGCCTCTCCGTAAAACCGACTCCGAAGTGCTGAAATCTGCGAAACCCGCCAAGAGCAATAGTTGGAAAACAGTGTTTTCTCCTCGTTATTCCTGCAGCTTCCTTTGAAAGACGAGCGCAGCCTACAAAGCAATGTGCCGTTAGGAACTCAATTGCCTTTGAGATGTCCTCTTTTTCAGATAAGATAAACCATTTGAACTTCTTCACTCCCAAAGCTGCCTCGATCTGCAAAAAGTCAGCACCTTAAAGTGGTCTGTCTTTAAATGTATTCCTAGAGGCACACCAAGGCATTCTTTATCTAACCAAGTTCATCTGCCCTGCTGTTTGCCTCTATCCCACTGTCATCAGAAATCCAAAAGAGGGATAGGCTGTTTTGTTCCGCTCTCTCCTGCAGAAATCTGACACAGTCCAGTACAATTCTCGAGTATATAGTGACCCAGCCTTGACTTTTTATTGCTGCTTGACTAAAGGGTGATCCAAATAGAGGTACTTATTTCCATATCCAGATCACGTGTGAGTCGTGTCAAGCTGTCATGTTATTTTTGTTCAGTATTATTTAGCATGGCGGGCGGTTCACGCCGAGTGGTTAGCATTGCGTACTGCGATTCGGAAGGCCTGGGTTCCATCCCAGATTCGAGCAGAAAATAATTTTTTCTAATTACGGTCGCCCCTCGGCAGGGAATGCCAAGTCTTACGATTGTATTTCTGACATGAAATAAAAGCTTCTCATAAAAATCCATCAGCTGTTCGGAGGCGGCTCCGAATAAACTGTAGGTCCCTCCATTTGTTGGCATAAACATCAAGACGCAAAACCACAAATTGGAGGAGGAGCTCGGCCATAAATAGCTTCAGCGGTTACAAGGCGCCAAATATATATATATATTGGCATTTTATCATGGAAAAATTTTCGCCTGAACAACGTTTACAAATCATTCAACTTTATTACGAAAATTCAAGTTCTGTAAAGAATGTGTTTCGCGCGCTTCGCTCAACTTATGGTCAACATAATCGGCCTACTGAGCGTACTTTTCGCAACACCATCATCATCATCTTGAGACCCAGCATTCATTACTGGATAATATTCGACCGAATAGACCATGTCCAGCATGCAGTGAAGCAATATAGCGGCCGTAGCTGAGAGCGTACACGAAGACCGTGGAGAGTCGATTCGGCACCGTTCGCAGCAACTCGGACTGAAGTATGGAAAGACGTGGCGCATTTTACGTCGAGATATTAAATTGAAAGCGTACAAAATATAGCTTGTGCAAGATCTGAAACCGCTCGATCTTACCAAGCTTCGATTCAGGACTTGGAGCAAAACAGCAAGCGTGTCATTCACCAGTTACCAGTCGAAAATGCTCGAACGAGTCATCGAAAATTGGGCTCAACGGATGGACCATCTGAGACATAGTCGTGCCCAACATTTGAAGGAAATAAATTCCAAAGAATGTTCTTTCGAGTGATAATAAATATTCCCCATTCAATTTCTGATTTTTTCTTTAAGAAAGGGTGATCCATCCAAGAGTGTTCCTATAACTAACTTTGAGATTTCTAGTCCTCTGAATTTTAAAGCCAGTGAGTCATATTATTGACAAGATGAGCATCTGCAAACGATTTCTAAGCACGGCAACAAGGCAGCGGAAATTACAAAATGTGCGTCAGAATATAGACTATCCGGCGCTTTTTGCAGATAATTACTCGAATAGAAATTATGTTCTTTCTTACAGTTTCTAATACTGCTTCGAAAAAGTAACCAACTTTTTTCTTGCAACCACATTATTTGCAATTCATTTTTATAATAAATATATTTCTTTATAGCACAGCGAAGGATATAAAAATATGTTAAAAATTTGCATCCAATTAATTAGTTAAAGCATAAAATACACAAATAGCTTTCTGTTGCTGGAGCTTTATAAGCCATTTTATGCTTTTAAGTCACTTTATGCTTTATAGCACAGTAAAGATGTAATAAGATTAAATTAAGAAGGTGCAAATTGAAAATTAAAAGCAATCAAGCACAGGTAGTAACCATAAAGGATGGTAATTTCAGGATGCAAAATATTGTTCCTTTTTATTTTGAATTTTCAGACGCTTAAAGCAATGAAGAGAGAGATGCATTAGTGTTCACGCTTAAGTCACACTGCAATTTCATTATAATCGCACTAGATGGAAAGAAACCAAATTTTTTTATCATTAATAGGAGGGCTTATTGAATAGATCAGTGATTTTTTGAATTTACTGCGCAGTTTACCTCGTTAATTTTTACGAAAATGGCAAAAAAGAATTTCCTGTGCTGAGTAAGCATCATTTTTTGCGTCAAAAAACCATCGCCGAAATCGAAGGAAGCAGTTTATAAATACAATGGAGACTTAACACCATTAATTTCAATGATTATGAAGTGGCTTATTGAGTTCGGCGCTTTGTGGTCGCACCAGTACAAATGACGTCAAACGTTCCGGTCGCTGAAAAGAGGGCGTGAAGGGCAGAAATCGTTGATAAAATCCATGGAATCATATTTGACCATCGGAGATTGAAAGTGCGTGAGGGGGCTGAGACTGCTTGCATCTCAACTGAGCTGCTACAACACAACTTACATAAATATTTGGAGATGAAAAAGCTATTCGCGTGATAGGTGCCGCGATATCTCACACACGACCATAAGCGCAACAGTGTAACTACATACTTCAAAGGAGTGTTTGGCGATGCTCAACCGCAATCTAAAGGATTTTTTGAGCCATTTTGTTACCACCGTAGACGAAATATGGATCCACCACATAAAACCGGAGACCACAGAACAATCAAGATAGTGGCTTTCTCAGAGTAAATATGCACCAAAGAAGACCAACGTGGATCTGGCGGCCAACAAGTTCATGGTCACAGTTTTTTTTTTTTGGGATACACGAGGTGTCGTTCACACCGATTTACCGAAAAGGTAAAACTATAACCAGTGAATATTATGCAAAGATTTTGGACAGATTCGATAGGCATTTGAAGCAGAAAACACCGCGTTTAGCGAAAAAGTGCGGACAGTGCGCGGGTGCATCATGGCAAAAATTCCTAAATTGGGATGCGAACTGCTAACCCATCCAACATATTATCCAGATTTAGCCCACAACGACTATTTCTTTTTTCCAAACGCGCAGCAATGGCTGAGCGGTAAGAGATTCGGCTCGAATGAAGAAGTCATCCCTCAAACAAACGCCTATTTTGTGGGTCTTAAAAACACCAATTAGGAATACAAAAATTGGTAAAACGCTGGAAAAGAGCTAAAAGGAGACTATGTTGAGGCATAAAACGCTTATTTGCCGGGAAAAATTTTTTATTCAGAAAGTCCCTGACTTATCAAAAAAAATAAATATATTTTATTCAATAAGTGCTTGACTTAATTCTTAACTTACATTTCTTTTTTAATTCTTCGAAGATTGCATTTTTTTGGAATTAAACATAATTTTTTTCCAATAACTCACCATTTACAAGATAATGAACCAAATCAACTGAGTATAGAATTCATGACACTTACCTGAAATGAGAAATAAAAATTAAATTTTATTAATACTTTCAAAACACTGAGAAATGAAAAAAAATATGAAAAGAAACATAAGCTTCTTGTAACAATATTTAGTGCTGCGTTGGTAAAGGTAGAACGTAAACCAAACTCAAAGCAAATTTAAATAAAATCTTAAGGCCAAAATTTTTTTTAATTTGATTTTTTTTAATATTTCGAAAGTATAGTCTTTTAGGAATATACTGTTCAAATTTTATATTGATATCTACAGTTTTTTCGGTTATGCAGGTCTTTCAGCAGGTAGTGATCGACAGCTCGAACTCATACATAAACTATAAACTCGTCTTTCTCAGAACAGATTTTTCTGCACGGCGCAGGTAAAAAAAAACATTTATGCGAACGATATGGAATTTGAATATTTTATTCAGTACACTTCTCATTATTTTATTATCTTGATAACTTTTTTTTATTTTTAGCTCAAAAACTGACAAAAAATTAGTCAAATTTCAAAATTCGATTTAAAAAAAAAAAAAAATTTTATAATCTTCGTACAGGATATAGTTACTCTTGCACAAATTAATAATCTTCTTGGTTTTTTGTGTTTCAGATAAGTGAAAAAATTTCCTGCTCCACCCACACCCCAACTTGTTGAGAAGATCAACTTCAGGACCAATTTGAAAATATTTAAAACTATTTTTTTTAATTATCTAAATGTTTTCGTATTCAATATAAGTTGTAAAATATATCTACAAAGTTTAAATATTGTTGTTCATTATTATCACCTAAAAAGATATTGAAAATGCTTGAAATTTACGATTTCCTTCACCCATCATTTTCGCGGCGTACATAAACCGCAATATTTTTTGTTTGCTCAAAAGCAGGACATTACCATTTTTGATAGTTCCAAAATACCAACCCGTTTCCTCTCGTTCAACCGACAGGAAAAGGAGAAATTCAACAGATCAGTGACCCAAAAACCAGCGATGATCCAAACGGTACTGACTGCACCACAAATGATTTCTAGCTTAATAACTCTAAACACTGGTTATTTAACAACAACAAAATATACTAAATTCGTCCAAACGTAGCTCCAAAGGAATAATGAGCGAGCTAGTTAATGAGATTGCTCGATCACGGAAACCTGAACAAGCGCATTTAGGCCTGCTGGTCGGTCCATTGGGTTACATATGGTGTACGAGAAAAGTGGAAAGAGATTCTTCTCTTACCTCCTTAGATGTTCAAACCATCCACTGCGTTTTATAAGACCCACAAAAGTATTAGCGCTTATTGAAGCAAATTTCGAAAGAATATCGTAGTCAAAATTAACTAGGAAACGTTGTCGGTCCACGCTGAAGGCGGGACGGTGGCATTGTTAATGCTCTACCGGCTCTAGCCCATCCTTCCTTTACCAAGCGTGGTTATTATAGAGTTATTATGCTCATGGAGGTCCTGGTTATAAGAAATAGAGACTTAATTATCTTCTCATCGTTAAAGGGCCAGGTGTGCGAGGTTTTACATAATTTGCCGAGAAAAGTGGTATGCTCATGTGGTGTGCAGTATTTATAGTGAGTGATTAGGACTGTTCATCTTCTAGCTAGCGCGTCGGCCCTGTCTGTATCTAAATGAATTGAAACCACGTTTCGCATATAGTCGCGAGTTTGTTCAAAACTTTTGAAAATCTCTTGCTCATGTCGATAGCGAGTGGCTGTAAGTGGTGAAATCAGCCCAGGCGTCGAGCATTGTGCCGTCAGTGAAGATCTTTGGTCCAAGACTGTTACATTTTCCCATTCCTCTCTGGAATTTTTGATGAGAAAGAATTGTTGGAACATAAAAATTAAGATGGTGTAGTCCACCTATTCCGGAAATATTGTAAGCTTGAGCGTTCCCTGTAATTATCTGTCCATGGTTCTGTTGCATTTTGCCTAACAGCGATATTAGCACAGCGTTATTAACATGTTGAAAAGTTTTTGACAGGTGTAGCGCTACCAGAACTATCTGAGTGTTTAGTATGACTTTAAGTGTGGTTATGGTGCAGTACACTTTACGAAGTCCTGCTGCTAAAGGAGGGTTATCGGCCGATATGAATCTCCTTTATTTGCTGCTTTCCACGGTTTTAGCAGCAGGACCACTCCACCCAGTTTCCAAATATCGAGTATTTTCAGAGTAGTTAAGGACAGTTGAGGACCTGGGTGTGATATTTTGCCCCAACTGAACCCAAATGTTTTCAGCTATGAGCATACTTATTCCAATGGGGCAGAGGGAAGTGAAGGTTTCCGCCTCCTGAACCTCGTCCCTGGAGAAAACAGCAAGTATCGAGCTGGTGTTTAGCAGTTTGTGCAGACGACGCACATTCACTTGTCTCTTCTTCGGGTCCAACGAAGCGTGGTCGTCCAATGATCATCGGTCATCGCGTCTCGTCGGGTTTGACAATGATTTGACTGTGGCCCACCAGAGGAGCGGTTGCATAACCTTAAGTGATTCTGTCACTTGTTCCACTTGCGTTGTTTAACCAATTGAAAAATCTCCAAACTGAGTTACCTGATACGGAGTTTCCGTGATCGGCGTGGTGTATACAGCACGGTGTTGTGCAGGATGTGCGCTAAGCCATCATCATTGGTCTCGCTCGCGTTCTTTACGTATCACGTTGAAATCAACCAGGCTCAGAAAATTTTTGCAGTTGGACTCCAAAAGACTGGTCTGCCTCAGAGCGACGTTCGTAATACGGAAGGTGAGAAAGAGATGCGCGGGTTTTGGATGTCACTGCTATAGTACCTGCTGGCGGGAGCCCGCACATTGTTGGTGGTTGGCGGCGGTAGGAGCCCAAGGTCGAAACAGGCGATTGTCTAGCTGAATGAGCAGAAGTGAGTCTATTGTTACCTTGATAACAGCAACCGCCGGCTGAAAAACACTATAAAGGTCTGGAATGCTGAAAATCCACCAGTGCCCGATTTTCTGTAATAAAAATCCATTATTGGATAATATTCGACTCAATAGACCACGTTCAGCACGCAGTGAAGAAAATATAGCAGTCGGAGCTGAAAGTGTACACGAAGACCGTGGAGAGTCGATTCGGTGCCGTTCGCAGCAACTCGGACTGACGTATGGAACGACTTGGCGCATTTTACGTCGAGATCTTAAATTGAAAGCGTAAAAAATACAGCTTGTGCAAGAACTGAAGTCGCTTGACCTTCTCAAGCGACATCGCTTCGCTCTATGGGCTCTTGGAAAGTTCCAAGAAGATCCATTTTTGGCTCAATGGGTATGTAAACAAGCAAAATTGCCACATTTCGGACAAAGATCAACCTGAAGAGATTCAAGAGCTGCCATTTCATCCAGAGAAAATAACGTCACTGGCGACCGTTATCGCGCCATGATTACTGACTATTTGATGCCTGAAATTGAAGCTCATAATCTCCACGATATTTTGTTTCAACAAGACGGCGCCACTACCCACACATTGCATCAATCAACGGGTTTATTGAGAGAACACTTCGGTGAGCAGAAAATTTCACGTTATGGGGCGGTCGATTGGTCAGCAAGATCGTGTGATATCACACCGTTAGACTTTTACCTGTGTGGAAATGTGAAGTCCAAAGTCTATGCGGGCAATCCCATTTCGACTCAGGCCTTGGAGCAAAACATCCCGCTTGTCATTCGCCAGTTACTAGTCGAAATGCTCGAACGAGTCATCAAAAAATTAGACTCAACGGATGGACCATCTGAGACCTAGCCGCGGCCAACATTTGAAACAGATAATCTTCAAAAAATAAATGCCAAAGATTTATTTGGCTCTTTCGAATGATAATAAACATTCCTTACATTACATATAAACATTAGAGAATGAAGGCCTTGAGAAAAAGTATGCAGAAGAAAGAGTTTCAAGTCTCCTGCTATTTAATTTATGAGAAATTATCAAAAAAGAAATAAATAAATAAAAAATTCTCTAATAATATTCGAGGTGAAGACTCGATTTAATTCAGCTCAATTAAAAATAATTTTTTTTATCTTTCTTTTTCCTTTCTCCTCCACGCTTCTGAAAAATCTTTTGATAAACAGACACTTAAAGTTAAATATGTTTCATATGCCCCACACATACATACACGCACACACGCGCGCACCTAAATAACACTTAAAGGTTACCCACCAAAGGCAAATACTACACAAAAAGCACTTCATCGCTTTTGACTTACGAATGCAAAATAAGGCACGAACTTAACATTTTCTTAATGTTTATTTATAGAAATTTTATTTAAATAAGCAAGCTCTTTGTGGATGTGTGTGTGTGTGTGTTGTTGTGTGTCAGAGAACGTATGAGTATGCGATTTTAGCAATGAAAAATATATTCTTTTTTTGTTTTTGTTTGCATAACTGGAAAGGCTTTCATTTCACATATAAATTTGCCAACATTTTCAGCAGTTGAATGTGAAGACGCTGATGATGGCGATGATGATGAGGAAAAAATAGCTGTGACATTTAAAATGTCACGAAAAAAATGAAATCAAAATCAAAAATAAAAATAAAACTAAAAAAATGGAAATAGTTATATGTTGCGAAAAAAAAAGTAAAATTAAAATAAAATTAAATCACAAGAACATTTAAACGAATCAGAAATAACGGTAAATGTTAATGCGATGCTGCTCGAAAAGTCCATTATTAAAATAATACGACCGAGCGACAGGCACACACACACACATTTAAGTGTATAAAAAAGCTATGCATAATATTATGTTTAAATATTAGGGTGGTTAAAAAAAATTAAAAAAAAACTTTGGAAAACAGATTTTTACGTTCTAAAAAAAATTAAATTTATTTATTTAACAAAAAACTACGAATTTTTTTTAATTTAAAAATCTTTAATTATTTTTTTAATTTTAATTTAAAAAAATTTAATTTTTTTGTAATTTTAATTGAAAAAAATTAAAAAAAGGTTTTACATTCTAAAAATTTTAAGAATTTTGAATGCCACAAAATTTTTTAAACTTTATTTAATTTAAAAAAAAATTTTACGAAAAAAAATTTCCAATTTTAATTAAAAAAAAAAATGGAAAAAAAAATTCTAAATTTTAATAATTTTTTTTTTTTTTTTTTTTTTGTTTGAAAGCATATGCACATAATTATGTGTAAAGACATATTAGGGTGGTTCCAAAAAAAATTATTTTTACTAAATAGAAAGAAAATTGTTTGATAAATATTTTTGCATGCTAAAAATATTAACGATTTTGTAATGCCGGAGGGAATTGAAAATATTTTTGCATTTAAGAAAAAAATTTCGAAAAATTATTTTCACAAATACTATAAATAAGTTTTTTGGAGATATTTTTATGGCAGAAAGTTTTATTGAAGGTTTATGCATAAAACTACGTATAAACACATATTAGGGTGGTTCCAAGAATATTTAATTGTGTATAAACCTATCAAAAAATGATTCAAAAATATTTTATTGTGCGAAAAATATGTTAAAGAAATAAAAAACATTACTTATACTAAAAAAACGAAATGTTTTAAAATTCCTTACGAAAAACAAGCTTTAATTAAAACTTTTCAATTAAAAACGACAAATTTTATTATTTTTTCATTTTATTATATAAAAAGGTAAAAAAACCCTTTTTCAGATATGTTTATTGATTATTTTTGATTCCTTTAAAATGTTTTCCCGTAACAAAAATTTTTTTGAAGAAAAAAACTTTTATTTTCTTAGTAATAATTTTTGGAAAAATATTATATTAAATAATTTTTTTTATAAAAAAATTCTTATTATATTTTTTATTATTTTTTAATTATATATATTCAGTGCTTAATAAAAGTTCAAACAACATGATGTCAGAATCTTAAAAAACTAATTTGACTGTTTCTTACAATAAAAGGTACCAAAAAGTATGATTTTCATTTTTTTACCACCCTACCGTTTGACAATATAAAATTTTAGCGAATTTTTTTAAATTTAATTAAATTGCAGGTGGGGTTGATATGTTTGATATGTGAATAATAACCAAAAAAATTCATTAATTTTTATGGATAAATTTTTTATAAATAATAAAAAATTCTTGAAAATGAAATTAATTATAATTAAAAAAGTATTTTTTATTCTTACAAAAATTTTCTTAAGAGAAACAAATATTCGTTTCATATAAAAAATTATTATTTTTGAATTTAAAAATCTTTATTAAAGGATTTTTATTTAAAAAAAATTTAAATTTTATTTTTCTTGATTTATTAAAATTTTATATAAAAAAAAAACAACAACAACAATGCAGTTTTCGCTATTTATCTTTGAGTTTGGGTTCAAACCCGTACCAGAATGTCGGTTGTCACATACATTTTTGTAACACCCTAATGGGTTTATGCATTTCTCCTCAGAATAAATGTTGGTACGCTGCCTATGAGCTGGCAGAATTGTGGAAAATGTCAAAATGGAAAATTTCACCGCAAAAAAAAATAAAATAAAAATAATAAATAAAAAAAATAAAAATATACTAACGGTAAAGGCGCATAAGGAAGCGTCATAATATATATGTATATGTATGCAAAGTGGAAGCTGAAGAAGAAACAAAGAAAAACACTTTCGGAACAATGCAAAAATCAAGATGTACATAAGTTATACAATCATACATATGTATATGTGTATAAGCTTATATATGCATAGATATGTGTATACTACTCAAAAAGGCACGAATAAATCACAGAAAAATGAAAATGAAGAAAGCCAAGCCAAGCCAAGCCAAGCACAGCGTGTCACAAGCAAGTCTTACAAAAGAAAAAAAAAAAAAAGACTGTAAAAAGAAGCATACTTTTGGGCACAATACTGTTTGTGAAGTACTTCCAAACACACACACACATACACAAACACACACACACATAAGCGCGCACACAAATGCCTACATACATTTCAGGATACCACTTAACCCAGTCAGCTATATGAAGACAAGTGCCAACTCTTCCACACAACTCACTTGAGAGATATACGTACATGCATACAAACATACTCCTACATATACAGTTACTTATGTGCATACGTACATCATACATATGGGGAAGAAAATGTGCATATAACGGTAATATGTTATATGTGTGTAGACTGGTCGCCCTCAACGCTCAAGTAGTCATTCGTCACTTGAATGTATAAAGAGAAGAAATAAAAACAAATTTTAATAATTCTTTGTCAGTGTGTGTGTGTTTGTGACCGACCATATAAAAGGATATTTTATTTAAAATTCTTGCACTTAATTTTTTTCTCATTTTATTTTTATAAGCGACAAAATTTGTTGTTGTTTTTTTTCTATTTTTTCTCTTTTATTCATATGCCTACTGACCAGTACAGTTCATGTATACATGTGTATGTGTGTGTGTATTACAAACGATCGTAATTAAAAAATCAGCGTGCATAAATTGTAACGGTATTTAATGTATGAAAGTAATTGTGCCACAAATAAAATGGTGGCTTACATATAAAATCTATATACATACATACATATAGATACACATATATGAAATATACGATAGGTACATACATACACTAGAACAGATCATGAGATTTTCGAAGCCACCGTACACAGCGACCACTCAGAATATGTATATTTACATCTACAATCCGCGAAATCCTCTGCCACCCTTTTCACCAACTGGACGAAGGAGTACCGGCTTGAACTCATTGTGAAGGTCGATGACATTAACCGACCACGAACAACCCAAAGTTACTGGGAGTCACATTTGATAGCCTGCACTCCTTCAATCCGCATACGACTGCAATTGCCACCAAAGTGCAGAGGCGCAATGAAATCCTCAAATCGCTAGCCGGTAGCACCTGGGGGAAAGACAAAGACGTTGCTGCTGGCAACGTACAAGGCAATTGGTTGGCCAGTCGTAATCTATGCTGCATCGATTTGGATGCCCGAGACGCAGAAGCTCAAGACTTGTCAAAACACCGCCCTTCGGACCGTAACGAGAAACTTTCTGATGGCGCCGGAGCACCACTTATGCAGTGAAACAACTATGCTGTCAGTTATGCTGTGTAAACAATATCTGCTGAGTTGCTACCGTAGGGATCATCCCAACAGACACTTATGGGAAGCTGAACCACCACCTAGGTACATCATGAAGGGAGTACTTGACTGCCGGGACGCCATATAGCAATACAGACAAGATCCGCTGGACAGGACGGCGTACAGATAGGCCATAAACAGCATTCACCGAGAGTCCGTTAATACCTTCGTGAACTCTCTTCGCGTGAATCGTGTTCTCGGAGTCCAGTCAACCCCCATTGCAGAAAAAGAGCTTGAGCTGCCTCGAGAGACCCGCGTAACCCTGGATACTATAGCAGGCTTAACTCCTACTTATCCCGACTCGACCCTGACATACCCAACACTTGTTCCGCATGCAACGAATACCCGGACGACACTAACCACCTCTTTGCATCCCCACTTAACCCGACTCATCTAACACCTCTCTCCCTCTGGTCCGAACTCGTCGCAACAGCACGTTTCCTGGGTCTCCTATTAGATGAACTCGATGACTGAAATTAAACTTGCCTGACCCTAAACGGTGCTGACGCATAGCCGCTACAACAACAACAACAAAAATCACTCAGAATACTTTCCTGCGGGTTAGCGGTTCTATAATTTGCCAATGGTAAGATATGCCTGACGTAAGAGGCGACAAAGCTTCAGTAGTTCCCGCGGCAGTCGGGTTTGGAATGAATACTTATCCGGCCAAAGACTGGCACTCACGCAACATTCCCCCAAATGCAACTTTGGGGAATACTTTTGCAGTTACAACAACAACACCAACAACGTCCAAACTAGTACATTTTCTAGTCTGTATAGAAGCTGAGAACCTTACCACTTGATGGCGACTGCTAACG
This sequence comes from Neoceratitis asiatica, assembly GCA_030068015.2. Classification (NCBI taxonomy): domain Eukaryota; kingdom Metazoa; phylum Arthropoda; class Insecta; order Diptera; family Tephritidae; genus Neoceratitis; species Neoceratitis asiatica. Next base: position 55,448,544 of record CM061526.1, on the reverse strand, counting down.
CTTGAATGGCCTTCCTGCCTATCATTGGCTTCATGGATGTAAGAGTGTACCAGCTACGAGAAAATCAACAGAAACTGCGTGACTTGCACTGGTCTCACTCTTTAAAAGATCTGCCTACAATAATAAACTCTATCTTGCTCATTTCCTAAATGCAGAGGGGGCTTTAGAAACATACTACCAAGTTAGAAGCTTAGTAGTAAGCATTCCATAAGTGAATTTTTTTGAACAAATTGCTATTAAGCAGGATCATCACCTAGAGCCCGGAGGGATTTCTAGTATGCAGTTATGCAAGCGCAGGCACTACTCAGTGCGAAGTTCTCCCTCCATTACTGTGGAGCATCACATTTAACAGTAACGGTGTCGGATGGAGGCTGAGTCAAGAAAATAATTTCAGTACACGAATCCCCAGCAGTAAAGAATGGAATAATAATTACTACACTCCTTGTGGTAGCGTGGAAATATACACGAATTGATCAGAACTCTTTCGGCTGGGGTGTAATCTCACGAAATCCTCTCTCTCTCTCTCTCTCTCTCTTTCTCTCTTTCTGTAACGAAGACCAACAATATTCTTCTCGATAAAAACCGCAATGGTATGGCTTTCGCCTCGTACAAGTTACTTCTCTAGGAATTTACCTGTGAACGGTGCGCGTTAAGGAGGAATGAAACTACGTTTTGGCGAAAATCTAGGCAAACTTCACCGAAATGGAACATAAAGTGATCACAAGAAATATAGTCAAACGCCCAAGGAAAAATGAATTCTATCATGTCTCTGACTGATATGATGGCATGCATAAAGAGTAGGAACATCTTATAGGAATTGCTGCTGTAGTTGCAAAGATGATAATGAGAGAGTAACGATGACATGATTGCCATGGTTTAGGCAGTATTAAGTCTCGGAATTTTGGGACCAATTTTGCTGGATGATCTATTTAATGTAATCAATAAATGAAGTTTTGGTATCATACTTTGTCTTATTCTAGATTTAATCGATGTGATACATCGGCAGTTACCTATTGATAAATTTATTACTTTATTAAAACACCGAGCCGTGTTCTTCCATGTATAGGCAATTCTGAGCACCTAGCTCTACCGGCTGAGCTATTCAAATACGGCGGTGAAGAACTGTCAAGGGGGATGCATCGCACCGTAATTTCTGCTCTATCCAGGTTAGACAAAGAAACGAAGTGATTGGGTCTGGTAGTGAACGAGAACAAGACGAATTAAATCCTGCCATTAAATAAACAGTTATCGATTGCGCGACTCGACTCGGACGGGACAGCTGACAGTCATAACTTCGAAGTCGTAGATAATTTCTCCTACCAAGGAACCAGCATCAACAACACCAACAACTTCACCCTTAAAACCCAACGCAGAAACACTCTTGCCAACAGGTGGTACTTTGAACTGAGTATGCAGTTGAAAAGTAAAGTCCTCTCTCGACAAACCTAATCAAACTCTACAAGTCGCTCATTATTCCCGTCTTGCTTAATGGTGCAGAAGCTTGTATGATGTCGACATCCCATGAGCCGACTTTAGATGTTTTCGAGAGAAAGGCTTTTGCGAAAGATTTAAGGCTCTTTGTGCGTTGACAATGGGGAACGCCGCAGATGATGGAATGATATAGTTCAGTGAATAAAAAAACAGACCATGTCGTTCGAATGGACTCTCCAGCTTGGAGAGTGTTAAATGAGGTAATCCCTAGTAGAAGCAAAGGAAGAGAAAGATCTCCACTTAGTTAGAAGGATCAAATCCAGAAGCACCTGGTTTCACTTGGTATTTCCAACTGACGCCAAACAGCGAATAGAAGGAACGAGTGGGCGCTTTGGAAATATATATGTACCAAAAGTCGTTCTCACCGAAGTAAGTACATCTGAAGAATGTTGAAGTTACTTACCCGTTTTAATAATTTTGAATACTGACTGGCAATTACAACCAGTTTTAGCCAGCAAGCTTACGGTATCTGGTTCGTCAGATAAATGTAAAGGAAAACCTGCCATTCTATTCCACGATATGAGGAAATATGTTGGAGTAGCTGCGGCTTAAAGTTCGATAAAGCAATTAAAGAAGTTTCTACCATATCTTCATCTTTAAAAAGCTCCTTAACTCGCTTACTTCATGAAGACTGTAAGTTCCCTTTTTATGGATTTCCCGTAGGGTTCTACTCCACTGATACAAAAAACGTTAATCTCTTGACCACCAGTTTGACTTTCCCGTTCGTGAAGTGAAGCAGAGTAACCAAAATTTCTAACCGTGATATAGAAAAGCGACCGCAATAGCCGAGTGGTTAGTATTGCGTACTATATTTCAAAAGCCTAGGGTTCGAGTCTAGGTTTGAGCAAAATCCAAAAATATAGAAAACTAATTTTTCTTATTGCGGACACCCACAGCAGTAAATGACAATCTCTCCGACTGTATTTCTGACATAAAAAAAGTTCCTAATAAAAACATCAAGACGCAAAACTAAAAATTGGAGGAGGAGCTCAGCCGAAAAATCGGGTCAAATAATCTGTTACCAAGCGCCAAATAATCTGTCCTGCATCCACAAGCCCACGAAGCTTGATGAATGTTAGTGTGCTGGAATCTAGTACTACAGAAAACCATATTTCGGTCCCCGGCGATCAGTCTCAGGCCATTTGGGGGTGCTTCGTTGTGAAGACTAAATGTTCCGACTGTTGCACAAAAACTACCTTTTTTGCCAACCCTGGCGTTCAAATCACCTAGCGCAATTTTGATATAGTGGCGGCAGCAGAGCTCATAGGTGACTTCTTCTAATAGAAAGCATCTTTGGTCACATCGTCCTTTTCCTCCGTCCCACCATAAATTCTAATCAGAAATATTTTGAAGAATTCGGTTTTATGTGATTATGGCTAGATGTTCATCCACCGGGATGATGTACTGGATTTTACAAGGACCAAACTTCTTCCGTCCTTTTCCCGTCTATTGCACTTCTTGGGCGACGGCGATGTCAGCCCTTAATCTGATGAGAACATCAAATGCTGGACAGCGGCACCTTCCTAATAAAGTGATGGGACATTCCGGGATCATGCCCGGAATCGATAAACGTTTGCAGGGGTCGTCATCAAAAGGGGATATCTCTTCCAAGACATTTATTGGTTTTTCATTGGACTGTTACGACAAGACTTTATATGCGATATTGAGAAGACTTACCCCACGATGATAGGCGCAGATTGTGGGGATCGCCTTTTTTGTGGTTGGGCAGAGCACACTGAGGTTCCAATCGTCAGGCATACACCATCCGACCAAATTTTGCCAACTTCTCCGTCACCATATCTGAATAGCTCAGCCATGGTCCATCGAGTCTTGCTGCTTTGTTGTTCTTTAGGCGGACAGTTGCTATTCGGACTTCCCAATTTTAATCGCCATCGATTCAGGAGTCGGTTTCGGCATCTCTGAATGGTATTTTTGCGCTCTTAAAATATACTTCTAATAATAACTACGTTAGAGGGAAGTACCTCAAAGTTAAATTGAGAAGGGATGACGAAAATTCGTTCCGATATAAATCTAGTATCCACCCTGTCGGAAAAACACAAAACCAAATCAACTAACTCAAAGTTAGTTCAACTATCCACACGTACATATATATATAACGAAGAGTCTCAGCTGCTGTTCACTTAATGCTAAAAATTATAAGATTAAATTGCCAGTACTTAAGTGGCTTCAAATTTCAAACAGTTTCGCATAAAGAAAATTACGCTCTTAATAGGAATATATACATGTCTGTATGTATGCATGTATGTATGTGTGTATAATGTAGTTACTTATGTGTATGTATGTGCAAGCTACAACAGACTTGTTGAAAGTGTCAAGGTGACATACCAAAGAGCAAATCATAACAATTTTCTAACAAAAGTTTTCGCTTGGTGAAACTCAAAACTTTGCAATATTAAACCAAGCAAAAAAACAAAAACCAAAAACGAAAAAAAAAAACAAGAAAAAGAATAAAAATCAAAATAAATTTGGTAACAAAAATTTCCAAAGCTAATTTCATGCAATTTAACACAACAAATCCAGCAAATGCGGCTGAAACGAAGAATTCTATGCGTTTCGTATTTGAGCACTTCAAACAAAGACCAAAATACATAAGTGTATATGTGTGGGTGTGTGAGTGTGTGTGTAGATGTTGCTTTGAATATTTGTTGGAGTTGTTGAATACAGTTAAATTTATGCAACAATAGCTCTATAAACGATCTAAACGCCGAGGCGGAGGAAGGAGGTAAATTTGGTTTGGCGAAAAGGGTGGGTAAGCGTTGAGACTGTTGGCAGGAAGGAAGTGAGTTTCAGCGCTGGAGTAGCGTCAAGTGGCCCATGGCGTGGCGAGGGCGTTGAGTTTGCCAAATTTACATGCGAGTCAGAAGTTGGAAAAACAAATTTTTTTATTTAAAATTCTTTTTTTTTTTGACAAAATTTCACCAACGCAAATTCAGTGCGACATGGGTGGATAGCGAGAGAGAGAGAGGGACGTGTGCTCTTTGGCGACGCCAAAGAATGCGTAACTGCAGTTTACAAAACTATAAACGTGGCAAATTGAGTAGAACAAATTTTGTGTTATTCAAAAATGGCAAAATAAAATAGAAAAAAGTTTTTCAGTTTCACAAAAAGCAGGAATAAATTCAACAAACCCCCCGAAAATATACTCGTAAAAATAAAAAAAATATTTAAAAAAATAAAATTAAATTTAAAAAAAATAAAAGAAATTTTATTTGAAAAACTCAATTTGAAATTGAAAAAGTGTGTAAGCGCCCTAAACTATACTTTAAACATTTTTGGGAAAAGTTACAACTTTTCAAAAATAATATTCAGCAAAGTACTAAATTATCGAAGTCACACAAACAAGCTGAGTGAGAGAGAGAGCTAAAATTTATGTAAAGTTGACGGCAGAGGTCGCTGCAAATAAACAAATTTGTGAAAAGTCTTAAAAAATTCACAAATCACCATTTTTACTTAATCAAAAAAAAAAAAGTGAAAATCCTCCCCGCTCATATACTTTACACGCTCGCTATTAAGCCTAAGCCGCTACGCCCCCATCCTCGAATAAAATTCGCACACAATTTCACAGTGAGTTGGTTCAGAAATTGTGCTCAAAGTGTGCGCACGAAACTGTTATTTTGCTATCGCATATCGTTCGTCGCTTGGCTGTGCCTGACTTTTTAAGCTGATAATGCCACAAGCTGTGGCAACACAGCATTGGCTACTTATGGCAACACGGCGTTGGCAACGTCGGTGTCATGACTTTTCATAATATCAAAGTTTTACTGATTTTCTCTTCTTTTTTTTTTTTTGGTTTTCATTTTGATGTGTCAAAGTATTGTGACAGATTTGCAAACAACACACATACACAAGTATTGCTGCTCAAACTGACCAAATGACGCGGAGATTGTGCTTGTTCTTTAGGCTTTAATGTGTTGAATAGTACGGGAAAGAGATATTCAAATCTTTCTTATCTGATTTCATCACATTTAGTCTGTTCCGATAAGAATCTTTCAATAATTATATTTATGTGTAGAGGTTCAAGCAAGTGGTGGAACTGCCATTCACCGGGGTGTGGCCAGAAACAATTCTTTGATTCCAATTCAATTAAATGCTTCCAGCAGCTCACGACTTACGGTCTTAAGCCAGGCACCTTCTGGGTACTGAGTGGGCGAATCGCCTGTAGTTGTGCGGAAGGTTCGGAATCCACCACATAAAAAATCGACTCCAATGAAAAAACTCAACAATAAGCCTTGGCTGAGAGACCCCACCTTTCACGACGATCCCTACAAACGTTTCTAAGCGTTGTAAAGGTAATTTAAGCTCATTCACTTGTTATTTCTACTCCCTCAATTGGGAAGGTGGTGCTATCCAGTGCTATTTAGTGTTGGATTTGTGGAGGGATAGCCGAGTGGTTAGCATTGCGTACTGACATTCGGAAGGCCTGGGTTCGAGCCCAGGTTCGAGCAACATCCAAAATTATAGAAAATAAGTTTTTCTAATTGCGGTCGCCCCTCGGCAGGGAATGTCAAGCCCTCCGAGTGTATTTCTGGCATGAAATAAGGAATTCCGACACATGAAAATTCACCGATATACACGGCTGTCTCAACATAAGGTTTCAACAGCTTTAACGCGTTATGCAGTTGTTAGGCGACCCATTTTCATAAATGCCTGACTTTTAACTAAAACAAAACATGTTTGGTTTGACAGTTAAGTTTGAAAGATGTCAAAATACAGCCCTAAACTTTCGAAACCACTAACATATAACCTCCTCACGGCAAATTCAGAAGCTTCATCGCAGAGTGCAGTGATAATTTATTCTATTATTCTCAGAAAATATCTATTATGAGCATTAAGTTGGGCATCAGTGAAATTAGTTGTGTAATTCCTTGCTCTCTCTCTCTCTCTCTCTCTCTTAGATATCTTTCAGAAAGCCTCTAAACCTCCTTCCCCAATGATTTCCTCCGCAAGCCAAGCCAAAATAATTTAGAAATACTTTACTTGAAAAATATTTCCAATAATTTTCAATCGCCAAATTTATGCATGCAGAGTAATAAAGAAATATATATATATATATAATTTGCATGCGGAAACACACAAATACAAATATTTCCAGTTCATTTCAGTGCTTGTCTTTCCTTTTCCTTCAGCGCATCCCCAGAGGAGGTTACTTGCCGGCGATTGTTTCCCTTTGCTGACAAGCAAATTGCCAAATGCCACTACACACACGTACATGCATACATACATATCTCGTCGGTGTTTTACTAAATTTTCATAGCAAATAAAATGCGCTTACTGCGAAAGAAAGGAGGGCGAAGGGGAACAGAAAAGCCATTTAGTTGCTCCAATCATGCCTGAAAGGCTATTCGTTCTCTTTCTCTCCCCCTCTCTCTTCTCTCACTCTCTCTCTCTGTTTGTCAATGGACGCTCTTAACACATCTCTGCCAAATGTCTACTCATTCTTGTTTTATTTACTTTCTTCTTCTCAGTTTCCTTTTTCATTTCACTTTTTTTTTAGCATTTTCACTCGTTGAATGAAGAATGAAATCGTCTAAAACGCATTGTTGTTGGTATTTTATTGGATTTTTTTGTTGTTGTTTTTTTTTCGCTTTCTCTTTTAACTGTGGAAAGTCACTGACAATTAAAAAGTTTTTGGCAATGTCTAATAACTCTGTAAGCCAATAGTCGCTGCTGTTGAAATGGCTGCTTGTACGCCCAGCTGATGACTAGCTGCGAATCGCTGAATGGTCATTTGGTTGACATTAAATGGAATTTTATTTCCGAAGAGTGAATATAAATTTTTGTCAGCGAATTTTTTTCAGTTTTATTGTTTGGCGATATCTCTTAGGTAAATGGCGAAACAATTGGCATCGTAGGAAGGCGGATTTAGAAGAATGAGTGACAAAAAAAAAAGCTGGCTCCTTGCGGAGCAAAGCTTTTAGTCGAGCCGTGAGGGACTTAAATTAGGTTGCTGAAGACACCATTCAAAGAAAGAGATACTGAAATGATAATTAGATATAATTACCTAGAGCGAAGTAAAACTAACACTAAAAAGGACCTCCATAATACCAAAAGTATTGTAAAGTTGCCAAGTAGAGTTCATGGCTCCGTCTCATTGATATACGTTCTGCTATCGTTCTCTGATTACGATATATTTTGGTAGGCTGAAACAATAACTAAAGGGTGATCCAAGTAGAGATACTTTTCCTTGAATACAAAAATTCACGTTCTGCAAAGGATGTGTTTCACGCGCTTCGCTGAGCTTACCCAGCATTCATTATTGGATAATATTCGACCAAATAGACTACGTCCAGCTCGCAGTGAAGAAAATATAGCGGCGAGTGTACACGAAGACCGTGAAGAGTCGATTCGGCGCCATTCTCAGCAACTCGGATTGACGTATGGAACGACTTGGCGCATTTTACGTCGGGATTTTAATTGAAAAATCGCCGCTCGACCTTCCCAAGGGACATCGCTTCGCTATATGGGCTCTTGAAAAGTTCCAAGAAGATCCGATTGTTTCAAGCCAAATTTTGTTCAGCGATGAGGCCCAAGCAAAATTGCCGCATTTGGGACGAAAAGCAACCTGAAGAAATTCAAGAGCTGCCATTTTATCCAGAAAAACAACGGTTTGGTGTAGTTTGTGGGCCGGTGGAAAAGTTGGTCCATATTTCTTCAAAAAGGATGCCGATGAGAACGTAACCGACAATGGTGACCGTTATCTCACCATGATAACAGACTATATGATGACTCAAATTGAAGCTCGTGACCTTCGCGAGATTTGGTTTCAACAAGACGGCGCCCCTTCACACACATCGCATCAATCCATGGATTTTTTATTGAGAGAACACTCCGGTGAGCAGATAATTCCACGTTTTGAGCCGGTGGATTGGCCATCAAGATCGTGCGATATCACACCGTTAGACTTTTTCCTGTGGGGATATGTTAAGTCTAAAGTATATGCGAACAATCTCGGTTCGATTCAGGCGCTGGACCAAAACATCATGCGTGGTATCATTCACCAGTTATCAGTTGAAATGCTCGAACGAATTATCGAAAATTGGACTCAACGGATAGACCGTCTGAGACGTAGCCGCGGCCAACATTTGAAAGAGATAATCTTCAAAAAATAAATGCCAAAGACTGTTCTTTTGAATGATAATGAGCATTCCCCATTAAATTTGCATTTTCTATATTTTTTTTAAAGTAGGGAACCTCGAAATGGATCACCCTTTATAAAGGAGATGAATAGTGGATTGCAGAATTAAGAGTTTCTAAATTTTTCTTTGAGATTTGAAGAATAAACTGCAGTATCCATAATTACTGACCGCTTAATCCTTTAGGGGCAAGGGTTCCAAAAGGAGTTTGTTTCATTTCCGTACTACAGAGGACCTAAGCTGATTAGGACAATGTAGAAAAAATTTTGGCTTAGAGCATTAAAGAGCAAGAGATGAAGCTTCAGTATTTGGTGGTACAGACTCTTTTGTTCCCGAATGATCGGTAGATTTAAGTGGATATTGCAGGAACCTGACTTTCTGATGCAATATACTTCAGAATATAGGTGCTAAATAGCAACTTTAAGTATTTAGATATTTAAAACATCTCATCCTTGAACTTTTAATTTTGAAGGAAGGAAGAAAGTGGGCTGAACTTTGGAGTATTTTTTTTTTCTTTTACTATGTCTAAAGGAGCTTCGGAGTATTTTTTTTTTCTTACTATGTCTAGAGGAGCTAAATAGGTTACTAAATCCAGAGCTTTTGAATTTTCGTCCGGGAACCTGGAGGTTCTGATGAGTAGACACCATCGTCCACAGGTAAAGTCTGTTTCGTCCTAGAAGAATCAAAAAGTAGAGGAGCAGAATGCCCTAACTAGAGCTTCTTATGTGCTTGTGAATCGAGGAGCTGAAGATATGTTTGTAGTATCTAGAGTTTTGGTCTGTTTTGTTTTTGAACTATCAAGAGTTTTAGGAGGAGATGACAGAAAGCAGACCTTCATCTTCAAGAGTTCAACAGATACTTAAAGTACTTTGAACCTCCGCTCACTTAATGCATAGAGCATAAAGTAAGATAAGTTAATCTGATTTCCAAGTACAGAATGCTTGAGTTCTTTATTATTGAAAATCAAATTGCTGGAGTCTAGATTTCTGTGACCGGAGGTACTGTCTGTTTTGCCCTTGAGCTCAAAATTGGTTGAAATGTGGGTTCCGGCAACCACAGTTTCCAATATCTTTTCGATTTGGAGATGAAGAGAAGTGCGGAGTATCTCAAATTTCCGTCTGCGTTCTTGGACGTGAAAATCTGAGAAAAATTTAAGACAACCCAAGTTGCTGAGTTTTTCGTCCCATAGTTATAGAAGTAGACTCTAATATCCAGGAGAACTATCTGTTTCGTCCTTACACTATTTAGAAGTTGTGGTGGAAAGAAGGTGCAGAGTGTTCTGAGCTTCTGTTTCCTTTTTGAGCATCGATAAAAAACGTGATTGCGATGTATGCGGAGATTTGTTACGTCACATTCGTGGCTTGGACTATCCAGAACTTTTAAGTTATCGTCTCTGAACCTCAAGGATCTAAGGACAGAGCTTCATTATCTAAGGGTACCTACTGTTTCGTTCTTGAGCTAACTCTTGGCAGGGAAATTACAATAACTAGAGCTTCTTATGGCGATTCTTAAAAATGTCTTCTGAATCATGGGGCTAAAACAGTAACTTGAAGTTTTTAAAACTATAGTCAAATAAATCCAGTCTCCAAAATTCCTGCGCGTGTTAAAAAACAAACAAATGACAATCTTGAATTATTTTAGTAAGCATTTTTTGTTTTCGTAAAAAAAAATACCGATATTGGAGCACTAAAAAGTATAGTTCCGATGCAATTGATTTTTCGAAAATGAGTTTTTAGTCAATATATTCTCCTTTAAAACAGCTAAGAGCATGAAAACTGGTTTTCTGCATATTTGTCTGATGTGTAATACTATAAATAAAATTTAGAAAAATCAGAGTACGCTAATATTAAGCTCCCATACAATAAATAGTTCAAAAATGAGTTTTTCATCTATAACTCTTTCAAAACAGGCAGTTAAAGCCCTGAATTTTGGTATCCTATATATTTGTTTGACGTGTACTAACATTAATAAAAATTGTCAAAATTGGACCACCTAAACATTTAGCTCCCATACAACTTATAGTTCAAAAATCAGTTTTTCAACGATAACTCCTGCAAAAATAGCAGCTAAAGGCTTGAAATTTGGTATCTTTTATACTTATCACATTTGTAATATTGGTAAAGGAAATTGTTCAAATTTGAGTACTCAAACGCATAGCTCCCATACAACAGATTGTTCAAAAATCAGTATTTCATCAATAACTCCTCCAAAAAAGCAGCTAACAGTATGAAACTCGATATCTTTTATACTTGTCAGATTTGTGATATTGGTAAGGTAAATTGTCAAAATTGGTGTACTCAAACATATAGCTTCCATACAACTGATTGTTCAAAAATGGGATTTTCACTTATAACTCCTTCAAAAAGGCAGCTAATGGCATAAAGTTTGGTATCCTTTATACTTATCAGATTTGCAGTTTTGGTAAAGGAAATTGTCAAAATTGGTGTACTCAAACATATAGCTTCCATACAACTGATTGTTCAAAAATGGGGTTTTCACCTATATCTCGTTCAAAAAAGCAGCTAAGAACATAAAATGTGATGTTCTGCATACATATTAGCTGTATTATATTGAAAATAAAAAGTTTTGAAATTAGAATGAGTGTTCTGAGTATTCGAAAATGCGTTTTTAGGAAATATTTGTTCGTTGAGGCAAATTATTAAATAGATAAGTAGTCACTTATTTCATTTTCATTTCATATTAAGCTTTTCTAATGCTCTTTTCTCTTGATGAAATAAATTTGATAAATGAAAGTTCTAAACACAATAGCAAATCCATTATTATCTTCAATTACAATTACTTAGTGTTGTAGGGGGGAAAAGTAAGAGCATGCAACGGAAATGTATAATAATTCAAAGCCTAAGCTATCAAATCCATAATTTTTCTATTTTCCTTAGCTTTTCAAACAGAAAATGAAAAGATTTGCAGTTTTTTTGACTATTTCAAGCCAGCACGTTCCTCTCCTTCTAAATGTAAAGTAAAATAATTTGTCTAAATGAATTTGCCAACGTATTTTCAACACAAAGAAAAAAGTGTAAAAAAAAAAATTCAAAAAAATGTGAGATTGCAGAGATAGCAGAAAAATACATACAAACAAGTGCAGAATTGCAGAGAAAAAAGTAATGGCTTGCAAAGAGGGTAGAAAAAAACAACAGTTTATTCATAAAAACAGAACTGAAATGCAAAGACGCATTGCCATTGCAGTCGTAATTCAGCGTCAGTGTCATGAATAACTTGCAACGCATCCAAATGCCATGACACTACGGGCCAGCACCAGCCGCGCTGCTTAAAGTCCTTCACACAAACAACACTTCAATGTTGTTAGCTGCAGACAGACGAATGCATATACATACATATATATGTATATTTACATATCAAAATATGTGCGACGAGCACTTCCGACTTTCAAACTCAGTTGAAAATCCTGAATAAGTGAAGTAATGTCTTCTCTTCAAGTAACGAGCGGTACGTGCGAGTCGCCGCTGACTGGTTAGTTGCTACGCTGATATCCCCAGACCAGTTTTTTTTTAGCAAATAAATACATTTCACTTTATGCGGACTACCGCAATATTTTTGTCTGCTAGATAATCGTGGAGAGCAAAAAAAGAATGAAAATCATTTGTACATATTTGTTTTTTGGTTTTGAATTTTTTCTTTTTTTTTCGTGCTTATACGCGCTTAAGTGTCTACTATGTCAATTTGTTTTTGTTTTTTGTGCTGACTTTAGTTTCATAGCCATAATAGTGTTGATAAATTTTGTTGGAGTTATAACCCTTTTTTTTGAAAGCGCTTTAATGTGCCTTAGAGGATTTTTGTTTTTACCACTTCAGACAAGTAAGGAATATCAGCATAATAGCAGTAAGTAGTATTAAGAAACGAATTTTTTATTTTTATTGTTGCTCATGTCTGTTTAGTTGTTGTTGTTGTTGTTGTTGTAGCGGCATCGCCGAAAGGGTGACAGCCCTTGGCCGGATAAAATCCGGGTCAACTCCGGTGCGTAGAAGCGGCTGTCGTGGGAGTTGATGTCTGTTTAGTCTATTCTATCGGTTCAACAATGCCATCAAACCATTCAAAATTGTTTAACTTTAATAATTTCCAATATTCTACTCAAGAATATCAACTTTCTCGTGCTAAACGAGCAATTATTGCACGATAGTTGTATTCAAAAATCATTAAATTTTGATGATTTTCAGTTTCAATGCTTTTTCCCTATATGGGCGCAGAACACAAAATTTTTCGTTTTCAGTTACTTAAATTGTTGAGGTGTTACTCAAAAACGCATTTTTGAACTATCATTTGTATGTGCGCTTTATATAAAAATTGTAAAATTTTTGAAAATTTTCGGTTTCAATATTTTACCAGCTATTCAGATGCAGAATATTAAATTTCCCGTCATTTGTATGAGCGCCATCTTTATAAATTGTTAAATTTTCATGATTTTGGGTTTTACTATTTTACTAGCTATGCAGATGCAGAATATTAAATTTCCCGCTCTTAGCTGGTTGAATTTTAAAGTTATGTCCAAAAAATGCATTTTCGAACTATCTTTTGTATGAAATCTATTTAAAAATCTTTCTATTTGAATGATTATCAGTTACAGTGCTTCACTCATTATGTGCGTGCAGTATATTAACTAACTTGGTTTCATTATTTTACTAATTCTACAGATGCTGATTTCTAGCTGGTTGAATTTTAAAGCTGTGACCCCAAAATGCATTTTTTAACAAAAATTTGTATGAGAGCTATGTTTAAAAATCTTTCAATTTTCATTATTTTCACTTACAATGCATTAATCATTATGCCCGTGCAAAATATTATCTTTCACATTTCTATCATCCTTATTGATGAAGCTCTGACTGAAAAATGCATTTTTGAAATGTAAATTGTATGAGAGCTGTATTTAAAACTCTTTCAATTTTGTTAATTTTCACATTCAATATTTGTCTTATCATGTATATATAAAATACTAAATTCTCCGTTCTTAGCTGCTTAACTGAGGAAGTTACCGCTCAAAACTGCATTTTTGAACTACAAATTGTATGAGAGCTATAATTAAAAATTGTTCAATTATGTTAATGTTCACATTCAACACTTGTCTTATTATTTGCATATAGAATACTAAATTCGCCGTTCTTGCCATCTTCAGTGTCGTTGATCGTTCTCAACTCGTTCCAATATTCATCAACTTTTCACCCTGTCGGAGAATCAACTGAACAAAACCAATTATTCAATTTTGTTAATATTCACATTCTAAAAACTTCTTAGTATTTGCATATAGAATACAAAATTCCCCGCTCTTAGCTGCATAATTGTTGAAATTTTGACTCAAACATGTGTTTTTGAATTATAAATTGTATGAGAACTATATCTGAAACCCGTTAAATTTTGTTAGTTTTCCATTCTACATATTTCTTAGTATTTTCATACAGACTAAAAAAATTTCCTGCTCTTAGCTGGATAATTATAGCTGGATCTGACTCAAAAATGCGTTTTTGAACTATAAATTGCATGTGTGCTATGCTCCAAACTCGTTCAATTTTGTTAATTTTCACGTACAGCTGTTTTCTTACTATGTGCATGTAGCATACTAAATTTTTCGCTTTTCTCTGATAAATTGAGGAAGTTCTGATCAAAAAATGCATTTTTGAAAGATATTTGGTATGAGAAATGTATTTAAAAATCATGGAGTTTTTTTTATTTTTTCAATTTCAATATTTTTATATGCGGTAGAAAACAAAAAATTTCTGCTCTTAGCTGCTGAATTTATGAAGTTGTGATTAAAAACGCATTTTTGAACTATAAATTGTTTGAGCCGGGCTGACTTGCCTTTGGTTAGATTAAGCTTTAAATAAAGAAGAAACAAGCAAAATGAAGTTCAGAGTTGAGTTTCAGAACTTCTTCATTCGTTAGGTTCAACTCTGGTTTGCTACTAGAGCGTTACTGCGATTTATTGCCCATTTGTGAGCTCACCCTAATACTATAATGAAAATTTCATTGAAATTATCTCAGTTAACCATAATACAATCGAAATTAAGGAATGTGTTAAATTTCTAAAATACCCTCTTCAGTTAGCGAAAGCCAAAAACAGTCAATGTCAATTCATTGCACAGAAGAAAATTAAAATTATCGCTTTGCACAGCATAACTAGAATTCCTCATGTCAATAAATCCTTAAAAATGTATATACATACAATATATTGTATATTTGTGTGCACTCATGAACTCACTTTCACATCAAAAAACAACATTTAATTTTAAGCTAATTAAACAGCCATTAGAACTCGCCTGCAATGCCATAACCATTTATCTTACACCACACCAAGAGCACTTCGTGTCTGACAAACACACACACACACACACCTTAACGAAGTAGTCAAAAAAAATATTTCATTTGTAGTAAATTTATTTTTATCACAGATGAAATCGCTTGTAGAATCGCCTGTAGAATCACCTAGCATACACAGTGCGTTGCTTCTAGTGGTAAGCGATGCACAAATTTATTCTATAACTCATTACCTGGTAGGTTGATTCGAAGTAATTCGAAGAAGAAATGAATGGCTATTTCATCAAAAATTAATAGCAATGATTTTATTCAATTAGAACTGTGAAAATAGAAGTGGTTTCACATTTTCTAGGAAGTAATTCGAAAGGAAGGTGAAGAGGCGTGAATTTTCATCAAAAATTCAATTCAATTCCCAGGAAGTCAATCCCAGGGAAGGAAAAGTGGAATGACTTTTACATCAAAAAATTATTTTTAAAACAATTTCAATTATTTAAAATACTTTTTCGAATTAAAAATGTGAAGATAAAGGTAGTTGTTCTTCATTTCCTAGAAAGCCATTCACAGGTAAGGAAGAATGGAATGACTTTTTCATCAAAAATTTATGTAACAGTTAGTTTAAATGAAAACTCTGAGATTATAAGTGGTTTCTCATTAACTCGGAAGTGGCTCCCATAGAAGGAAGAGTAGAATGATTTTTTATAAAAAAAAATATATTTGTAATAATTTGTTTAAAAGAAAACTGTGAAAACAGAAGTGGTTCTGCATTTCCCAGGAAGTCATTCCCAGAGAAGGAAGAGAGGAATGAATTTCCCATTTCCTAGAGGGGTTTTCCCAGGTAAAGAAGATTTGAATGATTTTCTAATCAAAAAATTATGTTTAACAATTTTTTTAATTTAAAACTTTGAAGTTAAATGTGGCTTCTCATTACCTGGGAACTCGTTCCCATAGAAGGAAGAGTAGCATGCGTTTTTTATCAAAAAAGATATATATAAGTATATTTCTAATAATTTACTTAGATTAAAACTGTGAATGCAGAAGTGGTTCTACAATTCCCAGAAAGCCATTCCCACAGAAGGAAAAAGAAAAGACTTTTTCAACAAAATAAATATTTTTTTAAATTAAAACTATGATTTTAGAAGTAATTCCCATTTCCTAGAGCGCTTTTCACCGTTAAAGAAGATTGGAATGATTTTTTCATCAAAAAATTGTTTTTAATTTTTTTTTTTTAATTTAAAACTTTGAAGTTAGAACTAGTTTCTGACTACCTCGGAAGTCGCTCCCATAGAAGGAAGAGTAGAATGATTTTCTATAAAGAAAAATATTTTTAAATTGAAACTGGTAAAGCAAAAGTGGTTCTTCATTTCCCTGGAAGTCATTCCCTGGGAAGGAGAAAGGGAATGACTTTTTCAACCAAAAAAAAAATATTTTAAATGTGAAGTTAGAAGTAATTCCCTTTTCCTAGAGAGCTTTTCATAGGTAAAGAAGATTGGAATGATTTTTTCATCAAAAAATTATGTTGATATTTTTTTTTTAAATATTCAGTTAGAAGAGGTTTTTAATTTCCTAGGAAGCCATTCCCAGGTTAGGAGCACTGGGATGGCTTTTTCGTAAAAAAATATTTAAATAATTTGTTTTAAATGTCGCAAAAATGTTTTCATTTCTTCAAGGTCATTTTTTTCCTTCTTCATGAGAACTAAGGAAAAAAGGGAATATTTTATGCATTACTCTCCGCCTTCTCAGTAATGACTTAAACAAAGCAAAGCGGTCATCAGCAGCTCTCCAAAAATGTTTGCTGGGTTTTTTCTGCAAGTAAGTGAGTTAGAATTGGTTGTCATTAAAGCAAATTGCCGTGGCGCAAATAAAATTTCTGGTTGGCATTTAGCTTGTCCAGCTAGTAGAGAATACGAAAGAAAAGGAAACCTGTCAAATACACAAATTGAGTTTGACGAGGTTCAGACGATGATAGGGTTATTTGTTAAGCTCAAACCAAAGAACGACTAACTGGCTGGAAGCTAAGAAGGATTGGAGTTGATAGGAAAAACAACGGTACATTTATAGATATAAATCCCAGAAATATATGTATTAGAATATTTTGCACAACGAATTTGTGTTGATATTTTTTAACTGAAAGTTAAACCTCGTTGAACTAGTGTATAAAACCACACAGCTGAGAAGGGATTTTGACTAACATTCAGTTCCGAAAGACGATACTTTTACATGTGGCTCAAGCAGCTCACAACTTCGATCTTAGACCAAGAACCCTTTGAGTAGCCAACCAACATTCATTTGGAGGCGAGCTAAGGTGAGAACTTGCTGTGGTTGTGCGAAGGGTTTGAGACCCACCACCGAAAAAATCTTCTCCAATGAGAGATAAAAATAAATAAATAAACTTCTAGTGAGAGAACCACTTCTTTTAATGATCGACCCATGCGAAGATTTCAAGCATAAAGATTTGAGCGTGCACCTTTAAGGTCCTGTGGTTTAATTGAAAAGATTCCGCAAACACAGCTGGTGTTGATAGACGGAAGACCTTGCGCGTTCTGGTGAATAAGTTAATATATAAGCGATAAGAGTGTTGCCATTCCTTTAAAATTATCATTTTTTGCCTTTCTGAGGAGTGCATTAGGAAAGAAAGAATACATTACTTTCCACCTTCTGGGGAAGAACTTAAAAATTCTAATGAAAGGTTTTTAAACCAGGAAAAGCAGTGCCGACGCTCCCAAGCCCTCACATTAACTCGGAGCATTACCAAATTAGGCACTTCCATGCGATCACGTGAAACTGCCATCATAATTGACGGACAAATGGTTTTCTGCTCTACACGCCTCCTCTTTGGGTAGACTGTGTACCTGGCAAATTTGCGGACAATCACAATATCTGCGGGATGGGATAGATACGACAAGTTGAAGAGCGAAGCTAAACGTATTTGCAGACAAAAAAAAAATTGAGAACACGCTGAAATGTGTGAATAAGAAAAGCTTCTGAAGCTGGTCGACAGGGATTTTAAAACTGGAGCATACCGATCTACGACCCAAAGCAGATCACCGCTTTGAGTACATTCAATCCACTAGAGGATGGTCCCATGGTCAGTTACAAATCTGTTAGGAGATTACTTTGAATTTTTATAAATTACGGTTCTAAGTTTTGTTTTTGAGGGGGTTAACCTCATTCAAACTTCCACACTTTGATTCATTTTCGCACTCAACGAATGGAAATGACGTGCGGTGCCAAACGGGTAGAGCATTAGCTCATGTTTGCAAGAGGCATAGCTTTAATAGGGTAACTCTGACTTGCTTCGTTAACATATGTCATAGAATCTACCACTTAAAACGAGAAAATCTGACTGTATAGCCTCTGTGGTTTAATGAACTTTGAAGTGGTATTTTTTTGGAACATGTATTTTTTCAGAATTTTGAACTCAACTTTTTTATTACCGTTAATGAAATGGCAGGATTGCAGAATGGAATCTTAAATGAAGGTAGGCCTGAGCATAGTTCGCACCATACCTCTAATGAAGAGATCAGTTTAGAAATTATTTCTCTCAAAGGCTTGATGAACTCTAACCACTTAGAAACATAGTTATCAATCAATAAATGTATAGTAACATGTTCAAACAAATTTTCCATATTCAAGCTTGTTTCTTTCTATATATTTTTGAACTAAAGGCCTTTCATCATGGAAAAACTTACGCCTGAACAACGGTTACAAATCATTCAACTTTATTACGAAAATTCAACGTTCTGTAAAGAATATGTTTCTCGCGCTTCGCTCATCTTATGGTCAACATAATCGAATGTTCTTTCGAATGATAGTAAACATTCGCCATTAAATTTGAAATTTTTGTGTTTTTTTCTTTAAAAAAAAAAGAGGAAACCTCGAAATGGATCACCCGTTACAATCTAATTTAAACTTTCCTCACTCCGTTGGAAATTTGTGAACGAACCTGCCACTTTTCCTAAGCACACTTAATAAAAAAAAAACTATTTTCCATTTAATTTTTATTTTTTAAATTACAATTATTTGCAAAGGCTCATAGTCAGTCGCGTTGCTGTAAACGCATAATTTCATGGCGATAAACTAACCTAAGTGAACTTTTTTAATGAGTGTGTGTCTACAGAAAACACACATGCCTATATACACACGCATAAATATATCTACACTACAATTGAAATATTTCCACTTGAGCATACGTATAAATTTCTAAAACATATGGTTCCTTCAGCGCACAATTTCGAATGAACATGAAAACGGCGTGAGAGAGAGAGAGAGAGTTTAAATGCAGGAATGCGGAAGAAACGAAAATTACTTAGTTGCCACTTACGCCCTTTCATACATATGAAGATATACTGACAATTTGTCGCGCACCCATGCACATTCATTCATTTACAGTAGTAGTGGAGAGTTGTAATGGCTCCGAGAATGAGAAGAAAAAACAGAAACAATTTTTTCTCTAAATTTCCATTCTTTTGCCAACATTTGCATAACCAACCGTTTGTATGTATGTGTGCATATGTGTATGTGTGTGTATTTGTGCACTCCTTAACTGTCATATCATTTTTAATTGTCAGTGTCACATAGTATAAAAATACTCATAGTAACACGTATCTTGCACCGAAAGCAAACTAACGGTTTATTTTAGCACTTTCAAAGTGGTTGTAGGTACGTGCTTTTTTAACTAAAATTACCAAAAGCGTTAGTAGCAGTAGTAGAAGGACGCAAATTAGTTTTTTTTCTTATTATATTCAACGTTTTATGACAACAAATGACGACTGACTGCACGCACGACTGAGCGGCTGGTTTGCCGATGTGGGGGGAACTGACTTCACATAAAAGAACACCACAAGATGAGCTCGATTACGAATTTCATTTCTAAAGGTAAAAGTGAAGATATGAAGGTTCAATTTCTTTAATTAACTTCTAATTATAGTTAATTAAAGAAATAATTACCTTTGAGGGACTAGTTATGAACTAGTTGAAAGTATTTGATTTTTGAGCGAAATCTTAGAAAATAGTTTAGAATGAATTTTTAGCTAATAAAATTTAGTTTGATTACAAATACGACTAGTTGGTAACTAACTAACTAACTGACTTCACGCATAACTAAAATTGGATCCATTTCGAGGCTCCCTACCTTTTTAAAGAAAGAAAAAAACACAGAAAATTCCAATATAATGGGGAATGTTTATTATAACAATTCGAAAGAATATTCTTTGGCATTTATTTTTTTGGAAAATTATCTCTTTCAAATGTTGGCCGCGGCTACGTCCCAGATGGTCTATCCGTTGAGTCCAATTTTCAATAACTCGTTCGAACATTTCGTCTGGCAACTGGCGAATGACACGGGCGATGTTTTGCTCCAATGCCTGAATCGAAGCGGGATTATCCGCATAGACTTCAGACTTTACATATCTCCATAGAAAACAGTCTAACGGTGTGACATCACACGATCTTGGTGCCCAATCGATCGGCCCGTGAAATTATCTGCTCACGGAAGTGTTCTCTCAATAAATCCGTTGATTGATGCGATGTGTGGGAAGTGGCGCCGTCTTGTTTAAACCAAATGTCACGGAGTTCACGAACTTCAGTTTCAGGCATCAAATATTCGGTTATCATGGCTCGATAACGATCGCCATTGACGGTTTAAAATATGGACCACAAACAACAACGAACCCTCGTTTTTTCTAGATGAATTCTAGAAAAAATAACGGTTTGGTGTGGTTTGTGGGCCGGTGGAATCATCGGTCCATATTTATTCAAAAATGATGCCGGTGAGAACGTAACCGTCAATGGCGACCGTTATCGCGCCATGATAACCGACTATTTGATGACAGAAATTGAAGCTCTTGATCTCCGCGACATTGGCTTCAAAAAGACGGCGCTAATTCCCACAAATCGCATCAATCAATGGACTTATTAAGGGAACACTTCCGCGAGCAGATAATTTCACGTTTTGGCCCGGTCGAATGGCCACCAAGATCGTGTGATATCATATCGTTAGACTTTTCCCTGTGGGTATATGTAAAGTCTAAAGTCTATGCGGATAATCCCGCTTCGATTCAGGCCTTGGAGCAAAACATCACGCATGTCATTCGCCAGTTACCAGTCGAAATGCTCGAACGAGTCATCGAAAATTGGGCTCAACGGATGAACCATCGGAGACATAGCCGCGGTCAACATTTGAAAGAGATAATCTTCGAAAAATAAATGTCAAAGAATGTTCTTTTGAATGATAAGTTAATGATAATGCATACGCGGGAAATAAAAGATCTAGGTAACAATTAGGCAGCAGGTTCCACAACTTCGAATGTGATTTGAAACAGGAGAAACCGCTTGGAAAAATTTCCTGCTGGACATCTCAAGTGCAAACAAGTTTCTGAAGCAGCAGATCTCATCGAAGGAAAACGAAAAAAAATATTGGTTTTTAAAAGCTGATAAATTATTGAAAAATTACTGGGCTCACACCAAAGTATTCTAAAAAATCAATTATCAATAAATCTTATATTTGCCAAGTGGTGTTTTTGTGTTGCATGCCCCTTAAGAAGGTAACTTGGGAGAGCAATATTTTTAATACAACGGTGGATAATATTGTTAGCACAACTGCCGCGAAAATAATTTTGTATAAACCTTATGAAAGTTGGATGTTTCGTTGGCTACAGGCGCTGAGGAGCGTTAGTGTCACCGAGACCACCTAACGGAGTGCCCAGAAATTGAGCCGTTTCGACGGGTTAAGACTAGTGGGCTCGATCAGAGCGGAAGGGGTGTTAGATGAGTGAGTTTTAGTGAGCATGCAAAGAGGAGGTTAGTGTCATGTGAGACCTCCCTGTAGACGTAACTACATTGCTTTTTATCGTATTCTTGGTGGTAGTTAAATCCAATTACGACGTTCGCAGGAAGAGAGTTAAAACACGTGAATGGCGTTAAGGGTCTGTCGATAGCTTATCACATCAAATACTCGCTTCATGATATGTTTGAGTTTTGGTTCAGCTTCCAGCGGGTGTCTGGAAGGATGATCCCTACGGTAGGACACGGTTTTGCGGCCGCAGAAATTTTCTTTCGGATTGCTTTGAGTTTGAAGTATCTTTAGTTACATACATATGTGGGTAGGTTCCCCTTTAAAAGGTTGAATCCGCAAGGTGGCGCTTGTATCTCGATAATCATAAAATCTGTATTTATTTTATCGAGCGATTTTACAAAATTCTTAAAATAAAATGAGAAAGCGACATTCAATACTGTTAGAAAAAAATACTAACGAAAAAGGAGCCGCTAGATGGCGCTGATATGGCGTTAATTGAATTTGCTTTAAATTCATGAAAGCTGCGCTTTTAGTTTTGGGAATCGGTTTGCGGTTACCAACTATGTACAATAGTTTTCGCATAATTATCTGAATGCATTGAAAATATTTAAAATTTTCCAATTTAGTGAACTTTATCAAAGTTGGTTTCTCCTCTCTCCTTCTGCTCCTCTTTTCATTATATTTAGTATACAATAAAATTTCATTACGTCTGTGACACAAGCCAAATGCAACGGTAAAATATGCGAAGTAAATAAAACAAAACCGTTAGCGCGCTCAATGTGAGTATTGAAATACTCAAATGTAGGCACACACACACATATATACACTCGCACACACACACACGATGACAGTTGCCCAAAAATCAAACGTCACAGATCAGAGCAATGCAAAGTTTTTCGAGTTGGAATTTAGTTGCAAATATTTTTGTTGTTGTTGTTGTTGTTGCTGTTGTTTTTACTGTTACTGTTACTACAGTTATTTATTTTCAACAGCGCGATGCGCTTTGGTGGTATTTTAATTGAAAACTGGCAAATTCACTCGACAAAACGTATGCGGAATGTAGGAGGAGAGAAGGAGAGAAAGAGAGAGAGAAAGAAATAGAATTTTCTATAAAAAAATACCGAAAATATAAGCACTTTAGAGCTATGCAAATATATGTATTTGTGAACTCTGACAATGAAATTGTAGCGAAATAAACAAACCAACAACAATGGAGCAATGGAAGACCACATCAACACTGTTGTAGCATGCACGCACGGCTGGAGTGAAAGAAAAGTTTTATAGTCGCCACAACACGCATCAACACCGTTAAAACCCACAGATACCTATACCTACCAGCATACCAAGCCACACGGCATGTGTTATAGAGGCCAGAGTCTACGGAAATCGAAATCGAAACCGAAGATGTAGACCGGGATAGTTGTTTAAGGCATTTCAGCGACAGTAGGTTTGTTATGCCGGAAAAACCCAGATTTTTATCAGGCCAAGGACTGTCACTCCCGTGACATTTCTTGAAAATCCCTACGGGGAATACTTTTACGGTTATAACAACAACAACAACAACCGAAACATGTTGTATTAGAACGCAGGATGCATCATGAGGAAGAGAATGAGGGAACCAATCGTGATCCCAACAATTTTCTCGTGATGAGAGCTTTGCAAATTGCCGAAGTGAGGTTAGATACGAAACCCGTTGTGGAGATGTAAAATCTACTATCGTAGAGTCATAAAGAAGAGACTGAATTACATCTTAAGGAAGATATTTGTTCTGTTTGTACATCAGGCGGGCCAGGGAGCTAAGTTCCCTGGCATATGCTGCCAAATTTATGGTGTTAAGTCAAATGAAGGTTCGTACTTTGTGGATCGAAGTTGAGAGCCATCAAGAGAATACCAGATATTGTCTTACAGATGACAAGTGTAGAGTGAATTCAAAGTTTTTGAAGCCGATGATATCCGAATCTCTCTCTCTCTCGAAACTGAGTTAAAGAGAAACTCAGTTGCTGCTGCTTGAGGAGATCAAAATTCGATAAGCTCTGCATCTCAGTTAGAGACAGTAGAAATGCTGGGGAGTTTCTAGAGACGAAATTAGAGCCAAAGCATCTACCTTAAACGCAACCAAACTCAGTTTTAACGAGTTTAAGCAGAAACTCGGATATTTTGTTACTAAGATAATGAAAGCATAAGATCAAACGCAGTTACATATGCGACTTCTAAAGCTCGGAGTCGTAAACACGGGATATATTAAGAATATTGGAAACCCGAAGGATTCTCTTGCCAAGTTTATGGTATAAAGTCGAATAAAAGTCATTACTTTTCGCAACCAAAAGAGTAGAAACTAGATGCCGGTTTCAGAATTTGCGAAGTGAATTCAAACTTTTCAGAACCGAAGATATCGGAAACGCCGGCGACAATATACCGATTTGTTGTTGCTTGTGGAGCGCTAAATTCGAGTAGACGAGTTCTCTGTCTGGGCATTTAAGCGGAAACTCGGATATTTTGGAATTAAATTTCTGAGACCGTAATGTCAGACGAAGCTACATGTGTGACTCTCTAAGCTCGGAGTCATAAACACGAGGTATATTAGGACAATTGGAAAATCGAAACCGGATGCGGCATTGGAGCAGTAAATTGAAAGTCTCACAATTAGGCGACCAAAAGGTTCTACTTACCAAACGAAACCGACCAGTCTTGTGTTGCATAAGTTTACTGTCCCCAGAACAGCCAAAGGAGGCTTTTATTCAATCAGCCGACCCAACTATACGAACCCGAAACCGCTAGAACCGTTACATGCTTAATTCCTAAATCCAATGTATGCAAAAACCCACATTTGTACACCCACATACATGCACTATGTGGACGAGTGCGCATTTACTGTCAGACAGCAGTCATCACAGCACACCGCCACCATGCATGTGCCAGACAACAGGCGTACAGGCAACCGAACCAATCAGGCAGCCAGCCAGTCAACTAAGCCCGCCACCTACCGTTCTCCCACGCTACGCAAATGCGTAAATCATTTGCATAAATTTTTCTTTTTTTTTTTGGAGCAGAGCTCGTCAGCACCACAACCTCCCTACCAAGCAGCAACGCAATGGAAGCGAGCACACGCTGAGCTTATCTGGCGACGTCATCGCACAATTTAAATAGCGTGCAACTGTTATTGATGTTTGTTAGTGTTGTTGCTGTTGTTGGTGTTGTTGTTGCTATTTACTGCGTGTGTTTGAGTGTATGTATGTGGTTGCGCTGTCGCAGTATTTACCCTTTAGCCTTTTAATTCTATTACGCTTATTATACGATTTTACGCTTTCATACACACACTCAGACACATATACATACCCATACATACATACTTGTGTATTTACAGAAAGTCGACGAAATTCACAAATTAGTTTTTATTTTATTTCCTTTCATTCCTATCTTTATTTCCATTTCCGGCTTTTTGGCTCAACCGCAAACGCTGAGACTGCCGCTGAATGCCGGCGACGTCGACAGCGAATAGCAACATCAACACAGTGTTGCTATTTGCATACCACAAGAGCCGCCATCATTGTTGCCGTTCAAAAATACATTCATATATATGTACATACACACCAGTGATATGGCGGAAATGTGTTGGTGGTAATCAGAGTTAGAACCGAAATTTTCCGCTTTCCATAAACTGAACCACAGTCAGTGCAGTGAAATCAGTCCGTTTTTCGGGTAGCGAGCTCGCGTAGAATTTAGAGAAACTGAAGTTTTAATGATACATCGAATGCAGTCAGAAGCTCCAACTTTCCTATACCGAGGTCGTGTAAATTTTAGTGAAGCTGAAGCCTTCATACTTAATCCGGATCGGCTAATCCCGGAATCTCCGATTTTCCCGTACCGAGGCCATGTGGTTCTCAGAGAAATCGAAGCTTTCATTCTCAATCCAAATCAGCTGATCCGAGAAGCTCCGATTTTGCCTTGCCGAGGCCATGTGGGTCTTAGAGAAACCGAAGCTTTCATGTTGAAATGGAATCAGCCTGAATTTCCGGCTTTGGGATACCGGATCAGCGAAAAGATCTGACTTTGCCATACCGAGGTCAAGTCGAAAGTAGAGAAACAAAAGTTCTTATATTTAATCCGAAACAACCGAAACCTTTCATTTTGAATCAGAATCACCCGGAACCTCCTGATTTTCGATGCCGTGGTCATATCGATTTTAGAGAAACCGAGGCTATTATGCTGCATCCAGATCAGTCGGAACCTCCGACTTTCCGATACCGAGGTTATGTAGATTTTAGAGAAACTGAAGCTTTCATACTTAATATGGATCAGCTGATCCCGAAATATCCGATTTTCGGGATCCGACGTCATATGGATATCAGAAAAGCCGAAGCTTTCATGTTGAAATGAAATGAATTTCCGTCTTTGGGATACCAGATCAGCGTAAAGCTTTGATTTTCCCTTACCGAGGTCAAATCGATATTATAGCAACCGAAGTTTTCATATTGAACACCAGGAATCTATCATTTCGAATCAGAATCAGCCGGAACCTCCGACTTTTTGATGACGATTCTTTCATTTTGAATCAGAATCAGCCGGAACTCCTGCTTTTCGATATCGAGTTTATGCTTTTCGATATCGAGTTTATGTCGAGCCGGAACCTTCGAATTTTTATGTCGAAATCAGCCGGAAGTTCCATATTTTGCATACCAAGGTCAAATCGATTTTAGAGATACAGAAGCTTTTATGTTGAATTCAGATCAACCGAAGCCTACGAGTTTCCCGTACCGACGTCATATCGAGTTTAGGGAAAACGAAGTTTTCCCATTTAATCAGAATCAGCAAGAAACTTATTTTTCCCTATCAAATTTAAGGAAACCGGAACCGAAACTTTCCCATTGAGTCAGAATCAGTCGGAAGCTCTAACTTTCCCGTACCGGCGTAATGTCGATGTCCAAAAAACCGAAGCTTTTGGCTTCGGAAGAATAAAACTCATCGTAAATTCCGGCTCCTCGCAACTAAGATTCTGTTAATATATTTTATAACCAGGATAATCTGGAAGGGAGCCAATCGACATGCGCAATTGTGTATAATGGGTAGCCGGGCTGAGATCGCCGATGCGAGTAGGCTCCGGAGCTAAACATTTTTCTTCATCGCTGTAGGTATGGAGCCCAGCCAGAACTGTTTCACAACAATCTCCTGTCTCGCTAATGAGTAACGAGCAGTGAGGGTCTCAAGGAATAAACGAACTACCGTGAAAGCCGAAATGTTTAAACGGACCGATTCTCAGTGTCGGTAGCATAAAAACAAACGAAAATTCCGATATTTTTATGCGGAGTCTAAGCTTTACTCAACGGAAGTGGGGTCAAAGGAATAAGCTTACTTTATTAGAGAGAGAACCGACTTCGACACGTAATACACGTAATCGAAAAACAGAGGCTCCGGCCATTTCACCAAAGTCGCGTGCCACATTATGCGTTCCCACATCTATAGAGTATCCTTTTCAAAGAGCTTCAGTTTTTAAACTTTCTTCCTTTAAATCCTTCCTTGTGCTCAGAGGTTTGAAGTTGCAGCTCTCGACTCCGAATACTTCAAGTTCTTCCATCTCCAATACAAAACAAAAACCTATCTCCTGCTCTTATTTACATTTCCACACTTGCTGGTGTTGCTGGTGTTGCTGGTGTTGTAGTAATTTTGTGGTTTGCTTTAATTAATTTTTGTTTCCGTTTCGTTTCATTCATTTTCAACTTGTAACTTGTAATCTTGAAATATCTCATCTTAAGTTCCGTATTTTTCATTCGTTTTTGTTTTTGTGTTTTCAAGAATAAACTTTCCAAAACTCCGCCACATTTATACCCAAAAAGGCAAGTTTTGCATTTTCCTCCTCTTCTTCTTCTTCTGCTTCCATTACTACAAAGCTATTGTGGTTATGTGTGAATTTCTTCTTCTTCTTCTTCTGCTTCTTCACCTTGACTTTTAGTGTAATTATGTTTATTTGTTTATTTACGGTATTATTTGTTAATGGAGGAACACGACCGCAAGGCCATATTCACTTAGTAAAGGTGAAGCGGCGTTGCCCTGGCGGAAAAACGCAGCTTAATTACAAACGTTTCGATTAACGTAGCTTAGGGGATTTGGTTAGAGCAAGAAATCGGGTAGCGGATTGTGAAGAAAACCGACTCAGGCTCAGTCTTGCCGTCGAAATCATGACTCTACATACCTTTTAGTAGATATGGCATGAAGAAGAGTGTGTTTTTTACTCACTGAAAGCCGTTTTGTGAGTAAGAGAATCTTAAAGTTTCGAAATAGGTAGAGAACTCTCCCAGGATCGGTAACCCCACATTTTCCACTTCAATTAACAGTATTCAAGATGCAAAGGCCTTCCATGTTGTCGTGTCTGTTAACCTTCAATAACCTTAGTCCATATTTATCAAGGTCAGAGAGTCCATTTACATAATGACTGCAACTCAAAATGCGAAACCTTTTCGGGTTGCGAGATCGTAGTCTGTGGGCACAGTATTCTTTAAGATATCGTAATGCTATGAATGCTTTTTCTATCAACAGAATTAGAAATATAGAGCTGTCCCAGCTGGTCGTCTCAACTGGCCTAAGTGGCAAGATTTACATTGTCCACAGCTAAAGGGTGATTCATTTCGAGGTTCCCTACTTTTTTAAAGAAAAAAACACAGAAAATTCAAATCTAATGGGGAATGTTTCGTTACCATTCGAAAGAACATTCTTTGACATTTATTATCTCTCAGATGGTCCATCCGCTGAGTCCAATTTTCGATGACTCGTTCGAGCATTTCGACTGGTAGCTGGCGAATGACACGCGTGATGTTTTGCTCCAAGGTCTGAATCGAAGCGGGATTGTCCGCATAGACTTTAGACTTTACATATCCCCTCAGAAAAAAGTCTAACGGTGTGATATCACATGATTTTGGTGGCCAATCGATCGGCCCAAGATGTGAAATTGTCTGCTCACTGAGGTGTTCTCTTAATAAATCCATTGATTAATGCGATTTTTGAGAAGTAGCGCCATCTTGTTGAAACCAAATGTCGCGGAGGTAACGAACTTCAATTTCAGGCATCAGATAGTCGGTAGTCATAGCGCGGTAACGGTCGCCATTGACGGTTACGTTTTCACCGGCATCGTTTTTGAACAGCTCTTGAATGTCTTCAGGTTGCTCTTCGTCCCAACTGCGAAAATTTTGCTTGTCCATTAAGCCAGAAATGGGCCTAATTGCTGAACAAAATTTTGGGCGAAAACGTCGGATCTTCTTGGAACTTTTCAAGAGGCCACAGAGCGAAGCGATGTTGATTTTGGAGCATCGAGCGGCTTCAGTTCTTACACAAGCTGTATTTTGTACGCTTTCAATACAACATCTTGACGTAAAATGCGCCAGTCTTCGTGTCCACTCTCAGCTACGGCCTCTATATTTTCTTCACTGTGTGCTGTACGTGGTTTATTCGGTCGAATATTATCCAATAATGAATACTTTGTCTCTAGATGGATGATGGTGTTGCGAATAGTACGCTCAGCAAACCGATTACGTTGACCATAAGTTCAGCGAAGCGCGCGAAACACATTCTTTACAGAACGTGAATTTTCGTAAAAAATTTAAATGATTTGTAAACGTTGTTCAGGCGTAAGTCTTTCCATGATGCAACACCAAACAATACTGAACAAAAATTACATGACAGCTTGACACGAGTCACGCGTGATCTGTCAAAGAAATGCTATTGAAAAAGTACCCCTTCTTTGATCATCGTTTACAATCGTACAAAGAAGAAGGCGAATTCAATCAAACGGCACTATAATCCAAAGTCACAGTCAACTAACAGGTATCATTGCCCGGAATCTGAAAACACATCATTCCGGCGTTACCACTGTCCGAAATTGCCATGGCTTTTGAAGGCTCGAGGTTTTTTGAAGTTCCCACCAATCTGTAATTATCATAGTCCACGACCACTATTCTTTTATACAAAAAGAAATTACTACCCAATATTATTCAAACTTACCACATTCCTGTTATCATCATTGTTAGAAGTTACCACGATCCCAAAGTTACCATTTTACGAGGCTACCGCAGCGATTCGGAGTGATTTTTCAGGAGTCAACATCATTCCCTGGTCACAAAATAATATAGCTTATTATTTTGGGTGCACCATTGTCCGAAGTGAGTAGTATTCTGGAACTCAATGGCTCTGAGCAATTTTCCGGAGGCATTATTATTGAACGAAGTCTCTTTGAACTACGGCTGTACTCTTTAAAACTACGGCTTTAGTTCGAATGGACTTTTGGGAGTCTCCGTCGTTGACTAAAGTTACTCCCGCTTCTGCCCAAGCCCCGGATGCTGTTCAGAGGGTTTTTCAAGAGTTTCTCACCTTACGTAGTCTTCAACACTTCGATACCACCATTATTGTACCAAGCTATCTCTGTTTTGGGCCATGTCTGCCTAAATACCTTCACATTTCTGTGTTTGGGAATATTGAACAACGGAGTGGATCCCAATTTGAGTGAAATTATAGTTTTAAAAAAAAAAAAGAATTCAAAAATAAAAGAAATGTTTTAAATATTTAAATTTTTCCATATTTTTTTTTTGTTGCAATTTTGAGAAAAATTTCTTGTTTATTTAGCTGAAGTTATTAGATGCCTGAGAGTCTCAACATTTATGTGTCTGCATGGCATACTTAATTTTACTCATATACACTTAAATATTCATATGCACATTCACATATATATACAGCCATACAGAGATTGCATTTATAAAATATTTATATTAATGTGTCTGCCTCTTACAAGTGGAACGTTTCTGAAATTACTTCCTGCGCACAACTTGCCTTTCAAAACATTTATATCTGTGGCAAGTGTATGCGTGTGTGTGTGTGTATGTGTGTGCGAACAATCTGTATGTGTGCTTGTGAAAAGTCTCACATTTAGCATATCATCCACACTTAACACTTTTAAATTAATTTTATTAAATTTTCGAAAAATATTTTAATGTTATTAAATGTTAAAAATTTGGTTTAAAAATCTAAAGGACGGATGGATTATATGGTTTATATGAGGGAAATATTTATTTTAATTTAATTTGTGGTTAACTAAATAAGCGTGTAAATGGCTGATTCAAAATACGACTGCTTTAGATGGAGCTCTCAGCTATTTCTAAGCGACTGTAGGATTTTTAAGAGCAACTTTTATTTCATTTCAGTTACGTTAACTCCTTTGCCCACCGTTTAATATATGCTAGGACTCTTTTAGCCTTAGTAGCGCAGGAATTTATATGATTTCTAAAATCCAAGTGAACAGCCAAGTCAATGAAGTCAGTAACTTCTTCAACATTCTGATTTTGAATCATATGGGCAAAGGATTGCAAAGATTTTCTAGAGAAGGACGTATGCATATTTACACTTGTTTAAATTAAACGACATACAGTTCACATCACACAACCTTACCAAATTCTTCAGGTCAAGTTTCAAGAGTTCTCTATCTTCTATAGAACGTACTGACTTAAAAAGCTTGACATCATCTGCGTACATAAGCGCTTTAGAATGACGAACCACATTTGGTAGATCATTGATGAATAAAAGAAGTAGTAAAGGACCGAGATGACTGCCTTGAGGTACACCAGATGTTACTGATTTTCACGTGAAGTACTAGAGTTAAAAATTACTCTTTGCTTTCTACCCGTTAAATATGATGAAATCCACTTGAGTAAGGATGGTGGTGGAAACCCAAACATATCGAGTTTATAGTGAAGTATTGAGTGTGAGATCTTGTCAAATACTTTGCTGAAATCAGTATAAATAATATAGGTTTGATAACCATCTTTGTAAACCATTACTGACATGGGTCGTAAATTCCAGTAGATTCGATGAGGTGGAAGTGTCAATAATTGTTGACACTAAATGAACCAGTTGGTCAGTTATAATAGCTTCAAAAAAAAAAAACTGTGCTGAAGATATCTTCGGACCTTTGACTCATTTATTCAAGTTTTCACTTAAAGAGAGTGTTTTTACATCTGTGTGGAAAGAATCTTTTTTTATATCCCTTCATAAAAATGGAAACAGACCTTTGATAGAAAATTACCTAGGTATAGCTAAACTATCTGCGATTTCTAAATTATTTGAATCGCTTATCACCGATCATTTGACTAATTCAATTTGATCATTTATATCAGATTGCCGTTATGGATTTGTTAAAGGAAAAACTACAATCACCAATTTACCTGAGTTCACTTCTTATATCATCGATACGTTCAGAAACAACAACAGCATTGACGTAATATATACCGACTTCAGCAAAGCTTTTGATAAAGTGTGTCACTCGTTGCTAATCAAGAAATTTGACTTACTGAGTTTCCAATTAAAATTTTTACAATGGACCTCCTCATACCTCTATGATCGAACTCAAAGAATAATTCCTTTAATTTCCTTCAGGAGTACCCCAGGGTAGTCATCTAGGCCCGATTCTGATAAAATTTTCAAAACTTTTAATGCATGTGGATGATTTAAAACTTTCGACACCTTCATTTGCTATAATCGACCTAAGCAGTACTGTTGAATGGTGTAAAATAAATAAATAAATTTGGAACAAATTCACCGTTTTATTGACCTGAGAATCACTATGACCCTAACTTGAGCTTCGCACATCACATTGTTGTTTGATAGCCAACAAAGCCAAAGGCATCTTGGCTTTTGTAAAACGGTGATCAAAAGCGTTTAATGATCCTTATGTTACTAAAGCTTTTTATACAACATTAGTAAGACCTATTCTAGAACAATGCTCGATAATTTCGATCCCGAGGTATCAATTCTACTCTGATAGAATAGAGTCTATTCAAAAACAATTCCTCCTATTCTGCTACGAAAATTACGAAATTTACTTTGGGACTCTCAGTACAATCTTCTTCCTTATACTAGTCGTCTGAAACTTATCAAACTCCCTACTCTTGCCAGTCGTCGGGAAATGTTTGGTGTAATTTTCATAGTTAAAATAATAATAGGATCAATTTCTAGCCTCCTCAATCTCTTTGAAACAAAATTTAATGTTCCGTTTAGAATACCCCAACATTTTTTCCCCTTGTTTCTGAAAACTTGTAAAACGAATTTTGAATTTCATGATTTTGTCGACTCTTCACTAATTATTAAATAACATTTTATATACGAATTAGGTTACATTTAAAAGTCAGCTGAATGATTTATTTTTTGTCCTGTAGCTGAGTCTTTTTAGTTCTTGACACTAAACAAACTCCTGCTTCAATTGCTGATGCAGTTTCTGCTCACCAAGTAAGAGCAACCTCTGTCTGTAGAACGCCGGACACATTTCACAGAACACGTTCTGAGCACATATTTACGTTTTGCTCTCAAATAACACTCTCTTCAGATAGTTCATGAGCTGTTTCACCGTCTCGATATACATTTGATCGAGTACCCAGTAAATGTGAACTTTGTTTTGCATGGTGCGATCACTGCCCACATCATGCTATATGAAAGTAAAATCTTAATACATAAATATGCATTCTCCTTCCCTGCGGTAGCTGTGCTTCCATTATTATTATAGCAAATAAAGATATGCAGCGCTTCGTCTGCAAACCTAAGGTTTGATATTTAGGTTTGAACATAATTGTATGTAAATACATTATTGCTCACCGAGTGTCTTTCATTTTGATCTTTCAAATTTACCGATGAATGGCTCTTACCGGATAATGAAACTGTGTGATAGAAGAATTTTTAAGTTCAACTTCACCTGAACATAACTTAGACAGACAAGCTCATTGTGCGAGCTTCAGTGGAAAAATGCCCAGTAAGGGCCCCTACCGTTTATTTAGTTGAGTTTAGATTATGGTAGCTCAAGCCAGAAACTTGTATTTTCAGAGATGATAACACTATCCCAACGGTCGAAGAGCGTGAGTAAGACCTACCCGTCTAAGAATATAGTTCAGGTAGGCAGAGGTTTTTCTCTTTGGTCCTTATCCACAGCATTTTAGCAGCGTGTTCCCACATTGTAGTCCTTAGTACATTTACCATGGCTGAAATCCAATTTTTCAGGTGGCGGCTGCCACGTCCAGCGCATAATAACGCTGAGGATTTACTAATTGCGAATATATTGGTTTCAAGGCTGAAGTTTGTTGTGGTAAAAAGCACAAGCAAGACTACACCCCATTATACCCGCGATACTCAGAAAACAGTCAAATAATTGGACACTACGGTGATTCAGAGAAGGAATTTCTTAACAATTTTTGGAGCAACCTGAATTGAGCTTAGTGCTATAATAGCGGCTTAACTATTCGAATGGAAACTAGTCTCCCCTGCGGAAGTCTTGTTCAATGAATTGCTTTTAAAAGACAGTAGTCTCTGTAAAAAAAATTTTACGCAAGTGCAGATATTTTGACAGAGAAAAAGTAACATGAGACATAAACTAGTCTTCATCGAGAAAAACGCAGTGTGTTATACCCAATTGGACAGAACATCTGTCTTACTTAAGACTCATGGTAGCCCATGATATAATGCGCTGAGGTTGAAGTAGCTCCCAATGTAAATACATTACAGATGCTAATGAAAGCCATACACTGGATACTACCCTGGACAAAAAGGATTAAAGTATAATTTTTTTAAGTCGGTGAAGTACTTCAGAACATTCTTCCAGGACAGCTTGAAATAATAAATTATTTCTCATTACCAGACAGTGCCTACCAAGTGCAGTTGAGTTTCTTCCAAAGAAAAAAGGGTTCGGGTGATTTTTTATTGACTATGATAGGCTCAGAATTAATGAAACTTAAGGATAATATTTAGCGAGAGACAAAAATTATTATTAGGAGCGCATTAGTAGTAAGATAAATAACAGTGTGTGCTTCTATCGAAGAATGATTATTGCGACCCTTGGCTCGAATAACATCTAAGAAATTATAAACAAACCTTTTTTTTAATACAGCCGCTCCAGTAAAGAATATAAATATAACCGAGGAATTAACATTATTATTATTCCCAACGGTTTACCCACCTCCCGCCCATCCGCACGACGAACGCAGTTCGCATGACGTACGGAACTTGTTTGGTTTTTCATAAATTCACGATGAGCAGGGGTTTGTTTAGCAAGCGTTTGGATCCAAACGCCTACTTAAAGTTGCTAAGAGAGCAACAATGTTCTTTGAACTAGATAAACTACAGCAAGAGTAACAGCAGTAAAGATTTAGTAGCATGTAGTGTATCTGATAACACTAAGGATGTGGTATCGTCTACAAGTTCAATGCAACCTAACCTAACTTAACATAAATATCAAAGCCCTCGGCGAAAATCAAATTTTCAATGAGTAGTTTGAGCTGAATTTAGTTCATCCTTCTTTGATTTCTTTTGAGGATGAAGGACAACTCGTTGAAATTCTGGAAACCTACTACAAAAATATTCACGCGTGGCCACGTTTCGGGCTTTAAGAGATGATTATGGTGCAAATAAAAGTCCAACTACTCAAGCAATTTTTAAAATTTTAAGAAATTTGAAGATACTGGATCGGTTACAGATATTGTAAAGCCTGTGCATCATCGTTTTGCTCGTTCCACCTCAAATATCGCTGCTGTAAGTTCAAGTGTAGCCGAAAACCCTAATGTGTCTATTTCTCGACGCTCTAAAGAGCTGGGACTTTCTTATTGCAAATTATGGCATATTTTGCTCTTGGACTTACACCTATATCCATATATATTGTAGTTTAAACAACAACTGAAGCCACTTGTGATCATTCAAAACACAGTAGTTACGTCGATCGGGTGC
Organism: Neoceratitis asiatica; assembly: GCA_030068015.2. Classification (NCBI taxonomy): domain Eukaryota; kingdom Metazoa; phylum Arthropoda; class Insecta; order Diptera; family Tephritidae; genus Neoceratitis; species Neoceratitis asiatica. The sequence goes on along the minus strand of CM061526.1, from coordinate 55,413,087 downwards.
TTGACCAGCAAACAATTGACCGCGATTTTTCCAAACAAAATGTTCTTCAGCGACGAGACACATTTCTCACTCGGTAGATACGTAAATACGCCAAAATGTGATATTTTGGGGTCTGAGAATCCTCAAATAATTGAAGAGAGGCCATTATACCCACAAAAAAACAACTTCCTGGTGTGATAATTGGCCCGGAGGTGTGATTGGACCTTACTTCTTTGAAAACGGTAACGGCGGGATGGTCAATGATAACCGACTTTTTTTGGCCTGCAATCGAAGAACACTACTTGGACAATATGTGTTTCAAATGAGATGATGCCACATGCCACACAACACGAGCAAATATGGTTTTATTGCGAGAGAAATTTTCCGACCACGTAATGCCTCGTCTTGGCGATGTCAATTGGCCATCAAGCTCGTGCGAGTTAAAAATGTTGGACTTTCTTTGGTGGAGCTACGCTAAAGACCGTGTTTATTAGGATAAAAATCAGCATTCGCTATGTTATGGTTGAGATACCGCCCCATTTGTGCCAATAAGCGGTCGAAAGTTACCTCAAACGGATTGAAGTTTGTAAAAATTCACGAGGTGATCATATGTTATGTATAGGTTAAAGGAAAAGATGAAGGCTTTGTTCACTGTTTTCTTTGATTACGATGGTGTGGTGCATCATGAGTTCCAAACAAAAGGCACAGTACAGTTAATAAGGAATACCACAAGGAAGTTATGCAACGTTTGCGTGAATCAATATGGCTCAAACGATCGGAATTGTGGAAAAACACACCACATTTGGCTCCCTGCGACTTTTCCCTATTCCTAAAACTAAGGAAACCAATGAAGGGAAAGCATTTTGCCACAATTGCTGAAATCAAGTCAGAATCGAAGAAAGAGCTGATGGCCATATCGAAATGTGCATTTCAGAATTGCTTCGAGGATTGGGAAAAGCGTTGTCAAAGGTGTATTTCATCTGAGGGAGATTACTTTGAAGGGGACAAAATAGACATTGATGAATAAATTAGTACTTTTTTTTTTTTTTTTAAATCTAAATTCTCCTTTTCCTTTGAACACACCTCGTATAATGCCAAGGATCAAACTTTATAATAAAAAAGGAATTTCATGAAAAAAAAATTATATTAAATGCATTTTATTTACATTTATTTTGGAAACCGCAAAATGCATAACCCTGTATAAAATGCCAGGTGAACAGACAGGTAGGCATAGTTAAATCTACTCATTTCATGAAGTTTGATATACATATACATGTCCATATCTATCTCGATTTTGTTGTGCCGTTACAACCGTTAGGCAAACAAATCTTGTATACTCTCTACCAGTAGCGGATCCAGAATTTCCAGAAGGGGGGGTCCTAAAATATAATAAATTTATTTGGAGACACAGACATGAATAAACTGCAAAAGTAGATTCGAATTTAAGATTTACATTGCTTCCGAAGGGGGGGAGGTCCGGACCCGAAACCCCCCTCCCCCCGTGGATCCGCCACTGCTCTCTACATATAGTAAAGACGAGTAAACGAGTTATTGTGCAATTCGGAGATAGAGTTTAAACCCTAGAAAGACTGAAATAATTTACTGTCAGGATCATGCTTTCTGTAAAAGATCGATTTTTCAAAGAGCGGGAAGCTATTCTTGTTTAATAATTTTTTTCTAACTTTAATTTTTTTTTAAATTTTTTTTTTATAAAAAAAACATCCTTTTCCACCATATCCAAAGCATTTATATAATATTTTGGCTCAACTTTTCAATTTACATGGGAATTTTCGTCATACAGAGTGTTTCACTCCAACTGAGAGAGCTCAAATCTTGCTGAATTTTGGTAAAAAAAAAAATTTAATTTGCTTTCAGCCCAATGAAGCACTGGCTCTGCTGCTATTTTACAATTTTTTGCAATATAATTCGTACATTTTCTTTTAATCTTTAATGACTTTAAATTAAAAAAAAAAATAACTTAAAATTTTTCACTTAACAAAGTGTTTCACCGTCAAAGCTTAACCCAACTTACTCCATTACGCATAATAATGCCGCTCAAATATCATTTCGAAGAAATTCTACTTCTTTTTGCGCTTTTTTATGCAAACTAAGCAGAAAAAGTAAGATGAAAAAATCTATCAAAAACTAACTTAATGACTTTTTAAAATAATATTTCTCTTGTGACTTCAACACTTCCGCAAACGAGAGCGAAAAAAGCCAGATTACTATTTTTAAAACATTATTTTCTTAAAGCTTTGCGAAATATAAACCATTTCTACATACAATTTACATACATACATATGAAAAAGTAAGACATTTTGTTAAAGAAAAATTCACACAAAAAAAAAACAACAACAAAAACTTTATTACTTTGAAAAACTTCAATATGCTCTTTACTGTTCATTTTTGCAACACTTGAAGTGTTTAACGTAGCTTGAGAGAGTGAGGATGATTGAGGGGAACAAGCACTCTCCCAGAGTTTTATATAGCCTCTAAAACTGCTGCATGCATGCATGCCACTTTTCACGACACGACTTTTTCATGGCTTTCCGAGGACTTCAACTTTTTGGGCAACGACAAAAACAATGCAGCCACCAGCCAGAGAGCACAGACGACGTCAACGCGCGGTTGGGGGTTAAGGAAAATATTTAAGGAGCATGAAAATTCCCATTATGCTACGACGATGCCTTAAAATTGTTGAACCAAATCTGTTTCTGAATCCGAGTTGATGGTTTTGTTTATATCGCAGCGAAAATGAAAATGAGTTTGTGTCTGCTGCTGCTTCTGCTTCTGCGACTGTGACTGTGGTATGGTGTGGTGTGGTGTTGCCACAGTTGCACAATTTCCGCCAACTAAAAGAGGAACAACTGCAATGCAGCGTCTACATACGTATACATTGAACAACAACAGCAGCAACAACAACAACAAAAACAACAACAGTACACAGTGTTTCAGCTGCTTAACTTCAACGCTCATTGAGCAGCAATAAAGCAGCTCGCAAACAATTCGAAAATGTTTTGTATAATTTTCAAGTGTTGGCGAGTGAGTGTGAGTTGTTTGTGCCCGGGAGGGGGGTAGCGACGCGGGCGTTCAAGGATCTAAATGCGGCGGAAAGTTGTTTGTTCTTTGGATTTGATGCTCGACAAAACTGCGACAAAAGTTGTTGATGTTGCGCTTTTCTTTTGTTACTAAACTGTTTGTTGTTGCTGCAACCAACCAACCAACCAACCAACCAACATCTTTGCTCTGCATAAAGTAATTTTTTATTTTTTGTTGCTTTGTTTTTGTGCACGCGAAACGATTTTCATTGATTTGATATTTTATTTCGTTGCTCGACAAGTTTTTTTTCTGTGTCACATAATTTCCTTTTCTATTTATTTGCATTTTATTTTTTCCAATTTTTTATTTCTTGTAATAGGAAAACTTTGCAGTTTCATGCATTTGTTCTTTGCAATTTTACGATTTTTTTATATGTTTTTCGTGCGCTGATCTACGCGTTGAAAGTTTGTAATGGAAGCTGAGTGCAACGGAGCAGCGCTGTCCTGTTGTACGGTAATATATGTGCTGGCAGGCGCCGCGTAAAAATTCACTTGTTTATGTACAATTCAATTCTAGAATTTGCATGCCACACATACTTAACGATGTGTGATTGTTGTAGGGCACAGCGTAAAAGGACAATCGCACTTAACCCAAAAAAATATCGACTTAAGCTGGAACAACAACATACATATGTATGTGTGTATGTGTGGAATTTATTTTGTTGTGGATTTCGCAAGCAATAAAATACTTTACTTTCCACATATATGTATGTATAGATTTGCATTAATTTTAAGAGAGTGTTACGTGCAACTATCTTCACGCTCTTTTAAAGTTATAATAAAATTTTTATTTTAAATTTTTAGCAAAAAAGTTATAAAAACTTCTATTTATAATTTCTACTTCCGCCTTTTCTACGAATTTTATTCAAAAATTAATTATTTTTTTAACCCTAAAAGTAGGCAATGTTGCTGTACCGTTTAGAAAATTTATTTATGTTATCTATATAACGTTGCCTACATTCAGGCTGATGTAGGGAAAATGAAGAAAATTTATAGATACTATTTAAAAAACAACCAATTTATTTATTATATTATTTAATTTTTACAGTTTTTACGGTTTACTCAAAATTTATATAGTTATGAACTTAGTAAAATTCTACTAAGCGGAGGAACCGTTAATATGACTATTTCTTCTGTTTTTAAAACATTGTTATTCCAAATATCAGAAAAAAACTAATTATTTTGTTCATGAAACAAAGATGATGTTGGTTCAGTGGTAAAGCACTCGCTTATGTGAGGCAGGAACCGTTGGTTCGATCCCTGCCTTAAGGGGTTAGGTACCTTTAGAGAGCCACAAAATAGGCTTCTTTTCAGATTTTTTCGGGAACTATTAAATAAATCTGATTTTTGACAAAAGGCATTGATTATACATATAATTATTTGCTTATAACTATTTTTTAAGAAAAATTAATTTAAAAATGGCTGCTACACAGCGTTCTCCCTAGGACGTTTCCATTTTTTCGGGAACCACGGCCGGACAAACAGCTCTTGTAATTCTTAGTTTTATTTTAATAAGTTGTTGAACGGTTTCCGCTTCTAAATAGCAATAACTACAGAAGTACGTAGGATTTTTTCAATGTTTACATTTTTAACAAAATGACCGGTCTCTAAAGGAAAAAGTAACAATTTGGCCTAAAAATTGTTCGAAATGTGTTAAAAAAAAAACTATGCAAGATAAAAAAAATCTACGTACTTCTATAGATAATGTATTTCTGAAGATGTTGTCGAAATTTCAAGTGAATCGGTTGTAAATTGTTTGAGTTATGCTTCCGGCCAACTTGAAAAAAGCAGATTTGAGACAAACTCGTTTAAAGTTTAGAGTATACCTTACTGACTAAATCAGACGCTTCAACTAGAGAACGAAAATGGGGCATTTAGAAATGTTTATCTGTCATAATCTTACGGAATAGCATTTTTGAGACCATAATGTATCATTTGAAAGAAAGAAAAAAATCCATTTTCCGAAAATTCTAAATTGACCTAACCCCTTAAGAAGTCTGATGAGTAGATGTGGTGATCTACCAAATAGCTATCACTTGTACCATATTTCTTTGTTGTATAATAAAATTCAATATTCAAAATTCAATTTTAAAAAACAAAATTATCTTCCGAATAAAGCTCATTAACTTATAACCACAAATTTTTATCCTTTTTTGTTTTTTTTTTTTTTCATTTTAGTGCAATCATTTCTTTATAAAAGGCAGGTATGTGTCTCCGCTAAAAACAAAAATTGTACATCTAAATGTAGGCAATGATTTTTTTCCTTTTTATTCAAAGTTTTCCCAGCAACCGCATAACATTGCCTACATTTAAGCTGTTAAGAAAATAGTAAAAATCTTTTATACGCATATTTTAAAGAAAATTAATTAACTTTTATAGTTTTTACAATTTATTTAAGGATTAAGTATTTATTTAATTCACAATTTAAGAGAAAAGTCTAGGAAATTATTCGGAAATGTCGGTGCGCCATCATTTTCTTTTATTAAAATATCAAACATTGAATTTTTTCATCACATTTCATTTAAGTTTTTTTTTTTTTTGACTTTTGCATTTTCCAAAAATTTTATTTCAAGAAATTACTATAATTTTTCGTTTCTCTTTTTGAAGATATAAGAAATAATCTAATCAAATAGAAGGTATGTGCCTTTGCAAAAAATTGAACGGCTCATTGTAGGCAATGCTTTTCTTTACGTTTACTGAATTGTTTTATACCATTCACAGAAAGATTGCCTATATTTAGGCTTTTGGTGATATTGCGAAACAAATGTTTTATATGATGTTTGTATTTTAAGGAAAGTTATTAGCTATTTAAAGTTTTTACAATTTATTGAAATATTTTCTTAAGCCATAAGGCATTGCCTATATTTAAGCTGGATATCAATTTAGTTTATGGATTTTAAGGGGTTATATGGGTTTGAAAATTTAAAAAAAAAAATCATTTTCTTTTGCCTTATTAAATTGTAAAACATTTTCAAAATATTCTCCTAAAATTTCAAATCGGTCGGAGTAAAATTCCAAGAGATAGACCCTTGGGAAGTTCTGCCCATCAGGTCATGTCTGTGTCAATTTGAAACTTTAAACGTATTTAGCTCAAAACTCTATTTTTTAAGTCGGTGGACACGATTTCTCGAAAAGTTATAAAGCAATTTTATTCAAACTTGACAAACATCTTTGTAATAACATTTTATAGCCATTGAACGAAGGATTTGTGTTTTTTATTACAACTTTTTTTTCGAGCCAATGCATGGCGAAAATTTTATCAAAAAATGTGTTTCTTTGTTCATAGTCTGAACCCACCTAACCCCTTAATAGTGTTTCGTTGCGTTCATAATGCCGACGGAATGTAAAGAGTGTACGGCAAAATTGCTGCAGATAGATGATATGATAACATGCTCTGGTGGATGTGGTCATAGCTTTTGCATTACATGCAGTAAACTTAAAAGAAGTGAAATTAAAATTGTAACAGAGAGTTTAAATTTGAAATGGTTCTGTAACCAATGCACTTTGTCGGACACGAATACAAAGTTCATTGAGATTAAACACCTAATCGACAAAAATGAGCAATCGAAATTGACAGCTTCTGATGTGAAACAAATAGTTGAACAAATATTTAGCAATAAATGCTCGAAATTAAAGAACAGCATCATAACGGATTTTAACTCCCTTTTGGAGCACAATATTGAAGTTAAAATAAGTGAAATGAAAAACGATATTATTAGAGACATATCAAATGAGTTGCAAAAGAGTAATGAAGTTCTTAGTAGCTTACGAATAGCCAATGAAAATGCAAACACGAAAATGACATTCTCAGAAGCAGTTAAGCTGAACGAAAACAAGATTTATATAAAACCCAAAAATAAGAGTAAGAAATCGAAAGAAACTAAAGAAGCATTGAAAAAAGTAGTTGCGCCTACAGCGGGCTTGGTAAGAAATGTCAAAGAGGTAAAAAAAGGGGCCATAATTGTAGAATGCAAAAATAAGGAAGCTTGTGAGGAAGTACAGCAGAAAGTTAGAGATACTATGGGTAATGAATATGAAGCAGAAAAATCGAAAAATAAAAGCGATATGAAAAAGATAGTTAAAATAGTTGGTATAACTGAAAAAACTAGCAATGAACGCTTGATTGAATGTTTAACGAAACAAAATGATTCATGTGCTGGAAAAGAGTTCAAAATAATAAAAGTATATGAAAATGCCAGTCGTAGAGAAGAGAGTTATATTGCATTAGTGGAAACCGATGCAGTAACATTTGAAAATATTATTCAGCAAAAGAGGCTATATATAGAATGGGATACCTGTGTCGCCTACGAACACTTAAGTGTTTTGAGATGCTTTAAGTGCTCGGGGTATAAGCACAAAGCAAGTGATTGTACAAACAAAGTTGCTTGTAGCAAATGTGCCGGGTCCCATGATAGCAAGGAATGCACCTCAAATACAATTAAATGTGTTAACTGCAGCGAATTAGTTAGAAAAAAGGTAATAGATGTCGATGTTAATCATCATGCCTTTAGCAAGGAATGTCCTGCGTACAAAAAACACGCGCAGTCAAAATATAAACCGCGGGTTTAGCAACGAACACTTAGAGAGCTGAAGTGTATATACTTAAACATAAGCAGCATCATTGCTAACAAATTGGAATTAGAGCACCTTATAGAAATAAAAAAACCACACATGATTTTGTGTTCAGAGAGCTGTGCTACAGATGAAATTACCAATCAAGAGTTACAAATACAAACATACAAACTTATCCGATGTAATTCACACAGTAGACATACAGGCGGTGTATTAGTATATGTACACGAATCACTAGAGTATAAAACGAATTACAACAATGCATCTAACAAAAATATCTGGTGTATAATTCTTAAAATAAAAAACGTCTTTCCTCAGTACCAAATAGGTCTTGTATATCACTCGCCTAGCTCGAGTGATGCAGACTTTATTGCCTACTTAAATGAAATTCTGAACAGCAGCTGTCTAACCCAAGACAATATTGTCTTTATTGGGGATTTCAATATAAATCTATACAGGAATATGACCTATAGTAAGCAATTAGTTGAGCTATTTCGTTCATTTGCCATGGAGCAAAAAATTGATTTCTATACTCGGAGGGGGGATAACACAGAAACAATGATTGATCTACTATTTGCTAGTAATAACGAGGTCTCGTGTCGAAGATTGGAAGAATATCAAATCTCCGATCACGAATCAATACAGTTCAAAATAAAATTAGGCAGAGTATTCCGAATGAGAGCGGTCAGAACTATAACCTCATGGGAATATTATACATGTGATAACCTTCTTAACCAATTAAGACTATATGACTTTACAGAGTTTGAAAATCTGAATATAGAAAACAAGGCAACATTGTTAAACAACATATTATCAGACGCTATGACCAGCTTGACCTACTCGAAAAAGGTCATTGTAAAAGTAATGAACAAATGGTACGACTCCGAACTAGCGAATATGAATAAAATGAAATACGATCTATACAAAAGCGCAGCAATATCTGGGGAATGGGATGAATATAAAAGTTTGAAGCGGAAATACAAAAGATTAGTTAAGACAAAAAAGGCAAAGTATATGGAACATAAAATAACATATAATAGGGGGGACAGCAAGGCCTTGTGGAAATACTTAAAAAATTGCGTATGTATGTCCAAAGAAAACAATGCTATTAATAAAATAATAATAAACGGTAGACTTTACACAGAGGAAAATAAAATAGCGCAGTCGCTAAATAACTACTTTATTGATAGTATACTAGAAATTAGCTCAAATATTCCCGCTAGTAGTAATGAAGATCGCTTGGTTATGGGAAATAGCACCAATTCCTTCAAATTTCATAGAGTATCCACGAATGAAATACTCGAAATAGTCATTAGTTTCAAAAATAAAATAGGAGGGAAAAAACTACTATCTGAGGGTGTTATAAAGGATTCTATTGCCTACACAGCATATTTTTATACTCAAATTGTCAATGAAAGTTTAGATAAAGGGATAGTTCCTGAATTATGGAAAACTTCCATTGTTGTGCCAATAGAGAAAGTTAACAACACAAAAAGAGCGGAAGAAATCAGACCAATTAATACCCTACCTTGCGATGAAAAGATACTGGAGACAGTTGTAAAAAACCAGCTCGTAAAGTATTTGGAAGAAAATCAAATTATCATACCGCAACAATCAGGTTTTCGGAAAAAACATTCTTGTGAAAGTGCGCTGAACTTGGTTATAGCTAACTGGAAAGAAGACTTGAGCAGGAACAAACATGTAATAGCGGTATTCCTGGATCTAAAACGTGCATTTGAGACTATTGACCAGAATATGCTACTAACAAAGCTGTCCAAAATGGGTGTTAATTCTACGGAATTAAAGTGGTTTCAGGATTTCACCACGAATAGATATCAAAGAACGGTTATTGGTTCTTCCATATCAGATAGAAGAGGGGTACCTATTGGGCTTCCGCACGGTTCAGTATTAGCACCTATATTGTTCAGTATCTATATTAACGATATTGCTAATTCTTTGAAGTTCTGTGATATTAAACTTTTTGCGGACGATACTTTGTTGATGCTTAGTGGGGATAATATCACTGAAATATACCTTAAGTTACAGGCAGATCTTAACAGGGTCTATGATTGGCTATGCTTGAACAAACTTAAATTGAATATTAGCAAAACTAAATTTATGGTTATATCAAGGCGAAACTTTCAGATCAACGAGATACAAAATCTAAACATAAACGGCGAAATAATCAATAGAGTTGATAGTTTCAAGTACTTGGGAATCAAAATTGATAATAAACTGAACTTCAGTGAGCACGTTGATTACACGGTAGGAAAAATTGCCAAAAAAGTATATTTTATGCAAAGAACCTGCAAGCTTTTAAGCAGGAAATACAAGGAAATGGTTTACAGATCTATAATTGAGCCTCAATTCATATACTGTCCTACCATATTTTTTATTATGAGAGACAGTCAAATTCAAAAACTACAAAAGCAACAAAACCGAGCAATGAGGTTCATTCTCAAAAAACGCTATGACACACCTATCAGAGACATGCTATCTACTTTAAATTGGCTAAGTGTTAAACAGCAGCTTTTTTCTATACTATGAAATTTATTAAAAACATAATTGAAGGCAATTTGCCCGATTACTTGAAATGTAACATAAAATATGTAAGAGATACGCACCCGGTAAATACACGAAATAAAAATAATTTCAATCTACCAAATTATAGAACAGAAGCAGACAAATGTAATTTATATTATAAAGGATTAAAGTGCTATAATGAGCTTCCAAACGATATTAAAACTTGTAGTGTAAACAGATTCAAACAAAAATTATATAATTATTGCAGAGCCTACCAATTTAGTGCTAGACTGGCAGGCTTCCATAGCATCAATAGCAGTGCATGCGTGCCAAGTATTCTGTAATGCAGCGCCAACAGTTCCATGCATACAACAAGTAGCGGAAGCTCATACCAAACGCATCACTCGATCGAATCAGTGTAATGCCGTTCAAATGATGCCTTCCCGCTTTATATGCACAATTGGCCTGTATTCCACAGACAACCAATACCAGCATTGTGTTGATATGAGCTGGAAGCCTGATACATCTAGCACTGTACCGTAGTTCATAGATGTAACTAGGTTAGTCTTTAGTCTAGGTTAGTCTTTAGTCTAGGTTAGATTACTTTATAATTTAAATAGGTATAAGCTAGGCTTAAAATAAGCTGTAATAAATAAATGAAATGAAAAAATGAAATAAGTTTAATATGTATTTACCACATGATTTTTTAGGAAAGCTTATTTAGATAGGTAGCGATGTCGGCAACAATTGTCAATTTCATTTTTTTTTTCTGTTGTTAAAACTTTAAAATTCGCATTATTTGTAAACCAAAACTTATTGAAAATAGAAATTAACCACTTAGTCTGCCAACGCTTTGTTGCAAGAAATAGCACCAATAAACATGTGATTAGATTAGATTGAGCTGGTCGCCACTTTAAGCAGCCTGCCATAAGCAGTATAACGTCCATGGGATCACCAGGTACACTACATGTGACCAAGATTATGTTTTGGTACACTAACTGTTCTGCCTCTAGGTTTAAGATATTACCGAAAATGGAAAAAAGGCTTTTTGAACCTTTTTTCTTTACTGACTGAAATTTCTGCATTTTAACTTCAACAAAGGAGGCAGTGCTCTGTCCGCAGACAGCGCCAGGCGCTTATAGATTACGTTCTGTACCACTTCTATACCTTACGAAAAACAGGCCTAATCCATAGCGCTACCAACATACAATGTCCTATTAACAGTCTTGCTAGTGGCCTAGAGTCTAACTCAGTCACTAGTTGAAAACTAGTAAGAAATGCACCATACATTTTTTTCGCTATTTACGCCTTTCATTTGTTTCCAAATTCCTACGAGCCAGACATAGCCTTTCTCTTGTATGCTTTACTTCCCTGAGTTGGAGTAGTTAGTCGATGGCTATGTTTTATACCGAAAGTACTCGCTCCTTAACTGATTGATTGGCTATAACTTTATATTCAAGACCCATATACACTGGTACCAAACAAATGTGAAACTTCCTTTTCTCGGCCCATCTTTTCAATGAAAATAGAGCCTTTACGATCGCTTTCCTATTTAACCATATAGATATTTATTCACCTATTTTGTGCGTCTACAATTTTTATTGCAAATAACCCAGCTTAGAAAATATTATTGTAATTTGGCAGCTTGAATGACTTCCTAATTTCTATTTAGCAGAAGCAAACCAAAACCTCCAATCAGCAGGTATGTGTCTTAGCTAAAATATAATAATCCGCCTAAATGTAGACAATGATTTATTAAAACATTTTTCCGTTTATTAATAATATTGACTGCCTTTTTGGTTTAATTTTTTATTATTCCTCTCACATTCTTGAAAGACACCCTTTCGAGGAGATATGAAAAAGTTGTCACTGTTATTATTTCTATGAAATACAATATCAATTGAAATGGTTTTTTCTTCAATATATATAATACATACTTGAGCTAAGATAAGGGATAAATGTATAATGAAATTTGAACCCTCAATCAGATTCCAGAGAAATATATTGACAGCGCCAAAATCTTCGGAGAAGCTAAACGGTATTACAACCTGTAAATTGACAAAGTAGTCAAAAGACCAGTCTCCAACGGGCCTAAGACGTTTTAGTCACTAAAGAAATCAAGCCCCGCTCTATCAGTGAAATAACTAAGAAACCCTGGAATCTGAAATGAATCCAAATGACTTACAACTTCTAAAGTACCTCACATGACATCGCGAACTGCGTGTTACTGCAGTGAGGAGTCAATGGAACCCCTTTTTATTACGAAGATTTATAGAGTCTACAAGAGTATCTTGCGAATACACCCCTATCCTGCACCAGCTGTGCTTTATGCTGGATAGTTTAAATGAAAGAGCTGTGAATTTCTACATAGATATTGGAGAGCTCAGATCCGAAGCTAGCCTAGCAGCAGTTCATATAGATAAAATCTGATGAGCGTGAGCTTGGGGCTGGTTACAAACTGAATCACCGGAGTCAAAGCTAATGTTCGAAGTGGTCCCCGAGAAAGTCTAAGCACTTCAATATTTTTTAAATAGAACTAACTGCAAAAACTGGCACTGCCTTGTGGTTACTGAATTTGGTTGTCTAACATAAATCATCATAATCTACTCTGGCAGCCAATTTTTCTTTTAAAAGCTAGCACTTATCTGAAATGGCAATATGCCTGAGGAGTCCTCATGCAATGCTGTCAGAGAAATCGATCCAAAGGAGAAGAGTAAAATTTTTTCATCATATAAACGGTCCGTAGCGCAACCGATATAATAACGAAGCAAAGTCTAATGGAGACTCACGAAAGGAGGATAGACTACTTCGCTAATGACTTTTTAAAGCAGCTTCAGAGACAGACATATATGAGACGGAGTTGCTAGAACACTATCTCAGCCACTGCCAAGTGCTCAGTGCTGTTCGACATAGTTTTCCTGGAAGTTTCTGTGTTGGCGGCTTTTCCGAAATACCTTCCAGAAGTGTCAATAACCTTGACTTTTTCATAAAACAGGCGAAATGCTTTAAGCAACTAGGAAGGTGCGAGGGACCTTACTCAGTGGTGCAACCACAAGAGCTCAACTGGACTTGATTCAATGATGTAAAAGATTCAAAAGCAAATGCCTAAATGTATGCAAAGTTTCCTTCTTCTTCCGTTTTAATGCACTAAATTCTAGAATGTTTCCTATGAATATAAGCTAGAAAGCGCTGCGTAGTGTATTTAAAATATTTGAATTTAAAAAATTTAAAGCTTTAGAGTTTTCATTGGGATCAAGTCAGATCAATGCATGTCGATGTTAATAGAGAGTAATTGCCAACTCTAGTCAGGGCAGTTGGATTGAAGGACTAAATTTTGGCTCTGATATTGTCGAGATAAGAAGAAAATACTGTCCCAGCAGACTAAGACTTCTTATCTTTTAAGGAAAAAAATTTAAAAATAAATATTAGATTGAAATGTAGGCATGGAACCCTTCACACAAAAGGATTTTTGAGTATAAAGTACAAATGTCAAAAAATACTAATAAGCACTCCATAAAACAAAAGAGGTCTAAATGAAAAGTAGGCGTGGTAACTTCTATGAAAATAGTATCTATTTACCTTGAATTATCTCTTTTACCACAGAGCATTGAAATTTACTATGGTTATGAGAGAAGAAGGCATCACTCCCTCCATATAAACCAGCTAGCTCAGCGTCTATCTAGTCTGATATTAATGAGAAAGAGCAACTTCTCTGGGAAAAAAAATTTCATATCATGAAAGTGCCCGGATCAAGAGAAGAATGTCTTTTTAGCGCAATTCATAGCACAAATGTCAGGTTCAATACCATATTTGTCCACGACCACGGCATCGCTGTCATAGCGTGCTACAAGAAAAATATATTTTCAAATTTTCTTGCCACAAAAACGAACCAACAGCATTGACAATAACGGTGATGGTGAACGCATTTACATGCCAAGCAAGAATTCTTTAGCCACACTCATACTCACACACTCTGCATATATGTATTAGTAAGCTTTGCTGTGTATGTGAAGTGTGAAGTTTGCAAAAATTTATTAGTTGCATATTGTTGACATTGCTACAACAACAACAACAACAACAATCCACACACACAAAACAACCTTCACACGCGCGACTTTACGCCCAATTGGCTTATGGAGCAGCAACCGCAACGCGTTGCTGATGGCAGTAGTAACTGTGTAACAGTAACGTCGAAATTATTTACTTAAAATATTTTTTAACCAAAATATATGTATGTGCACATGCGCTGTGTAATTTATATATGTATTCAGTCATGTGGTGTTGTATGTCTGTATAGCGCAAAGTATGAAAAAATATTTTACAAATATTTAACAATGCCACAACGAGTTGTTGCAAGTAGCGAAATGCGTACAAAACATTGTAAATATATATACATATGTATAGATAATATATTCATGTATATATGTGTATATATACTTTTGCATTGTTATATAGTAACAGCATCAATATCAGCTGCCAACCACAACGAAAAGTTCGCCTTTTTCGCCCCTTAAGCTCGATGTTGCTCTCCTTTGTTGCGACAAAAGTGTAATTTTTTGTTTGCGCGGAACAAAACTATTCTGCCAGCCACAGCTGCAGCTTTTGCTATGTGCTCAGTAAATATTTATAAATATAACCACACTTTGAATGTATTTAATAATAATTTCAAATTTTGCCTAAAACGAAATTCAAAAATTGCATTAACCCAGCAAGGAATCTCAATGGCAAAAGGTAATGAAAACTCGCGTTTGTTTCTTTAATTCATTCCCTTTGAAGGAGTAGGGAATGTCTTACAAAATCTGTTACCTCTAAGTCATTACCATGCCTTACCTTATTACTTCCACGGAAGGTGAAAGGAAGAGTGAATGTTTTTTTTTTTGAAAATCTTTTACTTATCTAAATCATTACTATAGAATTAAGGAGAATGAAAGCAAATATATTCTGCTTTTTATTAACATGCTGCTATGCTTTTTTTTTTTTTTTTTTGAACAACGGTATGTAAACACGCAAAATTGCCACATCTGGGACGAAGAGAAACCTGAAGAGATTCAAAAGCTGTCATTTCATCTAGAAAAAACAACGGTTTGGTGTGGCTTGTGAGCCGGTGGAATCATCGGTCCATATTTTTTCAAAAAAGATGCCGGTGTGAACGTAACCGTCAATGGCGACCGTTATCGCGCCATGATAATAGACTATTCTCGTGGTGTCCGCGACATTTGGTTTCAACAAGACGGCGCACTTCCGGAGAACATTTTGGTGAGTTTTTTGCCGGTTGATTGGCCATCAAGATCGTGTGATATCACACCAGTAAACGTTTTCCTGTGTGGATATGTAAAGTCTTAAGTCTATTCAAACGATCCTGTTTCAATTCAGGCCTTGGAGCAAAACATCAGGCGTGTCATTCGCCACTTACAAGTCGAAATGCTCAAACGAGTCATCGGTAATTGGACTCAATGGATGGATAATCTGAGACGTAGCCGTAGCCAACATTTGAAAACGATAATCTTCAAAAGATAAATGCTAAAGAATGTTCTTTCAAATGATAATAAACATTTTCCATTTAATTTGAATATTCTGTTTTTTTTTTTTCTTAATAAAAAAGGAAGGAAAAGAGAGAGAAATGACAAAATGGCAAAAGTTCGTTACTTCTAAGTTTTTTTTCATAAAAAATAAAAAGGCTCAAACAATTTTTTCCTTAAGTGAGTATTTTCCACAAACAGCGGTGGATGGTTTTAAAAAATCAATCCCTTCTTAATTCCATGTCTTAAAAACGAGGTAGAGAGTGTTTAAGAGCCATTCGGTTCTCTGAGTGATTACCGTGTAAAGCAAAATGCAATATATATTTTTCAAGCCAATATTTGCAGACATATCCAACAAAATAATAAATTAATTCCCGAAGGGTTGAACGAATTTCAATTTTAATCTAAGAAAATATATATTCCAAGCTTAAGCGATTAAATAAATGAAAAAATATACAAAATAGTAAGCATCTTCTCAAAAAGGAGAAAATTATGTGAAACTCGATTGTTTCTACCACTTTATCTTATGAAAGACAGACGATATATGTAACTTACACAACCATTCTATTCTCGAACTCATTACCATATGTTAGAATGCGTTTATCTGCCTCTGAGACCTTGACATCAATGACGTGAATAAAAAAAATAATAATTCAAAAAACTTACAAAAAAATTAAAATTGATGTAGCCTGATTTTCTAAAGAAGATTTTAATCACTGTATATTTAGGTCAAGTATGCATTCCATTTTGCCTTACAGGGTAATGAATTAATAAAAAAAAATTCAAAAATATTGTATGCATTACTCTTCGCCTTCCAGGTAATGCATTAAAGAAGCGATAAAATGTAATTCCTTTTGCAGGCCACATTAATTTCAGCATCGATGACCATTATAAGCACTTTCCTGTACACATATTCAATAATTGTTTTTCTATGCATGTTGCATTTGAAAACCACCAACAACAAAAACATTAGAATAATAAAAGAGATATATGTATGTATTTGTAATAGTCAAATATTTATTTATTGCATATTTTCCTCCGTTCTTATCAACTTTGGCCAATCCACATTTGCAAACTCGCACGCTCGCTATTGATAGGGCACCACCACCACATCACGCAAAACAGAACAGAATACTCATTGCAAAATCCAAATATTTGCAACAACAACAAAAAAATCTGAAATTGCTGAATTCGGCAACAAAACAAACACAGCTGTGGAGTGCTGTTATCCGTTTGGTCGCTCGCTGTTTGACTGCTTAAATGCAGCGGGTTCGATTATTTTTTTTGCAAGCAAAATGAAGGGGATGCAATAGAAGTTCGATTTTGTTAAGTGTAAAAAGCTGAGGAAAATTGCAAGAAAATAGTTAGTAAAATACCGTAGAAGGAAAAGTGAGTTCAACGGTTGACTATAAACTAGAGCAAAAAAAAACAAGTCGAAGGCAATTTTTTATAAAAAAAATTTTTTTTTTTTATTTTTATTAAAAAAGAATGACAGAGATATATAGTAAAGTAAAAATTATTTTTAAATATTTTTTAAATTTACTAAATCAATATAAAAAAAAAATTTTTAAATTATTTTTTCTACTAAGCGAACATTCATTAATTCCTCGCATATACATATGTAAATATTGAAAAATGTAGTATTGAAAAATTTTATACAACTAATTTATTACAGTATTTGCATTTAATTATACACAAAAACTGACGAGCCAAGCCGATGACGATAAATGAGTCATACAATTAAATTATTTGAAAACAAAAAAATACAAAATTTTATCAAAAAAAAAGACAGTTAAATAACTGTCATAAAGAGATAAGCACTAATGCTTTGCATAAATTATGGAATTTCCTGAAGTGTGAAGAGGAAACAAAAGGAAGTAATCTGGAAGTCAGGGTCATAGCATTGTGAAATAATTACAAATGGAATAATGCATGAGTATTTTTTTTAATTTTTTTTAATTTTTTCTTTCTGCTTTCTAGTTTTATCATTCATACAAAGGAAAGTTACACAATGCAAATTTGTTTTCTGTAAGCACTTTTTTTCAAAATTTCACTTACCGCATACTATGTAAAGAATTTATGGGCAGAAATTTTAACTTACCTGAAAATAGAAAACAAAAATTAAATACATTTTAGTATACATATGTACATACATATATGAAAATTTTATTATAAAATTTGTATTTATTTTTATTATTAATATTACACTAGACTACTAGTAAAAGGTAGTGGTTTCGCAAGTAATGGGCTGTATTTTGACTTTTCCATGGTTAAATGTGGGACTTCAGCAGAAGAGATGGATTTTTCGTTAAAATTGATCTTCTTCTGCGATCCCTAGTTCATCGAGTGAAGCAAAATTGCATGAGTCTTCAGTTCTTGTACCAAATAGACTTTATAAGCTTTAACACCGAGGTTTTTATGAGTTGAGCCGCAGCAGCAATATTTTATTCAGTAAACGAGTACTTACTCAACTTGTTTTGTCCGATGACGAACCGATTTTGGTGAACTCGCTTCACAAATTGTTCCACAAACTGCCTGGAAGGCAAGTTATTTCTCCCCTAAAATTTTCTGAGTAGCTTTCTCGCAGTTGCAGTTTGAATGCTCACCCCTTAAAAAGTGACTTTTCAAGATTTACCAATTTTCTCAAGCATAAACTTAACATAAGCATTTCATAAAGTGGAAACCTTGTGGAGAATGCTTGACACATCGAACAAGTCTTTGAAGAAGCCAAAGCTCAAAAAAGATGTAGTACAAAAAATGCATAGCAGATGGATAGACAATAAGGCAATGGACAAAGCAGAAATATCCTTCAGTTCGGAATACTAACGAAACTAAATGGTAAAAATGAAGTAGGGCTCTGTTCTTGCTTCTATATCGCCACAGATTCGGATTTTCTCGAGCTAGTACTAAATCTTATATACTTCGCTATTGGAATAAGAGAGGTGGATAATTGTATTAGAAAAGAATGAATGAAATTTGAAGGAAATTTGTCTAATGATTGAATCCCGTGCGATTGTATGCCAAACTCCAAGTTTTCGCACATTTTGGATTTCGGAGTCCTTCACAAATATAAATTAATAAGATTTGTAGTTCGTATATATTTTCGCACACAACGTACTGATCTTAAAAGTAGAAAAGCAGGTCCTAACAACTACCTTCACAGAGGAGTGAGTGAAATTTTAAAGAGATATGAAGCAACTGGATCCCTTTCAGATATTGTAAGGTCTGAGCATCATGGTTTTGCTCGTTGCCGAAGACCCGAACGTGTCTATTTCTCGACTGGGACTTTCTTACGGCACATTATCTCTTATTTTGCAACTAGACTTACACTTGCATCCATATAAGGTCCAGTTCAGTTCAGGAGACCGCGATTTTTTCAACAAAATTTTCTTCAGCGACGAGGCACATTTCTCACTCTATGGATACGTAAATAAGCCAAATTGTAGCATGTGGGGCTCGGAGAAACCTCAAATAGTTGAAAAGAGGTCAGTACACCCAAAAAAAATTTGCTGTCTACTGCAGTCTTTGGTCCGGAGGTGTGAATGGATCTTATTTCATTGAAAACGATAACAACGAGACTGTCACTGTCAATTCGAAGCGTTATGGTCGTATGATAACCGACTTTTTTTTTTGGCCTGCAATTGAAGAACACGACTTGGGCAATATGTTGTTCCAAGAAAATGGCGCCACATGCCACACAACACGTAATCTCTCGTCAATTCGCCACAGAGATCATGCAATTTGACGCCGCTGGACTTTTTATTGTGGGACTACGCAAAAGACCATGTTTATGCGGATAAACCTTTAAATCTTGAGCGTTTTCAAAACCAACATTCGTCCAGTTATGGCTGAAATACCGGCCAATATGTGACAAAAAGTGGTCGAAAATTACCACAAACGGATCGTAGTTTGAAAAAATTTATGAGGCGGTCATTTGAACGATGTAGTGTTTGACTTGTATAATGGAAAGGTTCAAAACATAATTCGAACTGTTGGACCGAAAATATATCGCAACTGTGAAGAACTAACTCCCATTTTGGGATACACACGCCTAAAACCAGTATAAAGAAAGAAGAAATCGAATAAAGAAAAAATTACCATGCTGCGGATAGAGAACCAACGTAAACTAGCCAACGTGGCAGTGAAAAATTAAAAGTGGATAGAGCTGCGCCGCGTTTCTAATAGAAATCTCTGGGGTTTTGGCTACAAAATCGTCAGGGGGGAATTTGCTGGCAGAGCAGCCCGACTCAGCGAATAGTCTAGCCAATGAAATAGATGTCGAAGAAGTTCATGCAGAGTAACCGCCTAGAATGGAATAACTGCAATCAGCAAAAATTAAAAAATTCGAAGTCAAACAAAGTGTCTGGACCCGACGAAAAACCTGTTCAAATACTAAAAAAAAAAAGCCATCAAACGTACTAAACCGCTCCGGTGCATATTTTGTGCCTGCCTGAAAGCGAGTTAATTCCTAGAAATCTAGAAGAGGTAACAGCTCGTAATAGTTAACAATGGAAATTGAAACCCCGAATCAGATCGCAGAGTATGCCATATATACTAGGCTGTAGTTCTTTTAGCTACTTTAGATATCCGAAATACCTTTGACAGAGTCCAATGGTAGAACATTATCGGAGCTTAAGAGAAAAATTGCTGCTACCTAAAAGACCTGGTTCGCCTATACCGGACCACAGACGGTCTCCCGAAGCTTCAACATCACGTCATGTGCACGATACTCCTCCCAGAACTTTGGAATATCAGCTACAATGCCATATTAAATCTCAAGATGCCTGATGACACATTCATTCCCAGTTGATTTTGCAGATAACACCACGGCAGTAAACACTGAATATGAACGAAGGAAATTAAACCAGGTTATGATACGAACGAAAGTGTATCTTGACTTACGCGACCTCAAGTTAGCCACAGAAAAGACCGAGCTTTTACTGCTAGCAAAGAAACACATACCGTAAGAAATAAATGCGTAAACTTTATGTGACAATCTCAAGACGCCTAAAGAACTCCAAATAACAACTCAACTCAGCAGAGGCTAATGTCCAATATCGCAGGACTTCCACAAGGCAGAAGAAAACTGCTGATGCTAGCGACTATCAATATTCTGTGAAGAAGAACCGTTCTGCCGTACCGAGCAAACATTTTTTAATTGCGCTCGATAGCAAACGGAATGAGAGGCACTGGAGTACCTGGGTTCAGACAACACCGTTTCGGTAATGCTATAGAGCGAGATATGCTTGAAACGTATAAAATACTACGTAGAGCTCGTTCTACCCCAGTAAAAGCGGGAACTGGCCTTAGCGACGAGCGGTAGTATCTCAGAGGAGTTTTAATGGGCGCCAAGAGGCACATATCACTGTCGTGTGAACGCAATGATGATGTGGTAGGTACTTTTCTGAACCTCCCACGCAAAATAGAATACGATTATTTTTCTTTTTCTTTTACTGTTATCTTTATTATTACAACGATTTTATTATCTATCATAATACTCATTCATATGAATTATTTTCAACGAAAGCAAGACATCACTAAAAATCTCATTTCCATATCTTACATACTTTGAGTACTTTAAAACAGATTGAATGTAATCAAAATTGATTTTAAAAAAAGACATTTTAAAATTTTTTTTATTACAACTGAATAACTGTATTTGCATCAGCTAAGGGCAACAAAAAGAAAATGCAAGAGATTCGTGCAACAGCTGCAACATAATCAACGTGAGACATACTTGTTGCATTAAAAATGCAGAAAAAAACATTTACAAATAAAGCTTTTACACAAATGGAAATATCCGAATTTGATTGCAATTTCAACACAAACGAATTTTGCGAGAATTTACATTTTAGGAATCATAATCATCAAAATGATGGCAATGTCAGCATATTGTATGGATACAAAAACCCTTTTTAGCAAAGCAGAAGAGACGACTGTTATGACTATCTCATAACCTAATTCTTTTTTCAATTTATTTAATTTTATTATATTTTTTTTTTGTATTTTATGTTACTTTGTTGCATTTTATTTTATTTTACTTCACTTCATTCAATTTTGTTTTTGTTAAATTTATTTAGTACTTTTAATTTAAATGAGTTTCAGCTATTATTTCATTTAATTTTAAATTGTCAAATATTTTATTTTATTTTATTTTATTTTATTTTATTTTTATTTTTTATTCCATTTTATTTTATTTTATTGTGTTTTATTTTCTCTTATTTTATTTCATTTTATTTTATTCTATTCTATTTTATTTTATTCAGTTTATTTTAATTTATTCTATTTTTTTTTTATTTTTTTTTTTTATTTTTTTTTTAATTAAGTTTATTTTATTTTATTTTTTTAGTTTTTTCTTTTAATTTTATTTTATTTTGTTTTATTTAATTTATTTTATTTCATTTCATTTTATCTCATTTCATTTAATTTCATTTTATTTATTTTACTTTATTTTATTTTATTCCTTAATTTTATTTTATTTTATTTTTTTTTTCATTTTTTTTTTAGTTTCTCTTATTTTATTTCATTTCATTTTATTTTATTTTATTCTATTTTATTTTAATAATTTCTTTTTTGTCTTATTTTATTTTTTCTTATTTTTTGATATTATTTTATTTTATTTTTATTTATTTTTTTATTTATTTTTTATTTTTATTTTTATTTTTCTTTAATTTAATTAATTTTATTTTATTTCATTTTATTTTAGCTTTTTATTTTATTTTAATTAACTTTACTTTATTTTTATTTTATTTTTTTTTTATTATTTTATTTATTTATTTTTTTTTTGTTTTTATTTTTTTTTTATTTTTTTATTCTTCATTTTATTTCACTTCATTGTATTTTATTTTATTTTATTTTATATAATTTTATTTATTTTATTTCATTTTATTTTGTTTATTTTTATAACTTAATTTTTTTTTTAAGTTTATTTTTTCTTTATCTTATATTATTTTATTTTACTTTACTTTATTTTATTTAATTTTTTTGTTTCATATTATTTTATTATATATTATTTTATATGTATTTTATTTTATTTTATTTTATATTATTTTATTTTATTTTGTTTCTTTATTTTGGTTATTTTTAGTTTTTATTTTTTCTTTTGCTTTATTATTTTATTTTTATTTTTTGATTTTATTTTATTTTGTTTTAACTTATTTGTTTTTTATTTTATTATATCCCTTTATTTTATTTTATATTTATTTTATTTTTTTAATTTTTATTTATTTTGTTTTTATTTTAAATTTTTTTTTTTTTTTGAATTTTATATTTTTAATTTAATTTAATATTCTTTAATTTTATTTTATTTTGTTAACCTTTTTTTATAAATTTTAATTTATTTGATTTTATTTTATTTCCTTTTTTTTATTTTATTTTATTTATTTTTCTTCTTTTATTTTTTTTAAATTTTGTTTTACTTTATTTTGTTTTATATTGTTTTATTTTATTTTACTCTATTTTATTTTTTATTTTATTTTCTTTATTTTATTTATTTTATTTTTTAATATAATAAAATTCTTTTTATTTAATTTGTTTTTCATTTTTGATTTTACTATATTTTATTTTTTAATTTAATTTTTTTTTCATTTATTTTTTAATTTTTTTTCATTTCTTTCATTTTTTTATTTTTTTTATTCCTAATTTTATTTTATTCTTGTTTTTTATTTTTTCCTATTTGATTTTATTTTTTTTATTTTTTATTTTTATTTTATTTTATTTTATTTTATTTTATATTATTTTTGTTATTTAATTTTTTATTTTTTTCTTTAATTTATTTTTTATTTTTTTTATTTACTTTATTTTATGTTATTTTGATTTTATTTTATTTTTATTTATTTTATTTATTTTATTTTAATTCTTTTTATATTTTATTTAATTTTTATTTTTTTTTTCCTTTTTTTATATTTTTTTTAAATAAAATTTTTATTTTCTTAATTTTTTTTTCATTTAATTTTTTTATATAATTTTTTTTTTCTATTTATTTTTTATAATTTTTTTTTTAGAAACAAACTGCACATTTTCCAAGCGATTTGACTATCCTCTTAAATTGGGGCGAATATACACATATGACTCAGTTAAAGCAACAATAAAAAGAGTCATCTCCAAAATGAAGACGAATAAGCGTGTGCGTCAATATGAAAAATGAAAAGTCATCATCTCGATGTCATCTGCATTTTTTTTTTTTTTTTGACGTTTACAAAGATAATTGCATTCGCAGAGCAAGCCAGTGAAGAACAGCAAGCAATTGCATAGAGTACTTACACTAAAATAATATTATCTAAGAGAATTGAAAGGATATGAGTGGAGCGGAGCAGAGCAAAAGTGAAAAGGGACAAAATGAGTACGGAAAAATAATATGCAATGAAAGGAAACGTGAAAAGAAGGCAGCCAGCCAGGCAACTGGTGTTGAAGATGAAGTGGCAATCAAGAATTCAACGCGTATAAATGAATGAAGTTGTTCAATAAAAAAAATTTTTAAAAATTTTAAAAATAAAAAAGTTGGATTTGGCTAAGAAAAAGTGATGATGGAAAAGTTTGAAAGAGACAACACTAATGATTAAGGATAATGAAACGAAGAATATATGTCCATATATTCAAATTGTTGATGGTGATGAAGATGCTCTTAATGAAGCGCATGCAAATATGTATATGCTGCTGACGTAAGTAAGTGAGTGCTATCTCAATGAAATTTATTGAGCTTTTTCGAAAATAAAAAAATTTCATGAAAATAAAAAATAAAGAAATTGATGTTGATGCATACTATTAATAGCAACACCAACAACCAAGCAACAAATATTCCTCCGTAAATCATCATTAAAGATAATAATGTTGCTAACGGTTTAGCATAACTGTTGCTTATAATAGAATAGAAGAAAACAACGGTAGAGCTGGCTTATTAAAACACCGTAAATGGAAATGGCACATATATAAGTACATACATACATACATAATAAGGATATATTGAAATATGAAGATATTAAAAATTTATATACTCAACAACACATATGCCAGCAGACTGTATATTATTAAAATATTATAAAAATGGAAAAAAATTATACAATAATAGTAAATAAACGGCAACAACAATGGCAGCAATAATTTATTCTTCTAAAAGCTGCAAAAACGCTGCCTCCACCTTGAACGATAGCTTTATACCCTTCATGCATGGCGTGTGACTAGCTGATTGCATTGTTTTTATTAACAACTTTCAATTCTACTTGAATAAAATGAATTTAAAATTTTTAGCTATCAAATTTCAAGAGTTATGCCACTTTTTAACAGTAATTTGTATGGGAGCTACGCTTTACAGTTATTCGTTCTCAATAATTTTAACTGTGAATTTGTGATTCTTGATTAGTATACAGTAAAAAAAAGTTCATGTTTGTAGCTGCTTCTCTTCTGGAGTTGTAGTCGAAACTGTCATTTTTGAA
This sequence comes from Neoceratitis asiatica, assembly GCA_030068015.2. Lineage (NCBI taxonomy): Eukaryota > Metazoa > Arthropoda > Insecta > Diptera > Tephritidae > Neoceratitis > Neoceratitis asiatica. The sequence goes on along the minus strand of CM061526.1, from coordinate 55,387,965 downwards.
CAATAATATGTATGAAAGCTACCCTTTACACTTGCTCGACCTAAATATTTTTTACTGTAAATTTGTAATTCTTGATGAGTAAACAGTACACAAAATTTTATGTTTTTCGGTGCTTCTTTTCTGGAGTTATAGCTGAAACTATCATTTTTGAACAATAATTTGTATGAGAGTACTCTATATAATTGCTCGTTTTTGATGATTTTCACTGTGAACTTTAAAGTCTTGCTTAGTAAACAGTAGACACAATTTTGTATTTATAACTGTATAGTAATCGAATTTATTAAGGAAAATGTGATTTTTGAAGAATATTTTGTATGGCAGCTACATGTCACAATTATTCGATCTTGCTGATTTTCATTGTGAACTTTTTATTTTTTGTAAATAAACAGTTTACAAAATTTCATGTACGTAGCTATTTATTTACGAAAGTTACAACTAAAAATGTCATTTTTGAACAATAATTTATATGGGAGCTACGCCTTAAAGTTACTCAATCCTGATAATTTTTACTGTGAACTTTTTGTTACTAACTCTTAAGCAAATTACCAAATTTCATATGCGTAACTGTTTAGATACAGAAGTTATAACAAAAGATAACGTTTTTGAATACTTCATTCTATGGGGACTATAAGTATATTACACCTAAATAACTTACAAAGTTCCAAATAAAATTTATTTTCAATTTAGAACAAAATAACCAAAATTTCAATTTTTTAATTCTGCAATTAAGGAATTCATAAGCCAAAAACTCATTTTCGAAAGGTATATTATTAAAAATTAAAATAGAAATAGAAAGCATAACAATAGAGAAACAATATAAGTAAATAGTAAAAAAATAAATTAAACAAAACAATAGAGAAATAAAAGTTAAAAAAAAACACAGCTGCAACGGGAAATGAGTGCGCAGCAGAGAAATCACCATTTGCCTTGCGTCACGATGATGATGATGATGATGATGATGACTCCTCTGCGGGCACGAACATTTTTGCAAACGATTTCCGTTTTTAGAAACAACATAACAATGGCGCAGTAATAAAGAGCAGGAACAACCGCAGCTGAAAAAACACAAAACTCAATATGTATGTACATCAGCAATCAGCCATTCATCCTTCCACCGCAACAACACGACCACTGACGCGGCAATACTCAGCGTAGAAGCGCAGCAAAGGTGTCTGCATGCATAGATAGACAGATGATTAGATGGATAGATAGAGGTGGTTAGATGCTTGAGGACGAATGGACTATTTGGTCGCAAGACATACTCACATACCTGTGAAGTCATAGTAAAATGTGGGTGATACAATTCTGCATAGTGGTTCTTTTGGCATGAAAAGGTAAAAGACTTTTTTACGTTTTTAACGAGGCAATGCCCTTTAACATTTATAAACGAACTGCAATTTGAGTTAGAACGGATCCGTTAGCGATTCGGCAGGTTCAAATGAATTAATTGTTTTGGAAAACTAATTATCGGATTTGGCCATATACTTATACGAAAATATACGATCTACAGCAGAGGTGGTCATCCCTTGTTAGGGGTTGTCCACAAAGTTCTGGCCTACTTTCACTAAAAGAGTCGTTTTCTACTTCTCAAATATGGTTTTCGGAATTTTCCAGCCTCAATCCACATGAGTTGTGAACGGAGATCCTCTATCGGATCGTGATTCCTTTAAGAGAGAGAAGATGGTCGTGACCTCAAAATGTGCGGCATCTACTAATTCAGCGGGTTCCAAACGCGGCTCCACTTCGAAGTCGCATAAGGATTGTTTTATCAGAGAATGTGCTGACAGTGAGTATCATATATAGCTGGTCAGTTGGCCAGCGATCTGAATTCTTAAATCGCCAGCCCCTTTGTATGTCGCAACCTCAATCCACAACACTGAAACCCTCGCATCATGTATTTCTTATCGTGAGACATCATTATCATTACTGGAATAATTAATTAGGATGTGAGGGATCTACCAACCCAAAGTGTTTCAGCTCGCCGCTCGCGGTCTACACTTCGAAGTATCATATCAATAGCTCCGGCCGCAGTGGCCCTTACCACTTTTGATTTTCCCAATTTCAATACATAGAACTTTGGAAACGGAAACCGAAGGATCGTAAATTCGTTGTCAGAGGAGCACTCTCAACAGTGAAAATAATTTGTTAAAGTGTAAGACTCCTCACAACGTAACAAGCCCCAACTTACCAAACGCAGCACCTACTTCGAATACCCATATCGACAGCTCCACCAGAAGTTGGGGAACTTTCGAATTTGTTGACAAAGAGAGAATGTCGAAATAATTCTGTGAGACATAGGACACCTACGACCTCAACAGGTTCTGATATTAGAACCCGCTTCAACCTCACTAGCACCATCAGCTCATCAGCTCATCGGCCATCAGTCGGCCTGCCTTAACTCACAGAACTTTGCTAGTGACTGCCTTCGAATGTGAATGTGTTGACTGAGAGGATTATCCGATTGTCGAAACTATGGTTTAAGATGTTGGACACCTTCTAAGTTAACGAGTTCCGGCTTGAAGGTAGCTATTTCAAATCGAAGCACTGATATACGAAGTAAGACGTTTTCGCAATGAGGAAGTGACTAAACTCGAAGTCCAACACCGAACCCTGACCTAAAGTATCAAATAAAACGAAAGTAAAGCATCTTTAAATTTGAAATGCAACATTCAATCAACAATCACAAGCGTGTAATCGACAGTTCGCATTCAGAAAATCATTAGAGCCACACCAAAGCAAAAAATCATCTTAAAGCAGATTCACCTTCAAGGCACGTTGGAGAGGAAGTGAAAGACTAGTCGGTTAGCATATAGAACTAATGAACGCGAAGTGCTACCGATAAGCTTTGAAGGCCATTCATAAAGAGTCAAACAACACTCTCCTCCTTATCTCTCTTCCCACCTATATATTTCAGACAAGAAGCTCGAGCTGATCCCTGCGTGACGAGTAATCAAGGCACAGCTAGGTCTAGCTACATATACAACGTATGCACAGCGAGCAATGAGTCCCAGCACGATACAACAAAACCAATGGATTTGAAGTTCTACAGAGAGACACTAAACGCCGTTCACAGAGAAGCAATCGAAACTATCCTCGCTTCCAGTGAGTAGCGTTACTGATATTTAAGACGAGCAGCTCGAATTTACCCTTGCGAAATGAGTAATCCTGACGCAATTTGGGTATGAATATCATAACAGATTTAATTTTTACTTTTCCAGACTTGACGGTCACATATACATTGTATATCCGCGAGACAATAAATCCACGCGCGGAACTAAGCACCTTCTTCAAATCCTTTAAAACCGACTCATCTAACACCACTCTCTTGAACTCGTCAAAAGAGCTCGTTTCGTCGGAGGTCCTGTTATACTACTTCGATTTCATAGACTAGTTTTACCTGATCCAACACGAAGTTAACGATCTGATTATAAAACAACAACGAAGAGGCTTTCAGAGTTAGCAAGATGTGCGGTAGTCTAATTTGTACATGATCCAAGGCCCGCTGGACAGATGTACTGCTACCGTCATTTTGGAAATGGATTGCTCACAGAGATGGGAAGCTTGCATTCTAACTACTATATCCCTCAACTAGCGGTTTATCGGCTCAGCAAGGATATCCTCCTTCAAATTATTGCTTTTCATGATAATTTCGATGGAACCCGAATAGAACACAGTACGTTCTCTGCTTCCTCTGCTGCTGCAGCTGCTGCTGCTGCTCCTTTCCATCACGACCGCAGACAATCGCTCGTGGTAACTGCAAAAAATTCATTGAAACAAAGAGCGATAAGCTAAAATGCAAAATTCTCTCCTCATACCCTCCTAAACATACTTGTTATTCTCACCATTAACTGTGCTGCGTGGGCGCACCGAGCGCCGCCCTGACTAAACACAGTAGTAGTGTGCAAGCAATACAGGAATATGTTACCTATGAATTTATATGAGCGCATACGGGTGTGTATATGCATATGTATTGCATGTGTTTCCATATTCCATTAGTATGTGTGACAGTAAAATGGAGCAAAATCGTTTTTTAATTAATATTGAAGACGGTGAAGGTTTTCACAATTTTTTATCTTCCCTTCATTCAGGCATTTTGCTGTATTTTTTTACAATTTCATTTCATTGCTGCTGCATCCAGCCGCGCAGCACCTACACAATCTAGTAATCATCACTTCTTATCTGCATCAACTGCTGATACATGCACACACTCGCATAATTACTCTATATGTGAGTGAGTAAGTGCGCGAGTGTGTGTGCAATTTTTCACTCAACCTTTCGAGAAAACAACAGTGAAATGATTTCCTCCTCATTTTTTTTTTATTATTACAATTATTTTTATTGTTGTTTGTTCATTTTTTCCTTGCATTTTTTGTTGTTGTTATTGTTACAATAATCTCTTGTATTTTTAACTGCTTTACAATCGCAGACATAGCAACAATTAAATGCATCGACTCAACTCATACGTGCATGGCCGACCACAGTGTGGAAGGACGCTTAGTCGTGTCCTTTCCCTCGCTACTCTGCTTTGCATTCATTTATTCTTTATTCCTAACATTTGTAGGTAAAAAAAAGTATAAAAATGAATTGGCAAGCGACCAATAAACACTAAATGTGCATTTGTGTATGTATTGGTAGTTGTATTAGTGAATTTAGAAGAATTTATAATAATCAGTCAGTCGAGTGTTGTGTTTTTGAGACTGAATGCGCGCTGAAAATAGCAAGAATGTTTGACTAGTTCATTAATTAGCAGATTAATTATTTGATTCAGCGACTTAATGCAAGAATTCAATAGAAAATCAAGTGTTGCCGAAATTATCGTCATTCAAAATTGATGTTTCTGTTGAAGCATTTGAAATTATTTTAAACAGCTCATTCTGGGTCCCTGCATTGCTCGAACTCCACGACTAACCGAAGGACCAAAAAATTAATCAGTAATTTATCTATTATCAAGAAGTTAGAGGTGTGAATACCAAGTTGAGTAATCTATATTGCAGCAGTCTTCATTGCAACTTCAACGTAATTGCAGTTACGGAAACGTGACTAAAACCTCACGTTTTTGATTATGAGATTTTATGCAGCGCGTATCAAATTTATAGAAATGATCGTTTGAACAGCATTGGAGGAGCAGTTCTCCTTGCGGTTCATTTGTTCTTATCCCCAGAAGAAGTTTGCACTTCCCCCATAGATTCCATTGAATTAAAGTGCATCCACCTTCGTACTGGTAAGAAAGAACTTTATTTAACCAAGTGGAGGTACTTTTTTCAATAGCTTTTTTTTTTTTTTGACAAATCACGCGTGAGTCGTGTCAACCTCTCATGTTATTTTTGTTCAGTATTGTTTGGCATTTCATCGTAGAGAGGCTTGCGCCTGAACAACTTTTACAAAAAATTCAACTTTATTACGAAAATTCACGTTCTGTTAAGAATGTGTTTGGCGTGCTTCGCTCAACTCATGATCAACATAATCGGCCTACTGAGCATAGTATTCGCCACACCATCACACATCTTGAGACCCAGTATTCATTATCGGATAATATTCGACCGAATGGACCACAACCAGCATGCAGTGAAGAAAATATAGCGGCTGAGAGTGTACACGAAGACCGTGGAGAGTCGATTCGGCGCCGTTCGCAGTAACTCCGGCTGACTTATGGAACGTCTTGGCGCATTTTACATACAGATCATAAATTGAAAGCGTACAAAGTATAGCTTGTGCAAAAACTAAAGCCGCTCGACTTTCCCAAGCGACATCGCTTCGCTCTATGAGCTCTTGAAAAGTTGAGGCCATTTCTGGTTCGATGGGTATGTAAAGAAGCAAAATTGCCGCATTTGGGACGAAGAGCAACCTGAAGAGATTCAAGAGCTGTCATTTTATCCAGAAAAAACAACGGTTTGGTGTGGTTTGTGGGCCGGTGAAATCGGAGGTCCATATTTCTTCAAAAATGATGCCGTTGGGAACGTAACTGTCAATGGCGACCGTTATCGCGCCTTGATAACCGACTATTTGATGTATGAAATTGAAGCTCGTGATCTCCACGGCATTTGGATTCAACAAGTCGGCGCCACTTTCCACACTTCCCACATATCACATCAATCAATGAATTTATTGAGAGAATACTTCGGTGAGCAGATAATTTCACATTTTGGGCCGGTCGATTGGCCACCAAGATCGTGTGATATCACACCGTTAGACTTTTTCCTGTGGGGATATATAAAGTCTTAAGTCTATGCGGACAATTCCGCTTCGATTCAGGCCTTGGAGCAAAACATCACGCGTGTCATTCGCCAGTTACCAGTCGAAATACTCGAACGAGTCATCGAAAATTGGACTCAACGGATGGACCATCTGAGACGTAACCGCGGCCAACATTTGAAAGAGATAATCTTCAAAAAATAAATACCAAAGAATGTTCTTTCGAATGATAATAAACATTCGCCATTAAATTTGGATACTCTGTGTTTTTTTTTCTTAAAAAAAGTAGGGAACCTGGAAAAGAGTCATCCGTTATAATCTGGCCTCACATACCTCCCCAGTCGGATATATCCGTATATCCTCAACTTATTAACTCATTTAAAAGTATTGTTTCATTGATGAAGGTTTCTTACACCATTATACTCCTGGGAGATTTCAATTTGCCTTCTATCTCATGGAAACAAATCGTTCGTAAGATCATACCCGTTTGTACTCGACCCTGTTTTACCGAGTTTTTAGAGGAAATGTATGAGCTTTGCCTTAACCCAATTAATTTAGTAACAAATAAGTTTCATACATTTCCTGCATTTAGTGTATGTTGACAAAAAAAATCCTGATTTCGTTAACTCCAAACGCAGTCTCTTCGTTTCGATCCGTCATGTCATAAAGAACTACTACATCAAGTGACTTTCATCACATCACGAATATCTTTGCACAATTTTTCAAGTCTAATTACGCTTTCAATTAACCTCAAACCTCAATTAATACCCCAATTGCGTCTCCCGAAAATGTGTTATGCCAATTAAAAGCTCAAAAAAATAGTTCTTTCAGTTCAAAGTACTTCTGAATTCTAACGTCACCTTTGGTGTGGTGCGATTCGATTGAAGAGATATAATGACAGCTTTACTTATTGGTTAGTACTAAAGATTTAAGCATCCATTCGGCGGCCTCAGTGATTGCAATAAGCTCTGTTTGGAAGACGCTAAATTGGTCTATTAGTCTCAAATTTAAATTGTTAGAGAGCAGTGGTGAGTGAATTCCTCAGCCTTTCATTAAGAAGATGGTTAGTCCACTCAGAATACACCAGTTTCCTAATATGTGTAGGGCATTTTGGAGTAAATCAGTTAAGATTTGTGGGTGTTTTCCTGTCGTTGTTAGGGCAATATCATCGGCATATGCTACCCCGTCACAACCAGTGTTATTTAGTTTCCGAATCAGCGTGTTTACTGTGAGGTACCACAGCAGTGGAGATAAGACTTCCTGGTGAGTCATTGGGACCCACGTCGTTGGTCCTGCCTCCTTTTGAAATTAAGATTACTTTAGCCTTGACCCATGCGTGGGGAATATATCATTCGTGTATGCAGGCTTTATAGATTTTGCATAGCAGTGGCGATAGGATAGTGTTTAGCTTCCTGTAATTCAGCGGTAAAAATTCCGTCCAGTCCCGGAAACATGTAAGGTTGCAATGATTTCATTGCCCAAGCCACTCTCCTTATGCAGACAATTACGCTAGTGTCAGAGTAGACCTCTTTGTCCTAGATGGAAGTAGGTTTTGGTCTTCTGAACAGTCCGAAAAGCAAGACATTTCGTCTCAAATTGAGAAAAATACATTGACAAATGGTCGAGATGTAGTAATAGCCCATCAACGTCTTGAGCTGAAGTTAACGTCGTTAGGGCAGAGGAAACATCATTTAAGTAAACTTAAATTAAAATTAATGATCACATAGGCAAACCAGTCAACAAGCTTCGCAAAGACATTCCCTCTAAGCCGAAGCCAAAAAAAAAACACGTCAAATTCTATCAAAAGTCATGGTAGTGTGACTGTTTAGTAAAAAAAAAAACAAATTTCATCCAGAAAAATTATTTGAATTCCTAAGTATTAAACTTTCAAGTTCCAACCACGGTACAATGAATGCATCAATTGCAAAACAGAAGAAAAAGTAAAAAAAAAGTGTCTCTTAAACAATTCAGAAAGAACCGACACCAGAGAACAGTCTTCATTCACAGGTATATAGCAAAGCATCATGCTATCTACCTTCAGTTGATGAAGAACAGCGACAGCAATTATCGCATAGAGTTCAGAGCTACGAAAGCTTCCTGAGAAAGAAGCAATCGGAGCTACCCATAGAGATGCCTCTCAGAACGGATACCAGAAGATTAACCGTTATTGCTCAAGAACAAACAAAAACTCGGTCCAAAAAAAATTAAACAGGAGCGGACGGACATCAAAACTGCATTTCAGTGACATGGCCAGAAGCAATCTGCAAGTGGCGGTAACTCCAATTATCCGGCTAGTATCAGGGAAAACAGGTGGATATTAGGTGCTCGACAATTTTGAGTTTAACTCTAGGGATTCCCTTAGAGGATAGCGGATAATCAAGTGTTGCATTTCTATGTTTTTGAGTACAAATTAATTCGGTCCGTTCTCATAGGATGACTTCACCTGCAAGTTTTGGTCGATCTTGAAAGCGATTACCCATTTCATTGGAAAGATCTTTCACATCTGTCAAAATAATTAATATGCATCAGCGTCTGTTTCTAAAAACAACATAGTTTTTTGTCTCTTCAAAATTTTCCGGATTTGTAGATAAACTGCATTTGAGGGAAGTTTTAATTTTCTATTTAACATTTAATTGGAAGAAAAGTGCGAACGAATGCTTGTGGAAGTTTATGCTAAATTTTCGCAGACCGACAAGTAATGCAGAGAGAGAGGGGTTTCGACGCTTCAAACGTAGTAATTTTAGCGTCCTGGCCAACCTAAAAACTTTGTGCATGAGCAATTGGAGGCTTTGCTGGATCAAGATCCATGCAAACTCAGCAAAAAGAAATGGATTTATTCAAAAGCAAGGAAGTTGAGTGTAGTATGAATTTAAGAGAGATACACCTCGAAAAATGCTTCTTGAAAGATCTTAAAGGAACCATAACCTCAATAATAAAAAATACTAAGCCAAGCCTAGTGAACCCGTTCCATCATCGTCGACATCGGCGCCGAAGTAACATCCACAGTTCAAAGGTCATACTCTACATATGCTGAGATAAGACATTTGTGGTGTAGTATGAGCTGCTAAAACCAGGCGAAATGATTGGTGTGAAACGACCGAAATGCATGACAAGGCGATATTGCCACACGGTCGGACCCACGTGGCTGTCCCGACCTTGCTACTTCCAACTACTGGCTTTTTTGACGGAGGCAAAACGGATTTGAAGTGTTACGATTTCCAGACTATTGGAGAAAGCTAACAATGACTTAATCATTTGATTGAGGAGAGAGAGGACTATTTTTTTTTTTTTTTTTTTTGAGATAGTATCCGACAACAGCCCGAGAGATGAGAAAAGTAGTCGCTTTCGATGGAAAATTCTTTAAATGATGTATTTTTTACTTTTTTTTTCAATAGAAAATACTTTTTTGAACAAAACACAAAACGGACCGAATAAGAACTTAACCTACATATGTAGAATGGCAGATGTGGCACCAGCACTTGGTGATTTCTGCGAAGAGTTCGGTTCTTGTGGCGGTCGTGGAAATGAACGTGGTCAATGTGGTAAGTAAGACTCCAAGAAGTGGGTTCCAGTAACCAGTGAGCATTTAGATTCTACCAACGATGATTTGACGAATGAACTAACCTCAAAACTACTTACAAAAGAATTGCCTATGTTGGAGACTCTCACCATAGAAATTCCTCAAATCGAAAGAGGGAAAAACTGTTAACACAAAACAACGATTATTCATTCATTAACATTTTTCAATTAAACTTGAATTATTACTTTTACAAGTCTGCTATAAAAAAACAAAAATATGTACATATTTCCCTTCATTACAAGAAAATGTGTAGAGAAAGAAAGGAGACAGCAGTAATTTACGGCTTTCTAATTAACGAACAGTGAGAGAGTAAAACCAAAAATATGATATGAAATAAAATAAAATAAAATATAATAAAAAATCCTGTCAACAGCCACCATAAAATGCCAACAGCGAGCGAAGCAAAACAGCACAATAACAACAACATCAACAAAAACAACAACAATATTAACAAGGACAAACGGCCAACCAAAATAACTGCTTTTTTCTTCCTCTCGCTGGACAAACAAAAATAAGAAAAGAGACAAGTAATATTTATGCACCAGCAACGAGCACCGAGTAGGTACGAGTATGTGTATGGCAAAGCATTGTTGTTGTTGTTGTTGTATATACGCATATAAACAAACGGCAGAAAATATTAATAATGGAATTTAATGTCATAAACCACTCAACAACATAAAATTTTAAGCTGCAAAACCAACAAACAAACAAATAAACGGAAAAATTTACACAAAAAACAAAAACAGCTACAACAACAATCATAATTACTTATACATACATATGTATGTGTATATATAAGTATGTATAAGAATAGCACAACGACAACGATTTAACACAAAAAGACACAAGAGCTGCGCAGCGTCAGCGGAAAAATCGCAAGCACAAGGACGCAGGACGACAGAGGAAGGAATTGTAAAGATTCATGTAGTTTGCGAAGAACGACGTACGCTGTTAGTGAGCTATTAACTGTGTATGAATATGAGGAAGGAAGCTTTTTAGCGTTGCCAGAGCTGAGAAAAAATTAATTAGGAAAAAATTCAAAACTCAGGAAAACACATTATTTGTCTCTCTATCTCTCTCTACTCTCTCTATCTATCTATCTCTTTCTCCCTCTTTCTCTATTACCATCGTTCTCACTCTCGCGCTCTCTCTCTCTCGATCAAGAGAAAAAATTTAGTTGCTACGATGATATTTGTGACTCTCTCTCTCTCTTGCTCTCTCTCTCTCTTTCACTGTCTACCGCCCTTCTCCCTCTTTCTCTCTCCCGCTTTCCCTCTCGCTCTCTCTATCTATCTATCTATCTCTATCTATCTCTCGATCAAAATAAAGAAGAAACTTTATTTGATACTCTAACTCTCTCCCTCTAGTGCTAGTCTCCAGCTGAGAGAAGACCAGCCGAAACTTAATTTCGATTATTTATTGAGAAGCACATCAGATTCTGCAAATTTTGGAGAGTTTACCCCCATCTTTCTTACTCTCATGAACCTCATTTTCAAAACCTGTACTGCACTCGTATTTTGGAATATGATCTTTGTACAGACATCCAAGCAACCGCCTCCAACCAAGCTCAGACAATGAAAGCACCAGCTAGACCACGCTAGAGAATATTCGAGCTTTCTGTACTTTGAGCTCCTGATAATTTGCAACTTTCTGGTAACGAGACTTCAGCACAGACAAGGCTTTAGTTGAGCAACAATTAAAATCCCTCCCACGGTCATTAAGTATTCGACTAAAAATGCTTAAGGCTGATTGGAAGGCTTCAGAAAACTCCACTTCCGGTGATGTCTACAATGAGTTTTTATACTTTGGAGCTTTACTCAGTTCTAGCGGCAAGTGTAGCCGAGTTGATGTATTGGGTTCGCGCTATTATGAAAAGAGTCATAAGTTCTAGCTATAGTCGGCAACTCTAGCTTAGTAGGAATAGTCCACTGCACCGAATAAGCTACTCAAGAAAACCATTCAACCATACAGAGGCGTACGAAAATCGAGTAGTCGGACATACGAGCTGTTTTTAGATTACTTACTTCCGCTGAAGCCAACTGCTTCCGTGACTAACGTTTTTACTATGTTAGTTCCCGGAATACTAAGGTAAGTAAGCAGATAGGAGGCCGCACCTTTTCCATGAAGTCCGAGGTAGTACGCTCAGACTGTTGGGAATCCTAATGGATCTATAGGTATTAGCATATTATGCCTTCAAGCTGAAATCAATGAGCTACCATCGAGCAGTACATGAAAGCTGCAGATTTGAGAACTTAAAATATCATTTCAGCCTCGAACAGACAATCTGCTCCTAGCTGTATGAAGAGCTTCGCTTACAAAACAGCACACATGCACAGAATCACCCAGAACTCGTATATAGTTGGACGGACGAGACTAATTTTCAAGTTTCAGATTTCAAAACACATTCCAGTCTCGGACAGATAATCTTCGAAACAATGCGAGTGTCTGTGACGAGCTTTCAGTATCAAAGAAATCCCCCCACTTAGACGGCTTAGTGAAAATACTACGGCCCCTTGGCCCTCTTACGGTATTACCTCAATCAGCGACGCAGTATACAGTTTCTGCTTCGACGGCAAGGCTCTGTGGGTTCGAAACTTTATCGGTATGCTCGCCCTGTAGTTCACATGACACCAGAACCAATGCTATCAAGAGCAAAAGAATCATTATTATGAACCTATCTACGAACCGTACCAGTGCAGATCAGTTCAAGTACAAAAAAAGTCTCGATTTAATTTAGAACTAAGTGGAAGCAGACTAGAAGATATCCTTAACATTGCTTGAGAATTTTTTGGTTGATGTAATCTCAGCACATCACTCGTCGAACGCTGTAGTTGGGAATTGGTGTATACTACTACCCGTACAGCCCTAAGTTCGAACACTCGGCAGGCATGATAGATAGGTAAGAGAGTTGGCCGAAGGGTTTTAGGACGCAGTCCCCATTAGCGCGCAGCCATTAGCCATTTTGATACACTACAACACTCTAAGTATTCTATGTCGAATTTGTGGGAAAAATGGACACTCATAGGGAAAATGGGAAGCTGTTTCCTTATTACCTTCCATTTTATAGCTTCCTTAGCGGCCGAAGAGGGCGGACCCACTTTTATTGTGGCTGTAAGCATATATAGGCTTTTCCTCGACCTTTTTAATAGGTCCTTTGTTCTGGTCATACCATACTCGGGGCTAATCTGTTTCGCTATCTTACAGTTAGATATGGATTCAAATCTATTTGTTCAAATTGTTAGTGAAGCTTGCCCCTGATCGTTTCTGATCGGAAACGATTATACCTCCAGTGCAGATTCATCAAAAGATGCCTTCGAATTGGCCAACTCCTCAGCTTTTCATTTCCGAAAATGTTCCTCTGATCGGGAACCCAGATTATGGTGATGGTGAGTTGAGCCGCTAGCGAGCTTAGAACCTTTCTACTGCGACCGGGTCAGCAGTGTCGTTAGAGCTCTACAAATCTTTTTTATACGTAGTACGTCCGTTTGCAGGATGCTAGCTGAATATGGTAGACGCAGAGGGATGGAGATTTTAAGATCTTTGGAGTATACCTCCAACCACACTACGCAGTCCATTTTAGACCCGTCGTTGTGGATTGAGATGGTAGCATCCTCTCATACAAAACCTAAGCCCCTTTCGTGTCTAGATGGTGTTCTCACCTGGAAACGCTCTTGGCGTTGATACCCTCACCAGGAGCTGTTAGTTCGCCTTAATGTCTTTCTGTCAAGCCAATAAAAGCTTAAAAATTTCGTTAATTGATTGGTTTTGTTCAGTTGATTCTCCGACAGGGTGAAGAGTTGATGAATATTGGAACGAGTTCACGTACGACACTGAAGATGGCAGAACGCCGAAACCGGTTTGTCTCCAAACCAAATTTGACAAGGGACGACGGGAACTCGTTCCAATATTCATCAACTTAAAAATTTCCTTCCTTCTTAACTCTTGGCGCTAATTAGACATACATATATTTCGATCAACTCATGAGACTTTTTTTGAAAAAAAATTAAAATATTTCAGCAATATGGCAACTCTATCTAAATCTCCTCGACGAGTACTAAACACTGTAGACTAACTATTCATAATAGCTAATGGGCATCGCGAGTGTTTAAGATGAAATAATAGGCGAGAGAGTAGTGAAGTTGACAAACGTACCCCATTTACGCTGCCTGCCTCTACCACTATCGCCGCACAACGGTATGCTTTACATTCATTCGAGCTTTCTTTTATTCTACGTCGTCATACTTCAAGCTCCACCGACAAATGCATTCACTACATATTACTCCATTTACCATTTACCATTTGCAAGCAGCAGCGCAGCAGCGAGCTGGTGGTACTACAACTGCCGCCTGTGACGCTATTATTTCCTGCCTCTAACATGAAAAACTCCTTGTTTGTATGAGTATGTCTATAGCACTCGTGCAACGCCTGCTGCAACTCCTGCATGAAGCATTTTAGACATATTTTTTTCGCTCTCTTCTTCTTCTTCTTCTTTTCTTTTATTTCCTCTTCCTACTGCTTGCTTATACATATATGCTGTATGTATGTGTGTGTGTGGTTGCTTGTTAAGGCATGTATTTTATAAAGCGAATTTTTGTATTTGACAACGTCTTAGAATTTCCGGCAAACCAAGCCAAGCCTGCTTGCCTGCCTGCCTGCTGCGGATCTGCTCGCCTGTTGGGCTGCCAGTAGCAGTTTGCCTTTGTCGCTAACAACATTACCTTGAATGGCGGTGGCGGCGGCAGGCAGTTTGAGGCTTACTTCTTACTCTCTTTATGCTCTTCCTCATCTCTTTCTTATTCGCCTTCTTCTTCTTCCGTTACTTTAGTTAGTATATTTTTTTCCTATTTCTTGTTTGTTATTATAAAATATTTATATGCATTTTTACTTTGACTTTGATGTGAGTGCCAATATTTTCTTGTAATTAAAGGAAATCAACAAATGAAAAAGCCTTTGACTTGCTCAGGCACAGACGGATGCCTGCTAATGAAACTATTTTATGAATTTTTTTTTTTTTTTTTTTTTTTTGAAAGAATTGTTGTCTTTTTCTGGTGACACCCATTAGACGAAGTTGTTTTCGTCAGGAAAAAATAATGTACCAAATATTTGTGGTGAGGTGAGGTTGAGGAACTGACCGCCACATGTCGCTTCTAAGCCTATGTGCTCCACCGAAGTACCGAGCAATATTTTTTTTTGTTAGTGACAAAACTTTAGTCAGTTTCCAGTGAAAAGGCTGCCTAAACCGTGGAAAAAAAAACCTCGTAAAGGGTGATCAATGGAAAGGTACTTCTTTCAATAGCCTTTTTTCAACAGATCACGCGTGAGTCGTGTCAACCTCTCATGTTATTTTTGTTCAGTATTGTTTGACATTTCATCATGGAAAGACTTACGCCTGAACAACGTTAACAAATCATTCAACTTTATTACGGATATTCACGTTCTGTAAAGCAAGTGATTCGCGCGCTTCGCTCAACTTAGGGTCAACATAATCGGCCTACTGAGCGTACTATTCGCAACACCATCACCCGCCTTGAGACCCAGCCTTATTATTGGATAATATTCGACCGAATATACCACGTTTAGCACGCAGTGAAGAAAATATAGCGGCTGTGGTTGATAGTGTACACGAAGACCGTGGAGAGTCGATTCGGCGCTGTGCGCAGCATCTCGGACTCACGTATGGAACGACTTGGCGTATTTTACGTCGAGATATTAAATTGAAAGCGTGAAAAATGCAGCTTATGCAAGGACTGAAGCCGCTCGACCTTCCCAAGCGACATCGATTCGCTCCATGGGCTTTTGAAAAGTTCCAAGAAGATCCGACGTTCTCGAGCCAAATTTCGTTCAGCGATGAGACCCATTTCTGGCTCATTGGGTATGTAAACAAGCAAAATTTGCGCATTTTGGATGAAGAGCAACCTTAAGAGATTCAAGAGCTGCCCTTTCATCCAGAAAAAACAACAGTTTGGTGTAGTTTGTGAGCCAGTGGGATCATCGGTCCGTATTTCTTCAAAAATGAGGCCGGTGAGAACGTAGCCATCAATGACGACCGTTATCGCGCCATGATAACCGACTATTTGATACCTGGAATTGAAGCTCGTGATCTCCGCGACATTTGGTTCCAACAAGACGGCGCAACTTCTCTCATATCGCATCAATCAGTAGATTTATTGAGAGAACACTTCGGTGAGTAGATAAATTCACGTTTCGGGCCAGTCGATTGGCTACCAAGATCGTGTGATATCACACCGTTAGACAGTTTTCCTGTGGGGATATGTAAAGTCCAAAAATCTAAATACGGACAATCCCGTTTCGATTCAGGCCTTGGAGCAAAACATCACGCGTGTGATTCGCCAATTACCAATCGATATGCTCGAACGAGTCATCGAAAACTGAACTCAACGGATGGACCATCTGAGACATAGCCGCGGCCAATATTTGGAAGAGATAATCTTCAAAAAATAAATGCCAAAGAATGTTCTTTCGAATGATATTAAATATTCGCCATTAAATTTGAATTTTCACTCTTTACGACCAAAATGTTCTAAAAGCTGTGTAATCTGTAAAAACTAGAATAAAAACAGGTCAGGAACTGTTAAGGATTACTGCACATAACGTGATGGCTAAGCCTGAGTTGTCTCTGGTCCTGGGGAGAGTAAGAGTCTTAATTTTTGTAATGTGAACAGGACATGTGCCATTGGAGTTATATAAGGACTACCACGTAAAATATATAGAAAATAATGGAACTCCTTTCGCTCCTTACAAAACATCTTCCGATTGGTAAATACGCACAGAGCCTGGACGTAGTCATAAAAAGCTTCTCAATATAGTTTAAAGATGAGAAAAACTCTGAAACCTTAAGGCACTTCCATGCACTTTGTAAAAAACTTTAAGTCCCTACGAACGGCAGCATTAGATATACCGAAATATTTAGAATACTGAAATTTTTCTCTTTGCTACATCTCAAAACGACGTAGCAAACTTGTTTACCCAGTTTTTTAGTTCAAATTTTGTTGCTGATGAAAATAATCTTTCATATAACCCAGCCTCTGGCAGCAACTCTGCTTTAAGCTTTGGTTCTTTACGTCTTTCATTTGAGGATAGTATTTCTGATATTACCAACCTCAAACCATTTATAAAAACTGTGATTGACGGTCTTTCAGTTCATTTATTAAAAAATCGCCCAGTTTTAGTCTTACATTTAAAAATAATTTTTAACTTGTCTTTGATCTCAGGTGTTTTCTTTGACGGTTGGAAAGTTACTTCCATTAGCCCTAAGCACAAGTGATGTTTTTAGTTACTGTCCCATTTCGAAATTGTCTAGTGTCTCGAAGCTCTTTGAAAGTATTGTTAAGGATAAATGCTCTTGTATAGCATCTTTTTATACTGGATTCCAGGTGGACTGTGTCTACACCTATTTCTCAAAAGCTTTTGATAAGGTTTCACAAAGCTTGTTAATATATATATAAGCTAGCTCGCTTGGGATTTCACTTAGCTTCTTTAGATTGGATTAAGTCTTATTTATCTCACCGAACTTGCGTTGTCACAATTGATGGTTTCTCCTTCGAACCCTTTATTGCATCTTCTGATGCTCCCCAAGGTTACTACCTTGTTCATTACTTTTTATTCTATTCATTATTGGGATAAGTAGTTGCTTTAAATTTGCGAATTTTTTACTTTATGCAGATGATCTCAAAGTATTTTCAAATTTTACTAGTCCTGATGATGCCATTAAGCTTCAGAAAGACATTGATAGCTTGCAACTTTAGTGTGTTAATTTTCGGCTATTTTGAAACATCAAAAAGTATTTTAAGGTTACTTACGCAAATTTTTTGAATATCTTAACGACCTACATTTCTCACACTTTGTTAAAAAGTTTGGACGAGATTAAAGGCCGGGGCGTGATTTTTTCGAGTAATTTTTCTTTTAATAGGCATATCTATGAGAAGATAATAAGATCAGAACAGAAGGTTTCAAGACCGGAGCAAACTCGAGTAGCGACCACAGAGGTAATCTGGTGACAGATGTGCAGATTATACTTAGTGGATGTAGCGAACACTTCTCCAACCTGCTCAATGGCAGTGAAAGTGAAAACCCCGGAGATGGCGAACCCCAAAACCCCAACTGATGACGATGGTATAGAAGTGCCATTACCCGACTATGAAGAGGATCGATTGAGCGATTGCCCGCTTAAGAAATAACAAAGCGGCGGGAGCCGATAGCTTACCGGCAGAACTATACAAATACAGCGGTGAAGAGCTGACAAGGAGCATGCAGAATATGCCTGACGAATGGATCCCTCTGCCCAATCCAAAAAAATGGAAGACCCCACGGTCTGCCCAATTATCGTGGGATAAGTCTCCTTAATATCGTATATAAGGTCCTATCTAGCGTATTGTGTGAAAGACTAAAGCCCTCTGTCAACAAACTGATCGGCCCTTATCAGTGTGGTTTTAGTGGTTTGGCGAATTCACCATTGACCAGATATGCACCATGCGCCAAATCTTGGAGAAGACCCAGCACAAAAGAATCGATACACAACACCTTTTTATCGATTTTAAAGCTGCCTTCGACAGCACGATAAGGAACGGCCTCTATGCCGCTATGTCTGAATTTGATATCCCCATAAAACTCATACCGCTATATAAACTGATCCTGGATAATACCAGAAGTGCGGTCAGAATTTGGAAGGACCTCTCCGAGCCGTTCGATATCAAACGAGATTTCAGACAACGTGACTCTTTATCATGTGATTTCTTCAATTTGGTGCTGGAGAAAATAATACAAGCTGCAGAGCTAAATAGACCAGGTACAATCTTCTACAAGAGTGTGCGATTTTTGGGGTATGCCGATGATATTGATATAATTGGTCATACCAACCGCACCGTAAGTTCTGCATTCTACAGGTTAAACAAAGAAGCGAATCGAAAGGATCTGATAGTGAACGACGAATTATCTCCTGTCTTCAAATAAACAGACATCGCACTCGCGACTTGACTCCCATGTCACTGTTGACAGTCATAACTTCTAAGTCGGAGATAATTTCGTCTATCTGGGAACTATCATTAACAACACCAACAATGTCAGCCTTGAAATCCAACGCAGAATCACTCTTGCCAACACGTGCTACTTTGGACTGAGTGGGCAATTGAAAAGTAAAGTCCTCTCTCTACGAACCAAAACCAAACTCTACAAGTCGCTCATCATTACCGTCCTGACATATGGTGCAGAAGCCTGGACGATGTCTACATCCGATGAGTCAGCTTTAGGAGTTTTCGAGAGAAAAGTTTTGCGGAAGATTTATGGTTCTTTGCGCGTTGTCAACGGCGAATACCGCAGACGATGGAACGATGAGCTGTATGAGCTATACGACGACATTGATATTGACATAGCGAATCAAGAGATAGCTGCGACACTGGCTACGTCATGTCGTCCGAATGGATGAAAGCGCTCCAGCTTTGAAAGTATTCGATGGAGTACCCGCTGGCGGAAACAGAGAAAGAGCGAGACCTCCTTTCCGTTGTAAGGATCAGTTGGAGAGCGACCTGGTATCACTTGATATTTCTAACTGGCGCCAAACAGCAAAGAGAAGAAACGAGTGGCGCGCTATTGTTGACGATGCTATAATCGCGTAAGCAGTGCTTACGCCAAAGACGAAGAAGAAGAAGGATAGACAGTCAGTTTAAAAAAATGGCTGTTTTTTCCGAAAGTTTCAATATTTGTGCCCCCTTTTTCTTCAAATTCGAAAATACAACGTTGAGCCAATGCAGTTTCAAAGTCTTTTTCTACTCTACTTACTTCAGCTAGATATTATTTCATCATGAGCTTGGTTTGGTACGAGTGCTGAGTACTCATACATAGTTGTAATGAAAACAGTTTTATAAAATCACAAAATAACTGTGTGTTTTTTACTATAGTTATGGGCATATATATATCAAACTTCAGACAATGATGAGGTCAATCGAATCAACTATGTTTGTCTGTCAGTTCGCCTGGCGTTTAATATTTACAAAATATCTGTCGAGTATCTAACGTTCGACATAAATTTTTCTGTTGAAAACCCCTTCGTATGCAAAAAAATCTGAAGAATTTGAAAATCCAAACAAATTGCTCCCTTAAAGTCTAAATCAAATTAAACCATCAAAAGGATGATTTTCTTAGGAAATTTGTTTATCATTTTATCTTACTCTTCCTTTTATTTTCCTTTACTCGCCTACAAATGTGAATACAAAAATATAACCAAAGTTGATTTGATTAAACAGAGAAAAGATCAAAAAATATTAAACGAATAAAGGCCAAATAAAAAAAGATAAATTATTCGCCTTGTCGGTTTGTATATAGACACAGCTTTTATTCTAATTCTTCTTAAAAAAATAAAAAATAAAAATTTAAAATAAAAAAAAAAAATTTGCAAATTTTATTCGCTTTGCCTTTGATACTGATTTTTTTCGAACACAAAAAAATGAAATTACAATTTTCTGCCCTTTTTCCGATTTTCTCTTAAGTAAACCCTTTTTTCACATGCCACTGCACAATAAACAAGGCACACAATAATACCGTAAAATGATAATATGACAGAAGAATCTTTTATTTATAATGAATAATTCGTGTTCGAAATGCGGCTACGAGCGGGCGGCAAGTCAAAAACACACAATTTTTCACGGTTAAATAATCTTTTCCCATCTTTTCTCGCGCTATTCCTTGCCTTTTGCACCCCTTCCACAATAATTCGGTGGAAGTGAAATCCATTTAGCAAAGTATAAAAACAACAACAACTGTACAGAGAAAACAAAAAACAAAACAAAAAATGGCATGCCAACTCAACTCACCACAACTGGTATAACACAATAGACGCAAGGATGCCCAGCAGCAGCGGCGGCGGCAACAGTGGGCAAACCGTAAGCGTTTACACACAAATGATCCGTTTTAAAAATCTTTGTTGGCGGCGGCTGAGCCAATATCGATGACGATGAAGCCGCCAGCGATGCGGAGGAGCAGGTATATAGCAGCTGTTGCTGCTGTGACTGTGATTGCGACAGTTGGTGTTGTAGTTGATACGTTGGACGTGAAATGAAATTAGTGGCAGCAGCAGCAGCAGCAGCAGCGGTGGTGGTATTCGTACTCGACGAATAGGAGGACGAGACGCTTGAACGTTGTATGACCACCTGTGTTGTTTGTTGTTGTTGTCGCTGTTGTTGTTGTTGTTGTTGTTGTTGTTGTTGTTGTTGTTGTTGTTGTTGTTGTTGTTGTTGTTGTTGTTGTTGGTGCTGCTGCAACTGCTGATAATCGAACGCTGTTGTCGCTGACGATGGCGCTGCTTGTGTTATTGCTGTTGTTGTTATTGTTGTTGGCGTGAAATCAATCGATTTGATGCCTGCTAAGCTACTGCTGCTATTAGCGTTTGTTGTTGTCTCTCCGATGGGTGTTGGTGATGTCGCTGTTGTTACGGCTGGTTGTTGTTGTTGTTCCGCTAAATTGGTTGTTGTTGTTGTTGCTGCTGTTTGTGTAACAATCGATATAACAACTGTTGCTGTTGTATTCGCTACTGCCGCCGCCGCCGCCGCTGCTGCTGCTGGTGTTGCTGTTGTTGTTGGTTGTACTGCTGTCGCTACTTGCCCTGTCGAGCCGTCTGTTCTGCTCGCACTCTCTGTTACGGCTGTTGTCGATAATATGAGCTGTTTATGTGGTATGGGGCCTGGAGAGGTTTTCCTTTTTATTGACGCAATTTTAGTGCTTATTGATGGCACGTTGGCGGCAAAGGTGGCTACTACGTGGGTTGTTGTGGTTGCGGCTGTGGTTGTGTTTGGTTGTTGCGGGTAGTTGTTGTATAGGTGCTGGTGCTGGTTGCTGTGGTGGTGTCTGTTAATTCCGGCTATCGTTAGATTTTTCGAGTTTACAAACGTTGCTATTGTGATTTAACGGTTCGCACGTTTTAATCAATAGATTTTTCTTGCTGTATTATTCAACGCTATTTTTCAGCTCTTGCCGGTATTTTGGGAGTTTTACGTTATTGTTGGAAAAATTTTATTAACGCTTTAGGATATTTTAGTTCAATTCGTTTGATGCAGTTTTTTTTATTTATGCCGCTTGTGCTACAGTTTTTTTTGGATTTTTTGAGAATTTTTCGCAGTTTCCGCTTTTAATTTGCTTTTGTCGATTTATTTGAAGCACAAATTTTTTTATTCTTTTGAAAATTGTTGGAAAAACTTGAAATTTTTTAGCTCTTTCCAACTAATTTTTTGTTTCCTTCAGAAAACTTTACAAATTTGTGCAAATTTCACTTTCGGAGTAATTTCGGAATTTTTTCGGAGTACTCCTAAAACTTTTTTCCGCAATTATAAGCCAAATTTCAAAACTTTTGTTACAAATTCAAGTATATTTCGCCTGCTGCTAAAATTCGGAGTACTTTCGGAGCTTATGCGGTGTACTTTCGGCATAAAATTTTGCAGTTATTTGCACAGAACTTCAAGTGTGATGGTATGTTGCACCGGAATTTAATATTCTTTGGACGTTTTTTTATAATTAAATAAGATTTTCACTTTTCTTTATAGATTTTTTTTTCGCTTTTACACAACTTTGTTGTTTTTACGTAAATTTCGAATTTTTACGAATTTTTTTGAGAATTACTATGTAGACCTTATTATCCTTTACCGCAAACTTTAAGAGATTCTTCCTTTTTTTCAACTTTATTTGCTGTTCTTAAAGTAAATTTCCTACTTTCGCTTGTAAACTTTTTGTAATATTTTCGGAGTTTAAAAAATTTGGTCTTTTCCTTAGCTTTATTGTGTTAGTTTATTTTTTATATCTTTATTAATGTACATTAATATATATCCATAAAACAGTTCGCTCTAGTTTTTTTCACTTCGGAATTAAATTGTACGCAAAATTTTTAAAATCTTCGTCAAAGGACTTAGGCCTTGTTTTCAAAAATGTTATTTTTTTTATTAGTTATTCAAACAAATTTTGAATTTTTTCGAAACACATTTTTCATTTAAAGAATTTTATGACTGGTTTTTGCTTTCTTTTCATTTAAATTCCTTTTTGTTACAGCCAGATAATATATACTTTTTTATTTAATTATTTAGGAATGCAGGAGTTTATTTGCAAACACTTTTTTCTCTGTTAAATGATTTTTTGGCGTTAAAATGTGTTTTTTTCTTTGGTTCTGTGGAACTTTTAGTACTCGAAACTTATGTTTTTTTGGCTTTCTATTTGATTTACTTTAACAGCATTTCTTTAGTAAACATTTTACCCTCAAAAAAATTTTATTTTTTGTAAATTTCAAATATTCAGAATTGTATTTTTAGCACACCAAGTTTTTAATTTTTTTTTTTATTGCTTTATTACTTTAGTTTATGCCTTGTATTGATTTCTTTATTTCGTTGTCTGTTTTTCGGTGTTTTTTCTTAATTGTTTCCCTTTTATAACAGTTTTTAAACTTCTGCTGCTTTGCTTTCCTTCAATTATTCTATTATTAGGTATTTGAGCTTAATTTTGAGCATTAACTTGTTGGCTTTGGTGTCGCAGCTTTGGCATTTCACTCAATTTCTTAATTCAGTTTTTTCTTCTTAGAAATCTTGCTTTGAAGTAGCGTTATTTTACTGCTGATATTTTTAGCAATTTTTTAAATTCTGCTTTTTAATTATTTTTTAGTTCTACTATGTTTTTTCGCTATTCTTATTTAGTTTAAATTTAATTTTTGAAATTTTTAATTTTTGAAATTTTAAATATTTTTTATTTTGTTTTTGACGATTTTTTTTTATTTTTTATCTTTTATAACTTTTTCATTATTTTTTTTTTAATGTTCAATTAAATTTTTTTTAGTTTTTTATTTTATTAATTAAAATTTTTTCCACCAAAACTCCGTTTTTTCGCTCCAGTTCAATATAATACTGTTACGTTTGTTAAAAGCACATCTATGCACACGCACACACACAACTGCTTCTTCGCTGCATAAAAAAATTATGGGAATATTTTTCTTATCTTACGTTATTTATTACACAGCTACAACAACAACAACACTAGGCAAAGCTAAGCTTTATTTCCTCCATTCAAAAATGCAGCACCACAATCAAAAATATGTTTTAAAAAACACTAGGAAACACTAATTAAATATATATGTTTGTATGTTTGTTTGTATGTATGTATGTATGTATGTATGTAAACGAGCAAACGAGCACAATAAACAGCTGTACGACGGAATTAATTTTTCTATGACTAAATAACTTTATTTTGTTCTAATTAAAAAAGATTATGTTTTTTTTTCTTTTTTGGTTTTTTTTTTAATTTATCTCAGTTTTTCAACTAGTTTTTAAGTTTGAGTTTTAGGGTTTCTTTTTTAGTTTTGCGCTTTTAATTTTGAATTTTAAATAGAATTATATTTTTACTTAACATTTGTTTTGTGTTTATTTTGTATACTTTCAAAAACTATTAAATTTTGCAAAATTTTTAAATATTTTTGAATTTCTATTTATTTATTTTTATTTAATTAATATTTAATTTTTGTAATCTTTAACACATTTAAGAAAATTTTAATCCAAAAAATTTTTAAGACTTTTAATTTTTGGATTTTCAAAATCTCGTGGTTTGAGAATTTTTGGTTTTTAATTATTTTAATTTTTTAATTATTGATTATTTTTTACTTTTAAATTTTTACTAGTTTTGGCGATTTTTTAGTTTTTAATTATTTCAATTTTTTTAATTATTAATTAATTTTGAATTTTAAATTTTTACTAGTTTTGAATATTTTAAATTTTTACTTGCCTCTTTGTCTGCATGTGCATGAACTTTTGTATTATTTTGTATGTTTTATTTAGTAAAATTTTTTCATATTTTTAAACTTCGAACTATTTTGAAAATTTTTTATTTTGAAATTATTATTAGTTTTTTATTGTTTTGAATTATTTGGAGGTTTTTAATGAGTTGAAAACGCTGATTTTATAAAAATTATGAATTTTAAAATTTTTGATTTATTTTTATTTTCAGCTTTTAAAATTTTTTTTTTTTTTGAAAATTTTTTTTTTTGTATTTATTATTATTTATTAATATTTTAAATTATTTGAAAGTTTTTAATCATTTGAAAATGTCAATTATAAAAAATATATGAATTTTTTAAATTTTAAAATTTTTTTTTAAGTTTTTTAAATTATTTCATTTTTTATTTCCGAGAATTTTGAAATTTTTATTAATTTTAAAATTGTTTAATTGCTGTATTCACTTTTTTTATTTTAAATATTTTTGCTTTTTATATTTTCTGTTCTCACCGCTTAATGCTTCTTTCTATAAATGGACAAAATTACTTCACACTGACCACTGACTGCCGCGCGTGAAACTCAAACATATGTTTGGAGTTCAGCTTTCTGGCTTTTAATTATAATTTTTCTTTGCTTTTTCCTCGCTCTCCCTCACTGCCGCTCAAAAACGCAGACACGGATATCCTCTAGTAGTAGTTCACTAGCAGCGGGTGCACTGAGGCGTATACGTTACCTAGCGGCGGCAACACAAAAAGTTATTATAGAGGCGTATGTATGTTTGTATGGTTAACGGAACGCACACACACACACACGGTTACACTTTTACAGGTTTTTTTTTTTTTGCTTTTATAAAATGTATCCAGTCAATCGCGCACTGATGCGTTTGGCTTCCACTAGCTTTATTGCTTTGCCGCTTGCTGATAGTCGATCTGTCGGACTGTTGTTTGCTGACTGCTTGCTGGTTTGCGTGCTTGCGTTTTTGGGGGCAATAAATTTGTTGAAGCTCGCGTAGCAGTGTTGCTGTTACTATGTTTTTTTTGAACTTTTTTCTGACCACCGGCGGTATTTTATACACACACACAATGCGTCTCTTAACTAACGGTGTTTAGAGTAGCGGTTAGTAGTGGCTGCTGCTGCTGCTTGTTGAGAGTACACAAAAGACAAAACACAAAGAGTTTAGTGCAATTTACGAAATTTTCATTTGAAGATGGCAGAGATGAAGCAGGCAGATCAACATGGAGATTTATGTGTATGTATGTATGTAGTTTTGGCGAAGTATGTTTATACGCGTGTACGTAAGTGTGTTGGTATACTTTTAGA
Organism: Neoceratitis asiatica; assembly: GCA_030068015.2. Taxonomy (NCBI): domain Eukaryota; kingdom Metazoa; phylum Arthropoda; class Insecta; order Diptera; family Tephritidae; genus Neoceratitis; species Neoceratitis asiatica. The sequence goes on along the minus strand of CM061526.1, from coordinate 55,362,123 downwards.
ATTTTAGAATTTTTTTTTAAATCTTTGGAAAGCGCGTTTTTTGCTAACAGTAAGCAATAATATAACTTTTTTTTGCACCTTTTTCACTTTTTTCACTTTCTACACTTTCTTTTGACTTTTTTGTCTCTTTACACTTTTCTTTTTGACTTTTTTGCAGTTAGTCGGCTTCAGTTATAACAGCAAAACATTTATCGTTCTCTCCTTTTTTTGAATTAAAAACACGATTTGCGAACTGCCGTTATTTTACTTACTTTCTACACAGCTTTCTCACTTTTGCACTTTACTTTGCGCTTTTTGCCTTTTTTTGTATTTTTTTCCACTTTTTTTAAGGATATTTCTTTTCCCAAGCGTGCACTTTACAGCTGTTGCCTCGTACTACTGACTGACTGTGATGACTAGCTAACTGACTGGCTGACGGTCTGGCTCTTGGCTTAAAGCTCTATTCTCATTAACTTTAGCTAATAGCTGAAAGTGATGCTGTGCTTGGTTGGCTGACTGGTTGGCTTGTTGGCTGGCTGGCTGATTAGATTGCTGCCGCTAACTGCTGACTGCTAACTTCGACTGGCGTTGGCCGGCACTATAGAACTGCTTGAATGTTGGCGGACGGCTGCTGCATTCGGCAACATTAACTAACTAACAGTGTTCGTGGAAATATTTTTTTTTATTGTATTTATTGTTGTTGTGTACTCGCTGAAACGTAGCTGAATTTCAAAAACAACAAAACAGTCCAAAAGTATATACTGTTGTATGTGTATGCACGAAAATACAACACTGTATGCTTACATACACGTATGTATGTATGTATGTATGTATAACTGGCATTTCGTTCCTTTAAAAAAAAATGGCGTTCCATTTCCGTTTCGGCGCTACAGGCTCTACAGACGCGTGTGGGTGTGCATTTGAACGCTACTCGCTGGTGTTTTCAGACGAACGAGTGCCCAAAAGCCGCGCACAATACACTCAAATACACAGCGATACATACACATATACACTACGCCACAAGTATATTTACACAAAATAAGTATGTATGTATGTATGCGTAAATGCTCATCTCAGTCTTACTCGCTTTCTTCATACATACTCATAGGTACTCGTATGCACGCCTTTCGGCAATCGTCGTATTCGCTCAACCAAAGCTGGTGTAGCCGTCGCTTGGCTTCTGTGTTTCGCATTGAGCAAGGTTAGAGACGACAGACAATTCGTTGTATTTGCGTTATAATAACACCAAGAAGCCTCGTTGGTTAGATGTTCGGCTGAACGAAGTTGTTTGTTGAGAGTTTGCAACGAGACGAAGGGCATATGTAGTTGTATATATGTGTAGGTGTATTCGGCTCACACGTCACGAAAAACGCCGAAAATGTTCCAAACTCAACAGTTATTAAGTGGAGAGTGTGGAGCAACCTGCAACCTTCACATAGGTATAAATATATTTTTTATATATACATATATACATCAAGCATGGCCAACCCACACACATCGCCCACCTCTTAGGCTTGCTATCGGCATAACATGTGGCTAATTTTTGTGTAAGGCATATTAATTTTGTTCTAGCAAGGTAGAGAATGAAGACAACTGACCACATTAAATTCACCATACCTAAATTCACCATACTTAAAGTCACCATACCCGAACTCACCATACCTTTTCTCCCATACCTAAATTTTACATGTTCAATACACTGAAAGTCATCACATATGAACTCACCACACTAAAGTTCTTAAATATTAAGTCAAGGAAGTTTGAAAACCAACCTGGCTTTTATTGGAACTTGAAATATACAAAAAAGGGAAGTAAATAAAATTTAGCAGTTCCAACCAACATGGTAATTGCAGTATCCAGGAGAACTAATAATGGGCGACTCGCATTCGACGTCATATGACCCTCAGAAGATAGGAACGCAGACCTACACATCTTCACAAGACAAAGGAGCTACTATTAGATGCTTTCAGTTGCCGGTCGTGCAATATTCGCTGCTGGAGAAAATCTTGAGAGTTAAAGCAACCTCTGTGCGTTAGTCGTACCTTGCCAAACAATGTATCTCTCATATATCCTCCATATTTAGGGAGAACAAGCACTGGAGCTCTTAAATAGGTAAATAGGAGAGTAAGGTAGGTAGGAAAGTAGGGATGGCTGACGATGTGAGAACAGCGGCTCACTTCAGTCAGATCTACCCTCCAAAGACAATCCAAAAACACGGCTTGGAGATTGGGAAGCCTGCTTCCACACAGAACCCAAAAATTCCATAACATAGCAGATTGAAAATTGTATCTTAGCGCTTCTGAAACATCTTCTGAAGGAGTGTGATAGACTTTCAACATGTTGTCCTATAAGGGAAAAAGAGCTGTCAAGACACCTATAATTTTTTAGATGTCCTCTCGTCTCAGAAAGTATGTGCTATGTGATCTCGGCCAAATCTGCATAGATTTGCGACAAGTCAAGTTCTGGTCCAGTCGAAGCGCTTACTTAAAACTCAGAAGGTTCATCTGTAACATCTGAAAGTGTAACACTATTTAGCTGTGAACAAGAACCTGAATAAGCATCTGCTCTGTTCAGCTATTACCATATGACATCTGAGAAGGTCTAACATAGTTATAGACCTCAATGTGAACGGATTCTATTATTCTTGCCTGACAGCTCCCGATAGGAGAGATCTTGAGCTGAATCACACTACAGTGATCTGGTAACTTGAAAAAGAAGACTCTTTCCGTCCACTCTAATTTCGAGCATTTCGCCTTTTGAATAGATCACTAATTTTCGAACCTTTTCTCACACTCAGGTATATTAATCTCTTGAAGGAGTCTCTCTAAATCTTTAAAATTTGTAACAAGCTTTATGTGATCCAATCTCAATTCAGTTTCTAATTACCAACCACTGTTCTTAACCAAGAAGAACGTCCTTAGTCGATTCCTCTCAAAAAAGATCTTCTCTTTTTTCGGGAAAACTAAAGAGACAGAAAGAAAAATTAAGCCAGAACAGATTCAATAAATATTCTTAGCTAGGAAATCAACTTAAATAATCTTTGCGGGCATCATAATTCATACAAAAGATCAGACTCTAATTCTCCTAATTCGCTGAACTATATCAATAGCGACGTCTATTCCATACAGTTAATAGTTCCGTTGTCTGAGGTATTCGCCATTGCACAAACGCATGGAACCATAAATCTGCCGCAAAAACTTGAAGCATCCAGCTCTTTATCTGACATTGGACAACCAATTTTTTTTTGTTTTTGAGGCGGCTCGTAAGCAACCTGAAATGTCGTTTCACAGTTCGCTAACATCGAGTTGGAGATAAATGCTCCAAGAGAGCAAGACGATTTACAGCTTTTAGACGTCGAACCTTCTTTATGTTTGTTAATCGGTGTTCTTTGCTGGACAGGAGTTGGTGCGTATCTTCACTGCGACAAAATAGAGATCTCGGATCGTACGTACATCTAGAACACTAAAGACACGCCTTCCGGCTCTTACAACATGATTCCGATTTGTTTCCAGCATTTTCTATACGACAACAGCAGTAATTTACTTCTGCCGGAACTCGTTACTACAAGCAACAATATAACGAACGAAGTCGATCAGCCTGAGACCGTTTTGCAATGTCTCCTGATTGGGGTTGAAGTTTCCGACTATTGTGTGCACACAGGAGTTGAAACTACTACGCACAATTCTGACATCGTAACGTGGACCACGCTCATAAGTGAATTCCAGGCTCTTATAGAAAGTAGTTTTTGGAATATCGACCAGCTGATCAGTCAGCGATAGAATGAAGAACGCCATTCACCGGAGTAAATGCCACACCTCGGTGACAGGGTGTCTTTCGCATAACAAAACCAATAGCAAATTTGCGCTGTTTTAAAGGGTGATCAAAGTAGAGGTACTTTTTCCAATAGTATTTTTTTGACAGATCGCGCCTGAGTCGTGTCAAGCTGTCATGTTATTTTTGTTCAGTATTGTCTGGCATTTCATCATGAAAAGGCCTGCGCCTGAACAACGTTTACAAATCATTCAATTTTATTACGAAAATTCACGTTCTGTAAAAAATGTGTTTCGCACGCTTCGCTCAACTTATGGTCAACATAATCGAACTACTGAGCGTACTATTCGCAACACCATCATCCATATTGTGACCCAGCATTCATTATTGGATAATATTCGACCGAATAGATCACGTCCAGTACGCATTGAAGAAAATATATTGGCTGTAGCTGAGAATGTACACGAAGACCGAGGAGAGTCAATTCGGTGCCGTTCGTAGCACCTTGAACTGTCGTATGGAACTTGGCGCATTTTACGTCGAGATCTTAAATTGAAAGCGTACAAAATACAGCTTGCGCAAGGACTGAAACCGTTCGACCTTCCCAAGCGACATTGCTTCGCTATATGGGCTCATGAAAAGTTCCAAGAAGATCCGACGTTTTCGAGCCAAATTTTGTTCAGCAATGAGGCCAATTTCTGGCTCAATGGGTATGTAAACATCTAAAATTGCCGCCTTTGGGAGGAAGAGCGATCTGAAAAGATTCAAGAGCTGCCATTTTATCCAGAAAAAACAACGGTTTGGTGTGGTTTGTGGGCCGGTGGAATCATCGGTCCATATTTTTTCAAAAATGATGTCGGTGAGAACGTGGCCATGATAACCGACTATTTGATGCCTGAAATTAAAGCTCGTGATCTCCGGCGACATCTGGTTTCAACAAGACGACGCCACTTCCCACACATCGCATCAATCAATGGAGAACACTTCCCGTGAACAGATAATTTCACGTTTTGGGCCGGTCTATCGTGTTATATCACACCGTTAGACCTTTTTCTGTGGTGATATGTAAAGTCATAAGTCTATGTAGACAATCCGGCTTCGATTCAGGCCTTGGAGCAAAACATCTTTCGTGTCATTCGTCAATGTTACCAGTCGAAATGCTCGAACGAGTCATCGAAAATTAGACTCAAAGGATGCATCATCCGAGACGCAGCCGCGGCAGCCGCGGACTACATTTGAAAGAGATAGTCTTCAAAAAAATGAATGCCAAAGAATATTCTTTCGAATGATTATAAACATTCCCAAATAAATTTGAATTTTTTGTGTTCATTTCTTTAAAAAAGGAGAGAGCCTCGAAATGGATCACCCGTTACATGGCCTTTATGGTCGGGTCCATCGCACATCTTGGACGGCGGAAATGTAAGCCTTTAATCTTACGAGCACAGCAACTAGCTGGACAGAGGCATCTTACCAATTAGGTGACCGAACATTTCAGTAGCAGGCATTCAAATCGGGTTCTTTAAAACGTTTGCAAGCGTCTTCATGAAAATGAGTTGTCTTACCCATGACTTTTTAGTATGATTTTTCAGTGAAGTAAATTTTTTATTTGTTGGGCCACACAAACCCTGCGCTCAACTAGCTTTTACTGTTCATTATGTTTACATCGAAAATTTAATTCATAGTCGAAATGGAGCGCCACTCGAACTATGCACTTCCTTGTTTGTTTGTTTTTTTATATTTTTTGAAGTGTTTCTACATACATACATATTTTCGATACTTACATATAGACACATTACATTCGTGGCAATGTAATTTTTGTATTTACCGGCATATTCACGGCACAAAGCCGACGAAATCAATCTCCGTATACGACTATGCATGTATGTATGTATTATAGCAGTTGTGCAACAATAGCAACAACAACAACAAAAACAGCAAGTACATGAAAAAAGCATTGCACAAGCCAAACGTGCAACATTTCATTTGCCGACGACGCTTTCGCATCAACTTTATCGACTTTTCTTTTATTATAACTTACTTAATACTCTTTTGGGGGATTTTTTCGGTTGAAGTACGCGGTGTACGAGCGTATTTCAGTTCGCATTTTGCATAAATAACGGTAAGTTGCGCAGAGAGAATGCGCGCTGCAAATGCGGTGCTCAGTGAGTGAGTGCAGCGTTGGTAATGAATATGAATGCAGATGTATGTACATATTTACATACATACATATATTAAGTACATACATACATTAAATACATACATACATACACACACAAATATGCAGCTCTGCTCTCAATTTTATTGAAAAATGTTGGCGTGTGGCGCTAAAAATTTAAGCGAAGCTTAATGCATGGAGGCATATACATATATATACATACATATATACGTATGCACATATATAGAACTAATTTCTTTAAACAACCATTTATGCATGTTAGTATGTATGTATGTATGTGTGTGTACCCACATGCCACCTACGCTCACCGCCAATTTCCCCACTCGCATCTGCATCTCATCTCCTGTCGCCACATACTCATGCATGTACATACATACATATGTATGTATGTATGCACATCATATCATTATTATGTTTTCATTTTATTATTTGTTCTAGCACCGCGCTTGCGCTCAATCAAGCCGGAAATGCTCTTTGTTATGAAAAAAGCAGAAAAAAAATAATGCATTTATGCATGTGCTTGTACATCTATATGCTATTATATATGTATGCATACAAGTTCATCGAGTAGCAGCTGATGCCCACATGCGTACGCATCGCTCATTATGGCTGCAAAAAACGGCAAAAAACTGCAAAAAGCCTAAACATACATACATACGCATGTAAATATGTTTATTTTTACCCGCTTACGACATATTAATATGTAACGAATGCACCGCATCCAGCTCTCACTTTATTATAATGTCGCCTTTCTTTTTTTGGGGCATCAAAGACAGCATGCAAAGAGCGTGTGCTGAGTATTATTTGACTCTCGTGCAGAGCTTATCAAAGCTTATAATGAGGGTTACCAATTCGTTCATCTTTTAGTAAAATTTTCGGAAAATTTTAAATTTTTTACAAATATTTTTTTTATTCAATTTGATAATATTTTATTTTAATAAGAGCAAGAGTTATATCGGGTGATGCATTTCGAGGTTCCCTACTTTTTTAATGAAAAAAAACACAGAAAATTCAAATGTAAGGGCGCATCGGAAAGAACATTCTTTAGCATTTAGTTTTTGCAGATTTTCTATGTTGAATGTTGGCCGCGGCTACGTCTCAGATGGTCCATCCGTTGTGTCCAATTTTCGTTGACTCGTTCGAGCATTTCGACTGGTAACTGGCGAATGACACGAGTGATGTTTTGCTCCAAGGCCTGAATCGAAGCGGGATTGTCCGCATAGACTTTAGACTTTACATATCCCCAAAGGAAGAAGTCTAACGGTGTGATATCGCATGATCTTGGTGGCCTTTGTTTGATGCAATGTGTGGGAAATGGCGCCGTCTTGTTGAAACCAAATGTAGCGGAGATCACAAGCTTCAATTTCAGGCATCAAATAGTCGAACTGTTATGTTCTCACCGGCATCATTTTTGAAAAAATATGCATCGATGATTTCACCGGCCCACTATCCGCACCAAACCGTTGTTTTTTCTGGATGAAATGGCAGTTCTTGAATCTCATCAGGTTGCTCTTTGTCCCAAATGAGGCAACTTTGCTTGTTCACATACCCATTGAGCCAGAAATGGGCCTTATCGCTGAACAAAATTTGGCTCGAAATCGTCGGATCTTCTTGGAAATTTTCAAGAGCCCATAGAGCGAAGCGATGTCGCTTGGGAGGGTCGAGCGGCTTCTGTTCTTGCACAAGCTGTATTTTGTACGCTTTCAATTTAAGATCTCGAAGTAAAATACGCTAAGTCGTTACCTACGTCAGTCCGAGTTTCTGCGAATGGCGCCGAATAGACTCTTCTGATCTTCGTGTACACTCTCAGATACGGCCGCTATATTTTCTTCACTGCGTGCTGGACGTAGTCTATTCGGTCGAATATTATCCAATAATGAATGCTGGGTCTCAAGATGGGAGATGGTGTTGCGGATAGTACGCTCAGTAGACCGATTATGTTGACCATAAGTTGAGCAAAGCGCGCGAATACAGAACGTGAATTTTCGTAATAAAGTTGAATGATTTCTAAATGTTGTTCAGGCGTAAGTCGTTACATGATGAAATACCAAAAAATACTGAACAAAAATAAAATGACAGCTTGACACGACTCAGGCGTGATCTGTCAAAAAAGGCTATTGAAAAAATGACCTCTACTTGGATCACCTTTATATGCGCGCTGGACTTGTGGAGTAAGCCGGTGAATACGTTACGGATACTTTATGGAAAGTATAACCGGACGGCGAACTGAAGTTGAGGAGGAGAACGGCAGTTGAAAGGGAAGATATACGGTGTAAGAAAGAAAGAAATAGAGAGGGAAAAAGAAAGGGAGAGAGATACCTTACATTATATGCGATCGAGTAGGCTCTCAAGAGTTCAAAGAAAATTAACAAACTTTACCAATAATCTTAGCAGGAGATTTTAATTTCAATTTTTCATAAAACGATGAATACTTCTTGAAACAATTCTTTTAAAATAAATTCGATATACAAATGAATAATAATGCCAATGAGCCTACCAAAAATCAGAGAACAACTACAGATGCAGTGTTTTCCAGATAACTCTTCAATACGCATTCAAAAGATACATTTCATATGTTTCTGATCATAAACTTATAGTTTTTGTCATACACATGTTATCTGTGAAGAATTCTGTCACAGTTTTTGTCCTCGAACTCCTCCAAAACGGCTGAACCGATTTAAGGAAAAGTTTTGTATATATATTCGCTATCGTCTGCGTATAGGTTTTCATTTATTTTTTATACCGAAAAGTGGACCAGGAACTGACCTATTTAAAAAAATCGTACTTATCGGTTCGATTTGCTTTAAATTTTGAACATTGGTAGCTTTTTGCTTAGATTAGTATGAACACTAGCTTTCTCTCCAGGAAGTGGACAATGGACCGACCTGTTCGAAATCCTATTTATGGTTCGATTGACGTAAATAATGATTTCCAGGATGAGGACCGATTGAATTTAGAAAAAAATTGATTTACGCTTCGATTTGGTTAAGATTTTAGATGATATGTCTAAATGGAATACTTTTATTTACCAGATATGTACCATGGATCAGGACATAAGTTCAATTTGCTTGAGACATTTCTTGAAAGAGTTTACCGATAGAGTGACAAAAATTAGGATAATTTGGATGTAAGCATAGGTCCATGCATAGTTTGTTCGCTGCGTCATGTAATTTTTCTGTGACCGAAAGCTGCATTCGGTTTTCTTCGAAGCATCCTATTTTTCATTTTCGTGAAATATTTTGAATAGTGAATTAGCGAAATGTACTTACTAATACGTAGCTAGCTCAATATTACAGAATATTAAGAAAATTTTAAATTTTGCTTTAGAAGATGTGTAATTAGAAATTTATTGACCCTTTGGAATAAAAATCAGAATAAAAATTGTAGAAAATACAAAAAGCCACAGTAACGTGTCGCCAGGTCTGCTGGTATATTCTATAATAGTTTCATATTTTCCTTCACAGGAAACCCTGAGTAGTAAGTAGTGTCACTTCCAATAAAATTTTAGCTATTTACCACTTCATTTTAATTTTTAAATTTTTATATTATTTTTTTTATTTTATTTTATTTTTTTATTTTTTATTTATTATTTATTGTTGTTGTGCTGTACAGCTTATAATCATAAATTATTGTTCAATTATGAAATATGTATTAGCAACATATCAACAACATATGTTACATTACAATCATAAATTATATAATAAGCGAACATAATATTTTCGTTAAATATTTTATGGTAATATTGCTAAAAATAACCTTGCAAAAGTGTTAAAAATAATAAAAATTAATGGCAATTTTCGTTAAAATAAAAAAATAAAAAATTGGACTTTGGCAACCCTTCACATTAGTTTTCCCATTGGCTTTTAGGAGAGCCTATTAAAAAGCTTCATTTATACAAGCTTTTTTCTCTTACAATTTATGAGACAGCGTAAATCTCTCTTTTTTCGAAGAGTAATAGACAAGTAGACACTGTCAATAATTTGTAGTTATTTTTGAAAACTATTTCATATAGTGTCTGATGTAAAGAAGAAAATTCCAAGAATTTTGGGAATGGAGAGAACAGGTATTGACGACAGAATTAATAAAATTGGAAAAAATTATCAAGAAAAACGTCGATCGACTCATTTTTTCAAACCCTTTTTCGATTGCTTTGTCCTCTTTGGCTTCAATTTCGTGCTTCAATTCATTCATCGTCTCTGGATGGTTGACGTAGCACACATCGTCCATGTCATTCTCTTCAACATTTGAATAGAAATAATCTCAAGGCACGCCACCACAGCGATCAGCATTGTCAGAAACGGCAGCTCCTTCCTCGTTTTCGATGAAAAACGGTGCAATGATACCACCGGTTAACATAACGCACTAAACAGTCACTCCTTGAGATTCATTGTCTTTTCTATGCTTAAATGTTGGTTTTCTGAGCTTCGAATGCGGACTTCAGCAGAATAGATGATTTTTTTCGTTAAAAATACTCATCTTCTGCAATCTTCAGTTCATTTACAGTGAAAGAGATTTGCATGAGTCTTGAGTTCTTGGACTAATTGGACTTGATAAGCTTTAACACCGAGGTTTTTATGCAAAATCTATGAAAAAAGTACTCGACACCTGTGCAGTTGAGCCACAACAGCAATATTTTACTCAATAAACGAGTACTCTCTTAACTTGTTTTGTTCGATAACGAACCTATTTTGGGGAACTGGCTTTCCAAATTGTTCCACAAACTGCCTGGAAGGGGAGCTATTTCCCCCGAATTTCCTGTGTAACTTTCTTGCAATTGTAGTTTGAATGCTCATCACTTTGGAAATAATTTTTCAAGTAATTTTTCAAGAATAAACTTAAGTATTTCATAAAGCGAAAACCTTGCGGAGAATGCTTGACACATCGAAAATGTCATTGAAAATGTCAAAGCTCAAATAGGTGAATGGTAGATGGATAGACAATAAAGCAATGGACAAAGTAGAAATACCCTTCAGTTCGGAACATTAACGAAACTAAATGGTAGAGATGTATAAGGAATATGTTCCTTTCTGTATATCGCCACAGATACGGATTTTCTCGAGCCCAAAAGGAAAACTCGAACTAAATCTTATAAAACTAATTGTATAGCAATTTTCTGTTGAAACAAGAAAGACAAATATTGAATAGATTGAATGGTTTTCGAGTTTGAAATAAAAACGTCTCAAGTACAAGAAGGAAATTATTTGTCTGGTGATCGAGTCCTATGGAATTGTATGCCAAGCTCCTAGTTTTAGCACATATTGGCTCGCCGGATTTCGGAGTCCTTCACAAAAAAATGTATAAAATTTAGAATTCGTATATATTTTTCGCCCACGTCCGTCTACGTACTGGTCTTAAAAGTAGAAAAACAGGTCCTTACAACTACCTTCAAAGAGGAGTGAGTGAAATTTTAAAGAAAATTGAGGAGGCTGGATTGGTTACAGATAAGGTAAGGCTTGTGTCTTTTTCCCGATATTGTAATGAGCTGAGACTTTCTTACGGCACATTATGCCATTTTTACATCAATATAAAGTCCAGCTCACACAACAACTGAAGCCAGCTGACCATTCACAACGCCATAGTTAAGTCGATTGGATGCTTTAACAACAGCAGCGGACCGCGACTTTTCCAACAAAATTTTCTTCAGCGACGAGGCACATTTCTCACTCGGAAATAAGCGAAATTGTTGCACTTGGGACTTCAAGATGCCCCAAATAATTTTAAAAAAATCCATTACACCCCAAAAAAAAACTTACTGTCTGTTGCACTTATTGGTCCGCAGGTGTGATTTACTTACTTCTTTGAAAACGACAACAACAAATTCGGAGCATGGTCGTAAGATAATCGACTTTTTTTGGTCCGCTATTGAAAAACACATGCCACACAAGCCGAATATCACTTTATTGCGAGAGAAATTTCTCGGCCGCGTTATCTCTTGTCGTGGTGATGTCAATTGGCCACCGAGATTGTTCGATTTGACACCGTTGGATATTTTTTGTGGGGCTACGCGAAAGACCGAGGGACTTGAAAACCAAAATTCGTCAAAATGTGACAAAAAGTGGTGGAGAATTACCTCAAACGGATCGATTTTTGCAAAAATCCAATAGGCGGTCATTTGAATGGCGTAGTGTTTCACATATAATGCCAAGGTTCAAACTTTATAATAAAAAAGGAATTTCATGTAGAAAATTGTTTTAAGTGCATTTAATGTACGTTTATTTTGGAAACCGCAAAATGGATAATTCTTTATGTAAGTATATTGCTGTTACGTCGATAGGTTGATTTGTTCATATGCTGTGATGTGATATTGATGCAGTGATTTGTTGAGGTGATGTGATATGTTCATATGAACCGAACAGTTTTTCTTATTATTCTACGTGCTACAAGGCTTTGGTTTTGGATTAATATCATTCTTAAATTTCTCTCTGTCAGGAATTCCGAGTCTTCAGTCTCCATCTGAATTTTGTTATTCTCTCTGAGTGAAGTAAAGATTTCTTTGTCTTGTAGTATGCAGAAATTGCAGAGAAGACAGTCATGACCATCACGACCGACAAGATGAATTGAATGCTAGGAACTTTCTGGCTCATTTTTTGAGTCAACTAGGGTATTTAATTAATATTTAGAGCTATCACCACTTAACTCATTTCCTGTGTGTACGCTTGATTTACAGTTATCACAAAAGTCTTCAATAAATTAGAGTAAGAGTAATTGCCTGACCTAACCCAAACTAAGTTCAATAACTTCTTGAAATAGAAGTGATTTTAGCATTATTATATTTATTTATTATTGCCTTCGATTTTTTGTTTATTTATTTTTAGACATAATATATACATACGTATGTACATATAAATATATATATCACCTCAGCTACCTTTGGGCAAATTGGCATCAATCAATTAGTTTTATTAAAATTTCGACAGTCAAACGCGGTAATATCTACGAGAACACTTGGCATATTTGTTGTTTTTTAGGTTTATATATATGTATGTATATATGTATATTTGTATGTCTGCATTAACTAAAGTAAGCTAAAGTAAAATCAAAACCGCTTTAAGGTAGATATAGTGAGAGAGGGAGAGAGACAGCGTATATTAAGCAATAACGGTAAAAGCAAGCGCATACATTTACTTAGCCAACCGAGAAAGAGGGAAAAAGAGTAGGAGAGCGAAGACGAAAGGCTTACGGTGGTTTGTATTCTGTGTTTCTGAGGTGGTAGTGGCGCGCCGTACGCTAGAAGTAATAACGAATATGTCCCAAAGGCAGCCACTCGAGCGGTGGAAAGGAACACTTGCAACTGCCGCTATATGTATATCGAGTGCTAAAAAATCAAATATTTAATTTGCAAATAAATAACGGTAAACAAACAATATATTTATTTGTAGGTAGGTACTTGAACGGAAATAGATATGTACGATGTATGTCTGTCTATTTATCTATATATAATGACTTGTAGTTGCAATTGAATTCCTTTTCTTGCTCGTTATGCACAAATTTGTGGCTAACGATAACTGTGCAAGGCACGCCAACGGCAGCGTGGCAACAATCATTCACAATCTTTTGCTCTATCTTTGCTTTATGGTCAGACAATTAGTAATTATGTAGAAGTGAGTGAGTGAGTGAGTGAGTGAATGTAGCGGCAATTCGAAAAATAGCAGGAAAAAGGCAAAAGCAAAAAACATTAGCAATAATAAAAATACTATATAAAAAAAGTAATAAAAAACAATAACAAAAAAAATCAAATATTCATTGCAAGTTAGTAGCTTCAGTTAGAGGTGTGCATCGATAGTACCACTCATTGTAGCTGTAGATAGTTGCTTGTAGCAGTCGCCGGCTGACCAAACGTTGCAACGGAAGCACTCAACCGCGCAACCACGCTCAGCAAAACAATCAAATGAAAAGTGTAGACGAAAGCTTAGCGAAAATTTCATGCTAAAGCACTTTCGCACATGCAGACAGACACCTATACATACAAGTATATACGTACATTATTTAAATGCACATTTTATGCATACATACATATGCAATTAATGCATACATACATATATCATAGGCAATTAAGTAGCGCAGTGGTCACTGCTGAAATAATTTAAAAAAATAATTGTTTACTTAAGTAGTGATTTTGAAACTAGTTGCGTACCAAATGAAGAAAATTGTATTAAGAGAAAAATTATTGCTTCGGTGTAAAAATATTAATTTCATATAACTAGTTACAAACTAGGTCATTTCGGTCTAGTCGAGAAATTTGCAACACAAACGCAATGACTAAAGTGCTTTAATTTCTAATTTTTTTTTTTCAAGTTTTCAACTAGTTTCACAACAGACCCAAAAGTAACTAGTTTAAAATAAATTGGAAAGGTCAGGTTCTGGTTGCAGAAACTAGAAAAACAATTTATAACGGAATAGTCCAATGTCAGAATTTTCCCTTACGTAGTGCAATTAAAACGGCTGTGACCAGCGCTACTCACACACAATACGAGTATATTGATGTAGACACCGTCCCTCACCTATACACAAGCGCAAAAAGCATTGTATTGCAACTGTTACGCTGCCACACAACGCTCGATGAGCTTGCAGCGAGATTCTTGAGCACTTCAGCAACAGTATGCAGACACTCTTATCAGGCGGCCGATGAATTCGACTGCACCCGACTTGTGACAAGTCAAAAGGAAAAGTAACAAGAAGAAGAAGAAGCAGAGACAAACAAGCAATAAACTCTGTAAAGTTTCGAATGACGCTAAGCAATTGTACTTTTAGGACTCCAGCCGAAGCTGCAATGCCGATTTCGTATCAAACTGTGAAGGACTTCACAGATAGGAAATGCAGCAAGTTGGGCTGTAGGAAGTTCAAGCGCCCCTTCATACGCTTCATATCGCCCCACATATACGATGGTCGTAAAAAGTCTAGCATAAAGATTACTTGGAAATAACTGTGATTGTAGCGCGAGCGCCACAACTTTGCCATTGAATCCTTATTGTGTATGTATGTTTGTATGTATGAGCATGCTTTTCCTTCGTTGAGCAGTAAAATGGTCAGTCGATGGTACAATCATACACACATTGTCTGCGGTATGAAAGTTTTAAGTAACTAAATATTACCCTTTTCAATTGGTTACCGGGTGGACGGCGCAGGGGTAGAGAGGGTGAACAGAACAACTAAATTGCTAGTTATCTGAATATTTTCATTACTAGCTGCTTGAAATATTACCCAACGAGGGTAGAGTTGTGCTTTGTTTTTATTTTATGAGGGAATTTATGCATATATTTAATTCATGGAGAGCAGGGCTGGTGGGCCATCCAGAGAACACCATAAAAACGCATAAATTATATGATATAAAATATAAAAATAAAATAAAATAAAACAAAATAAAATAAAATAAAATAAAATATAAAATAAAATAAAACAAAATAAACTTAAATTAAAAAATTAAATTGAAAAAATTAATAATAATAAAATATATAAAAAATTAAATTAAATAAAATAAAACAAAAGAAAAAAAAAAACAAAAAAAAAATAAAAAAATAAAAATAATTTATAATAAAATAAAATTTAAAAAAAATGAGTTAAAATAAAATAAAATAAAATAAAAAAGTTAAATAAAATAAAATAAAAAAATAAAAGTAAATAAAATTAAATAAATTAAAATAAAATAAAATAAAATAAAGAAATAAATTAAAAATTAAAATAATATAAAATAAAACAAAATAAAATATAAAAAAATAAAATTTAAAAAAAGTTAAAATAATACAATAGTATTGCCAGATGCAAAAATTAGTAAGTTTGACTTTCCATATAAAATAACTCTCAGGAAAAATGTTGTTGTTGTTGTAACGGCTGCGCTAACCCGGTCTAGGGTCAGGCAAGTTTAGTTTTAGGCATCGAGGTCATCTAACTTGAGGCCCAGGAAACTTGCTGTTTCGACGGGTTCCGACCAGAGGAAGAGGGGTGTTAGATGAGTCAAGTTAGTGTCGTGCGGGGATTCGTTGCATGCGTCAAGTACTCCCTTCCTGATGTGCGTAGGTGGGGGTTCATCTTTCAATAAGTGTCTGTTGGGATGATCCCTACGGTAGCAGCATAACATTATGCTCCTTAACTGGGAGCATAGATGTTTCACTGTGTAAGTGGTGCTCCGGCGCCATCAGGAGGTTTCCCGTCACGGACCGAAGGGCGGTGTTCTGTAGCTTCTTCAACTGTGTCTCTCTAGTCTCCGGTGTCCAAATCGGTGCAGCATAGTTTACGTCCGGCCGGCAAATTGACTTATACGTTGCCAGCAGCGTTCCTTTGTCTTTCCCCAGGTGCTACCGGCTAGCGATTTGAGGATTTTGTTGCGGCTCTGTACTGTGGTAGCAATTGCAGTCGTATGCGGAGTGAAGGAATGCATGCTATCGAATGTGACTCCCAGTAACTTTAGATTGTACGTGGCCGGAATTTTTACGTCATCGACCTTCATATTGAGTTCAAGCCGTTATTCCCTCGTCCAGCTGGTGAAAAGGGTGGCAGAGGATTTCGCGGGTTGTAGATGTAAACGTGTGAAGAAGTTGGAAAGGTCGGCGAAATAGCAGTTTACTTTCGAACAAAGGCTATCAATATCCTGGTCAGAAGCTAAAATCGAACAATCATCTGCGTATGAGATCAAAGAGACGCCCTCTGGTGGTGGAGGAAGCCTCGAAATATAGAAATATAGAGAAACCGTTGTAGCTTTCAATGCATCTGGGTTTTTTTATGAAATATAAAAGCTACTCCAAAACTTTTTAAGCCATATAGTTTTGTAAAAAAGTTGTCTGTCTAATGCAATATTTCCCATCTTATTTCAGAAGTAGGAAATTCGTAATTTTATTATAGTACTCCTTTCCATATTCTTATATGTTACAAATATGCACACATACATGCTCGTATTACTTATATATCAGTAGGGGAATTATGTAAATTTATCGATACGATTTGTCGAATTGTTAACTAACGAATTTGGTCGCTTGCACTAATGGGCCTCATGATTGTGCAATCGATAGCAACAATAGTGCTTTCAAAAAATGGTGAGCTTGATAAAGCGAAAATTTTCTTTGCAGCTTGCCGTTCTGTTTGAGTCATAGGAAATCTAACCTTTATTGCGAAGAATCCCAAGACGGTTACAACCTTCAATCAATTTTATAAAGTTAAAAACTGGAAAACACTTGAAAGTTGCATTGCTTACCTGTTTTTTTTTTGTAGATATCGCTGTTATTCTCCTACCGTTTAGTTGGTTATCAAGTTGAGAAATATTTTCTTCAATTAAATCTGGGGTTAATCAATATAACTTTCGAAATTCTTCACTTTCACTCTATCCACTGACGAAGAATGCGTTGTTTCCTGATCTCGGGATTAAACATATGCTAAACACTCAAAAATATTTTAGTTTATTTTCTTTTGCTTTTTTTTTTTTGTAATTTCTCGATTTGTATTTGATTGCAACTTTTATACTATTTACTTTAACCTGAATAGAATATGAAATCTTCTGTCGATGGCGCTAACAACTCGAAAATTTTTATCAATTAACATTAACAACTTATCGTGTAATTAACGACAACAGCTGATCAAGCGATAGCGAATATCGTTAAAATATGAATAGCGAATACTCGAGTCGTTAAAATTGTCGCTAAGTATTTTCAACGATCCGAAAATCGTTATAATAGCCTACAAACCTACAAAATCCATTCAAAACATGATCAACCGAACAGTACAACTGAGCTCTTGTAGAAAGGTGCAAAGAAGCAAACTCAACTTTTCAGCTGGATGAAAATTTTTCTATAGACGCATTCAAGGCAACATCTCCGGATTGTCTTTCAAGGGCATAGCATGCATACCGCAATGGTACGTTGGTGGATACCGCTTTACACATTATAGTTACATGGCTTTTCTCTACATTAAAGCGGCGTTTAGTAATGTTCTGCTGTTTGCAATCATAGCTTCGTTATTTGGAATCGGAGTTAAATCTAACCTAATACGCCTTATCACATTTCCTTTATGCGACACAACTGCAGAGGTGGAATGTTAACAGTGGCACTCCGCATGACCGCGTCCTATCCCCTCTTCTATAGATCGTTGTTGTTAACGCCAGGCTTAAGAAGCTGGAAAATTGTGGCTCCAAGGTAGTCGCCTGCGCAGATGATGTAGCTCTCGTAGTCAGGGTCATATGCTTAAATACCTTATATAATCTCATGAATGGGTACTTTAATGAGTTAACAAGTTAGACGGTCACAGCTGGTCTTGCTGTAACATAAGAGTGAACTCTTCTTATTCACGAGAAGATATAGGATCCCGGTAGCTACCGAAACTGTCCTGGAAAAAAATTGAGGAGAGAAAGAAAAAATCAGCAGCTTTCTACTGCCGCAAACCGAAATCGGCAAGAGACGGGGTCTTACGAACTACTCCAACCTAAGAAGTGTGATTTCTGTGAGACCAGCTAACATTTACTCAGATAGCCAATGGGCTATTACGGCTTTGTGTTCGCTCATGGTGAACGCCAAAATAGTGAAGGAATGATTATTATCTCTTTCTATAGCAACGAATTTTTTCAAAATTGCATCTGTCACATTTCGACACCTACATTCAGGGAACATTAAAAATAAAGTAAAAATTAAAAAATTAAATTATGAAATTAAATAAATAAAAATAAAATGAAATAAAATGAAATAAAATTAAATAAAATGAAATAATATAAAATAAAATAGAATAAAAAATTAAAATAAAATCAAATTAAATTAAATTAAATTAAATAGAATAAATATAAATAAAATTAAATTAAATTAGATTAAAAAAATTAAATTAAAAAAGTAAAAAAAAAATTAATTAATTAAAGAAAAATAAAAAAATAAAATAAAATAAAATAAATTAAAATAAAATAAAGTAAAACATATTAAATTATAATTAAATAAAATATATATATTAAAAGTAAAATAATATAATATAAATTAAAATAAAATAAATTAAATAGAATAAATAAAAATAAAATAAAATAAAATAAATAAAAATAAAAAAATTCAAAATAAAACAAAATAAGATAAAATAAAATTTAAAAAATATTAAAAAAATAAATATATTAAATTAAAATAAAATAAAATAAAATAAACTAAAATAAAATAAAATAAAAAAATTAAAATTAAAAAAATAAAATCAATAAAATAAAATAATATAAACTTAAAAAAATAAAAAATAAAAAATAAAATAAAATAAAATAAAATAAAATAAAGTAAAATAAAATAAAATAAAATAAAATACAAAATAAAAGAACATTAAACTAATATTTTTCTGAGCACTTTTATGCAGACTGCCATGATGTACGCATAAAAATATGAGGATTGCACACTTAGCGATGACATGACTCGTGATATATAAAAGTACAAGGCTTATATTTTGGTATATTTCATGCATAACTCTATCTTTATAGAACTCTAACAGAATCATAAACAAAAATATCGTTGTATGAAAGTATATATAAAGTCATCTTTACTCTCCTTCTTACGAGTGAAAATGTCATAAAAATTCACTAATTAAAATCAAACATCAAAATTTGTGTATATTTTAATAACTTTCTACATCTACATCTTCATATACATATAAGCATGTATAAATACAAACAAAGTATATAAATATACTGTTTTGTGAAGCTACAATATGCGTTACTTTGTGGCGCAGAGTAAGTCTCTGCATTGAAAATATAATTGTAACTTATATGTGACCATTAAAATATACTATTTCAAATAAATATGCATATGCCCTGCAGGAATAGTTAATTTCTTTACTAACTACTGTGAAATTCATCACTTTTTAACACGATGATCTCCAACAAACATATGTCAGCTATTCGATTAGGAATCCATTTCATAGTAGTAGAGCACTAGTCCACTTGTGTTTGCTTAAAAAACACTTTTCTGAGATAAATTTAAACAATTTAGCTGCCGAAATTTTCAAATTTATTCTTAATATACCAATTCACAACTGTGTTTTGGACATATTAATTTTTCTCTGCACTGTATGCTGTCATATTTCAATCAATTTCACTCACATTTCCCATATTTATGCACAATTTTTATTTTATTTGATCATAAATAATTGACTTTTATTCATATTTAGAAACAAAATTTCTATGTAAGGCCAAATTATTTATCTTTCATTGGGTATGGCATTTGAAACGCCTATAAATATGCCACACATTATATAGCTTATATTGACCATTATAGCGGTAATAACGCATTAACAGAGATTTAATAAAACATTGACATTGAATTCTCATATGTGGCTTGGCTTTATTGCGATTTTGTCATAAATTAATATTTATGAAATAATAAATATTTTTATTTTATTTTTATATTAATAACGATGGCTGGCAATCAAGTCTTTGACGTGTGGAGGGGGTGTTATAAAAGCATAGCGTATGTGGCTAGAGGCAGCCTGTTGCTATGGTATCTCTTGTGGCGATATAATTAAGTATGAACCGTTGAGTTAGTAATTCTTTTTAAAGATTTTTTCTATTACTATTAGATTGTTTAATCAAAATATTATTAATAATTTGCTGTAGTACCAAAATATTTTTAGGAGCGGGTGATGTGATCCGATACTAAGCCCTTGAAATATCTCAACTCCACATACTCCCATCCAAAGCTTTGTCAAATTCTCAGCGGAGTAAATACCAGAATTCGTCTAGGTGTATAACTTCTTACGTCTGTAGACTGCACCCAGGAGGTCCATGGCTGGCTCACTACATAATTCACAACAGGAAGTTTGAACTCTTCGTTCAAAAAATGCCGCTATGTCTGCAAATGGTATTATTAGAAAATATATATATGTAGCTCTGTAAACTGATTTTGAGTCACAGCCTAAATTCCATTAGTTTTGGGATATGCTTGGTTCTAAATCAACAACAAAGGTATCATTGAAATCTTAGGCAGAATCACTTCAGCCATCATTACTAGTTTAAACACCCGATCTCTCTGGCCAAGGGCAATGACAACATTTGATCAACAAAGTGATCCATTTCAAGGTTCCCTGCATTTTAAAGAAAAAAAGCACAAAAAATTCAAATTTATTGACTCGTTCGAGCATTTCGACTGGTAACTGGCGAATGACACGCGTGATGTTTTGCTTCTAATCCTGGATCGAAGTGAGATTGTCCGCATAGACTTTAGATTTTACATATCACCACAGGAAAAAGTCTAAAAGTCTAACGATGTGATATCACACGATCTTGGTGGCCAATCGACCGGCCCGAAGTGTTCTCTCAATAAATCCAGTGATTGATGTGATGTGTAGATGTGGCAAGCAGATCAATCGGCTTTATTTTTAAACCCGCAATTTTTTTCAAGTCTTTAAATATTGCCACCTGTAAAGGCTTCAGTCTACTCCATCAAAGCATGGGGAATTCAAAAAGAAAGTGCCTTAAGGATTCAAGTTCTCCTCCTATCTATATTTCTTGAAGCACACGTTTGATGGTAAGCTCAACCTCTATGCCTGCCTTCAATGTAGACATTTCCTTCCTTTTTAACGAGATAATTTCTCTCGAGCTTATTTTATTCCTTGTCAGCTACATAACCCTTCGAGTTCTGTCTCGTTTCACTTTAGAATATTCGTAATTAGAGTATTCTCTCACTTCATTCCAATGGAGTCTCTTTTAAGGCGTCATTTATGAAGTTGTCGCTATGGTTAGCTCGCCGGATGCTGGAGCTCTTCACAAAAGTTTGTTTTTAGTTTAATATTTGTGAATGTTCTTAAGGGGAGAGGACGCGCGGCGCTATCTTTTTTAGAGAGGGAGGAGGTTATCTCCACTCCCAAATGACCGTATCTTCATGAAAACGGAAACACCGACTTCTCACCTCTTTGTTGTGGGATTAACTTGAGTTGTTGTTAAGGCTTCAATGCCTGTTTTTGGTCGTCACAAGACCTTAGCATCGTTCAAAGCGAAGCAGGCAATATCTTATTGGACTCTCTTCCTCGGCACCCGAACGCAACCATAGCAGGCGAAGAGCTCGAGTTGTATTACTAGATGTGGATAGATCTAGATCTGAATACTGCCGTAGTAGTACACCTACCAATGCATACTCGACAGCCATACTCAACTTGTATTCAGCATGCAATGACTCTCCGCATGACGTTAACTACCTTTTTGACCTAAAGTGGATTCGTTCCTATAAGAGCTCCCTTATGCAATCCTTGTTTCGAATCCATCGAAACAGTTCGTTTCCTAGGCCTCCTATTAGATAACCTCGATGGCAAACGGTAAGTTTGGGTAACTGGATCACTACAATATCAACAACTTTAGTCAGAGGCACATAGTATCAGTAGTAAATGGTTACTAGATATTTAAAACATATTTATAAAAGCTAACCTTAAATCGTTTCACGCCAAACAAAAAATTATATATTTATATGTGTGTGTGCTCCTCTTCATACACATTGTCCTAAATGTCTATTTAGTCCATTTGTATACCAACAGGACAAACAATTCGGCAAACAATAAGATTAAATGCTAGACAATAGTAAAATTTATACACAAACAAAACCTAAACTTTGCGCAGCAAATACTCAACGACCAAGACTAACCCCCCTCCCTCTTCCTCTATCACGTAAAACCAAAGCAAGTTAGGCTGTGAGATGGCATTTGAAGTGCAGCTATTATAAATAATTCCACGCATATAAACAGTCTGAGAAGTGCAGACACTGTTGTGCCGAGCACACTCTCCCCACCACAGAGCGGGCACATGCTAACTTTGCTCACCTGTTTGGCTTGTGCTTGACTGTGTGTGCTAGTGCGTGTGTTCTTGTCATGAATAGATTCTATTTTGCATGAGGAAAAGTTTTTAAAACATTTTCATCAAAATGGTGAAAAATGAATTTAAAAAAATAACTGTTCAACGAATATAAGAGAGGTGAGTGTTAGTTAGTGAGTGAGTAAGTGTGAGTGTTGCTGCTGCTGCTGCTTTTCAAGGCTCGCAAGCAGCAACGCAGACCAATGGTATTTCGGCTTAGAAATTTCTCATGAATGAAAATGAAATTATGCAAATAATTAAATTTTCACAAAAGAACCAAATAATACTACTGACAAATTTGCTAACCAAATTGGTATATATGTAAATGGGAGTGAGGCAAAAATTATCTCTTCGAACAATATGAATATTTTGTAAATATTATATGGAAAATAAATTTCTAAAACTGCAAATCTGTTGCTAAGGTTTTTTCGTTGGAACTTCCACCAAGAAGGATAAACAGTCTACCAATAGACTCTGAGAGAAGCAAAAAGATTTTCTTGGAAGGATTTTTTTTAGCAGGGTTGAGATCTTAAGAGATCCGACTAATCTAAGATCTCTTCTCTTTAGATTGCCCAACACCATAAGGTTTCTCCAAGAACAGGACGGTTCTTGGATAACATCAGGCGACCAAACCATAAAACTGTTATTACATCCTTTTTCCTGGGCAACTCGATCTAACATCTCTTCTCTCTAGTTTACCCAACCCCACAAGGTTTCTCCAAGGACAGGACGGTTCTTGGATAGCATCAGGCAACCACACCATAAAACTGTTATTAGCTACCTTTTCCTGAGCAACTCGCAGCTACTGTCGAGTATCTTGCACTCCAGACGAGATCAATAAATTTACCTATTTCAGTAGAAGAAACTGAATGGACCAGGTGCTGTTTTTTTCTACACAGTTTCCAAATAAAGGGTGAGGTAATTTTTTCAATGGCCTTTTTTGACAGATTACGCGTGAGTCATGTCAAGCTGTCCAGTTATTTCTGTCCAGTAGTTTTTGGCATTTCATCATGGAAAGACTTACGCCTGAACAACGTTTACAAATCATTCAACTTTATTACGAGAATTCACGTTCTGTAAAGAATGTATTTCGCGCGCTTCGCTCAACTTATGATCAACATAATCGGCCTACTAAGCGCATTATTCGCAACACCATCACCCATCTTGAGACACAGCATTCATTATTGGATAATATTCGACCGAATATACCACGTCCAGTACAGCATGAAGAATATGTAGCGGCCGTAGCTGAGAGTGTACGCGAAGACCGTGGAGAGTCGATTCGGCGCGTGTGGAACGACTTGGCTCATTTTACGTCGAGATCTTAAATTGAAAGCATACAAAGTACAACTTGTGCAAGAACTGAAGCCGCTCCACATTCCCAAGCGACATCGCATCGCTCTATGAGCTCTTTAAACGGTTCCAAGAATATCCGACGTTTTTGAGCCAAATTTTGTTCAGCGATCAGGCCCACTTCTGGCTCAATGGTTATGTAAACAAACGAAATTGCCGCATTTGGGACAAAGAGCAACCTAAGGAGATTCAAGAGCTGTGATTTCATCCAGAAAAAACAACGGTTTGGTGTGGTTTGTGGGCCGGCGGAATCATCGGCCCATATTTCTTCAAAAATTATGCCGGTGAGGGCGTAACTGCCAATGGGCACCGTTATAGTGCCACAATAACCGACTACTTGATGCCTAAAATTGAAGCTTGTGATCTCCGCGACATTTGGTTTCAACAAGACGGCGCCACTTCCCACTCCACGCATCAAACAATCGATTTATTGAGAGAACACTTCGGTGAGCAGATAATTTCACGTTTTGGGTCGAGCGATTGGCCACCAAGATCGTGTGATATTACACCGTTATACTTCTTAATGTGGGGATATGTAAAGTCTAAAGTCATGAGGACAATCCGGCTTCGATTCAGGCCTTTTGCTCCAAGGCGAACGACACCAGTAACCAGTCGGAATGTTCGAACGAGTCACCGAAAATTTGACTCAACGGAGGATAAAGAGATAATCTGCAAGAAATAAATGCCAAAGAATTTTCTTTCGAATTATAGTAAATATTCTCCATTAAATTTGAATTTTTTTTTTGTTTTTTTTTTTTTTAAAGTTGGGAACCTCGAAATGGATCACCCAAAACATACTGTGCGAACATCAGTATCTGAGCTAAATCAGTTTATTGAAGTTCTAGATCTAAAAAGAGTCTCCTGGATACAATCATATCACACCAAAGATAGTAAAAGAACTGCCGATAAATGCTCTCGTTTTTCTTGCAAAGCGTTTCATTGCCCTACTAAAGCTAGAGTACTATCCATAAACATGAAAAAAGACGCAAATAATTATGATATCTAAATCAGGTTAAGGCGCACAACCCTGCCGTCATCATATAGACCAATCAACCTGTTGTCTTTCTTGCCTTTCCAAACTTTTCGAAAAAATGTTGGTAGCCAAAATGTCTCCTTTTCTCCATGAAAACGATATAATCCCTACTCATCAGTTTGTTATTCGCGAAAATCATGATATATTGAACAAGTAAATCGTATAACTAACGAAATAAGAAAATCTTTAGAAGTCAGAGAGTATTGTTCGATGGTTTTTCTTGATGTTGCTCAAGCATTTGACAAGGTGTGGTGGTCTAACTCAGAAAATTAAGAAATTATTATCCAATACATTCCACTATGTTCCTGAATTCTACTTATCCAACAGGCGATTAATTCTAAAAGTAAACAAATACATAACAGAGGAATATTCAATCACGACAGGTGCTACACAGGGTAGTGTTCTGGGAGAAATACTGTATATACTATTCACCGCAGATATTCAAGTGATATCCAAGTGAAAAATTCACAACTTACGCACTTTGAGGGAAAATGCACGAAAACGGCATGAAACTTGTTGATCGTGGAGATTGAGAAATCTTTAGAAGTAGAGGCACTCATAGCCTTCCTTGACATAGAAGACGCCTTTAATAACATGCAGGCAAAGGCCATAATAAACGCGCTAACAGGACACTGGGTTTCTCAGAATATTTTCAAACAGGTGTTCTTGGAACAGGTTCATTATTTCAACGCTGAGAGCTTCAACGATGTCTGCGGCGTGCTATTCCATCTTCCCTCAATCCTAACAATGAATAAAATATTGTTCGGCCTAGAAAGGTAGGGAGTTCATGTTGCTATGTACGCTGACGAAGTGACTGTTTCAGTTAGACGGAAGATCCCGGGTACTCTCACCAATCTTATGCAGACAATTCGATATGATATAAATCACTAGGCCGAATCATGTGGTTTAAACTTGAATGCGAGCAAAGCTAAACTTCAGCAGAGTGATAATCAATAGGAAACAGTGGATGTCAGATTTCTCTATAAAAATAGTAAAGGATACGCCATTAGGGTAGAAAGCTAGCTACCTGGGATTAACACTAGACAGAATAAGCTCTCATGGATCTCATGAACAAGCGCCTGTTTGTAGACTAGCTGTTTGTCGTCGTTATCTTGAACATAGAGAGTTACTTAATACCAGATACCGTTAGATCTGCCATAAAAGAATTCAGTGTGAATACTTTGCTGGTGAACTTCATAATTCATCCCATGCCATAGTGTTGGACGATATGGGATATCCAGGCGATTCAACAACAGGGTTCTCTCACCCATGTTTTGGAATATTACATTGAACTCACTTATAACTGTAACCGTATGTGGTGGGTGAGGTATATTCCCACAAACTTAATGTGATCTAACGCACACAGGGTGTACATCGTAAGGGTTTAGTGAAGCTCAAGCGTAATCCTTGACATCCTGCCTGTGGAACTGGCAGAAAATCAGCTATCATCAGTGTAAACTTTTCACTTAAGAGAACAAAAATGGTGGATCTCTCAACCATCAGGATACCCAAGAATCCTAGAGAGTTATACTTTTATACCAAACAGCATAAACCGCAACGTTTCTACTCTGCACACGCGCTCTAATTTTACGAGAATAATGATCGGCAGGGAAGTATGTATATATATATATATATATATTTGGCGCTTTGTAACCGCTGAAGCAATTTCCGGCCGAGCTCCTCCTCTAATTTGTGGTTTTTTTACCGCCTCCGAACGGCTGATGGATTTTTATGAGTAGCTTTTATTTCATCTCACAAATACTCGCGGAGGGCTTGACATTCCCTGCCGAGGGGCGACCGCAATTAAAAAAATTTATTTTCTATAATTTTGGATGTTGCTCGAACCTGGGCTCGAACCCAGGCCTTCCGAATGTCAGTACGCAATGCTAACCACTTGGCTATCGCGGCCGCCAGGGAAGTATGTGTCATCATATATAATACTCCCGCCAGGATCTTTGAACTTTACACAAATGGTTCAAAACTTGTTGGTAGAGTGGGGGCAGGTATTTTCTCAAACAACCCTTCATTGTTCCTCGCATTCAAGCTAGCAGATCATTACAGTGTGTTCCAGGTCAAAATCTCGGCTATCATAGAAGCTGGCAAACACATTGGAAACGAAAACTCAAAAAGAGACATTTTATAATTCAGTGACAGTCACATAGCAATAATATCCTCAAGCTCTATCGCGATAAGCTCTTAATTCTGCTGAATTGTCATCGATCCCTCCAACAGATTGCTGAACAGAGTACTCTTCGTTTGAGTACATGGCTACAGAGCCATAGAGGGGAACTGCAGAGTAGACAAATTTAGTGGATATGATGCGAATAAGCAGATTCTTCCGGGTAAAGAAATCAGGGGAGAGCAAAAATCTACTTAAGAAATTCATCTACAGACAGACCGCATTGAGGCGAGACCGAACTTATACTCTCACAAGTCGAGATAAACTTGGCTGAAATGGAAACAGAGTACATACTAAGGCTTATACTTCCCGAAAAAGAGAAGACGCTTCAAAATCAATTGGGAACCTAATGAGGCTATGTCTGATAGGACGGCAAGCAGAAATGTTGGAGGTGCTTTTCAGAAGATGCTGTAGCAGCTACAGAAAATGCGAAGAGCAGGAGATGGCTTTTCTCCTGTCAATCGATTGCCCTGCTCTAAGCAGAAGTAGATTTCGGTCACTTTGCTACCCTCAATTCGCAACCATTTGTAACCACCTACCTAGATTTTTATTTAAAAGCCAGAAAAAGAATAACCCGTTGGAAAGTAGTGCGAATATTGCCTACATTTTGGCGCAAGTCAAGAAGATTTACATGTGTTTACCTCTTACAATTAATTTTGAGAGATTTTTGAAGCGAAAATCTGTAGTTACATTAAAAATTTTATTATTTTATTTCAAAAAGTTCCCTCCCTCCCTACAGCTAGAGTATTTTTCGAGGATGTGACAACTACTTCTCCGAAGTACTTTATTTGCGTGCTCCTGGTCACAAGACATCTCCAATTAATGACCGTTTGTCAGAAAATCCATTACTTTGTTTTCAATATTAATTTTCAGATATTGGCTTATAGTTCAGAGCCTTATATAAGTAATTTTAATGTAAAAACAAAAAGTTAATATACTCACATTTGAAAAAGTTTGAGGACGTGGTGGCGGCAATTGCGTCGGTGGACGCATACCCAATTGTTGTGGTGGTGGTGCTGGACTATAACGTGGTTGATGCATTTTTTCTCTTTGGAAGTTTTTTTTGTTGGAGTTCTCTTTTACTTTTAAGTTCTAAAAAATTTAAATTAAAAATTATTAATTAAAAAAACTGTTAAATGAAGATACCTAGAAAAGAAATATGAGGCTTTTCAGATCTTGGTACGAAAGGTGAAAGGCAATAGGTATTACTGTTTCGAGTGAAAAAGCCTGAAGTATCATTAAAATTGCGAAAAGGAGACTTATCGGAAGATGTGACTCCCTCTGCTTTGGCGGACTTTACACCCTACCTTTGGTTAGTATGTCTAACCGTTGCTTAATTCTTCACACCGTAACATAAAGGTTGCTAGAGATTGGACTTCAGATATTAAGGATAGTCAGCGGCATCAAAATATAAGAACACAGAACACGCGAAAGGGAGAAAGCTTCTGTGGAGCTAGTCTGATATATTCGATTTTATATCTGCTGAGGTAAATCGCATTTTTGCGATTTTACCAGAGATGGGGCTATAATCAAGCTTCGGTCTTAAATCAAGCTGCTCTCAATATCTTGTAAGCAAAGAAGAGACCAATAAAAACAGCAACCTTTTTATGACGACAAAGAAAAGGTGGAAGTTCTCTGTACCAAACGCGCCATAATCCGTAATAAAGAGAAAAATCAAACTCCCGTTCAGAGACCTAAATGCTATCAATGGCTGCAGAGACCTCCCGATCTCCCTTTTTTGGTAAAGTGCCGCTGCCCGGATGAAAGACTGAGACTAAAGGCTGACATCGCCGAAACAACAAGGAAAGAGAAAGGTGGACCATTGTGAAATCTACCACAGAGTTCATTTAAAGGAGCGCAAATTTGGTGTTAGGTTTGTGGCAGGAGAGAGACTCCGTGGCCCAGTCCTGGTATTCTCTTTGGTGGATCAACGTCTAGCCACATCTTCAACATATCTCTGATTTGCGCCCACACCCCGACAGATGAGAAGTATGATGTGACCAAAGATGTTTTCTTTGAGAGCACAGAACGCGCTCATGAGCTCTGCACTCAACACGATGTCAAAATTGTGCTGGGCGATTTCAAGAAAGCGTGAACAAAGAATATATTTTTGACGCAACAGTCGGAAAACGAAGCATCACCAAACGAGGCTGATTGGCTTCAGCTGGGCCTGAGATATGGTTATCTGTAGTACCGGATTCTAGCACACGAAAATTTATTAAGCTACATAGCTGTCGCCGGATCGAAAAATTCGCAGCTAAATCGATCATGTTGGGATAGACGGAAGACAAGTATCCAGTGTTCTAGACGTGTATAAGGTCCGAGGCCAAACCACAGCAGACAACCAGCAGGTTTTCTACACGACTTGCACACCTGCTCTCAGAGTAGCACTCATCAGCAACTCGATATAAGGAAGCTGTGGAAGGAAATAGCAAACTCCTTACATACAGCTGCTTAGGAAACAATTGATTTTCAACTATGTCACAAAAACAGCTGGTACGATGAGGAATGTCGAGAAAGCAGACTGCCTATCTCGCATTTTTGTGATCCACTGCAACATGTGAGCTGAAGATGGAGGCGAGACGGATTTGCTGACGAAAAAAAAATGCCGAAATGCGCGAGTAGGAAGAGCTTAAGAAGCTGGTTGACAAGGGTAATGATCGAAAATTCTATTAGATGTGGAGACTTACAAAAGGTTTCAACATAGGAGCAAACTCATGTAGGGGTCTGGTGAAAGATGTCCGGGGCATACTTACTTTATGGAAGGAACACTTCTCCAACCTAGTCAATGGCAGCGAGAGTGAAAAACCCGGAGATGGTGAGCCCGAAACCCCAATCGAAGACGATGGTATAGACGAGAAAATAAGTGTGCTCTGTCGAATCCAAAAAAAGGAGACTCTACGGTTAAGCCTCCTCAATATCGCATATGATGCCCACTGTTAACAAACTGATCGGACCTTATCAGTGTTACTATAGATCTGGCGACTTAAATAACCACAAGGCTTCAGACAGGGTGACTCTTTATCGTGTGACTTCTTTAATTTGATACTGGAGAAAATATTACGAGCTGCAAAGGTAAATAAACCAGGTAAAAACTACAAGAGTGTAGAATTGTTGGCGTATGCCGATGATATTGATATTATGGGCCATACAACCACACCGTAAGTTCTGCTTTCTCCAGGTTATACAAAGAAGCGAAGCTAATGGTATTGAAAAAGGGCAAAACGAAATATCTCCTGTCATCAAACAGTCATCGCATTCGCAGCTTGGCTCCCATGTCACTGCTGACAGCCATAACTTCGAAGCCATTTAAGAGAAAAGATGAGGAAAATTGAAAAAAAAAACACCCTGCATTAGCTGTCCTGCATACGATGGGCTTCGACATTTTGAATCACCCACCCTACAACCTAGATCCTGTTTCCAAAAGTTTACCTGTTTCCAAAAGTTAAAAAGGACCGAAGGGGTAAAAAAAATGTATCACCGATGATGGTGGCAGTTGGGACGTATTTTCAGGATAAAGAGAAGACATTTTTTATGAGGATATAAATAAATTAATTGAAATATCTAAAAAACAACGATGCCGTCTAACGGGCGAATACGTCACCAATGACATAAAAAGTATTTTCATAATATAAGGGTATCTAAGTTTAGACCATCGCTTTACAAAGGCAAGAGCATCTTTGGCTTTCAACACAGTGGTATTAATATGAATATTAAACACGCAAATCAACGGAAGACAAAGCGTTAAAAAATAACAGGTGCAGAATCGGTCCCTTGCGAAACACCATATGATACATCAATTATGTCAGAAAAGGTATCGCTAAATACTTTAATACTCTTTGAGTCCTGCTACAGAGATAGAAAGATATCCATTAAAAAAGACTAAGTTTAAAACCAAGAAGATCTAGTTTTTTAATAAGTCATACATGAGCTACCCCATCGAATGCTTTACTAAAGTAGCAAACTTACCACAATAAAATTCGCCGGTAATTATGTGCAGTGACAGAAGGTTTTTAAGATATTTTCGTTGCTGTTCTCAATTTAAACACTGCGACTACTAGCGGGAAGCGAAAATAATTAGTTCTTCACTTATTATTTCTAATCACACTTTGTAACTTTGAAGCTTATTCCAGGCTTTTATTCCACTTTTATATTGTTAATTTAATTTTTTTTTTTTTTTGCTTACAAAAAAAATAGATTTTTCAAAGTTTAAAAGAAAATCACACACAGTTTGCCACTTTTTGCTTCATTTACGCATAAAATAATGTTTTTCTATTGCTTTTTTTTTTTTTGAAAACGCAGTTTTTGATTTAGCAATTTTCGTTATTTCTCATTTGACAAATATTTTCAATGTGAAATTGCTTAGCAACGATTTGTTGTTAGTTGACAAAATTTTGCATTTCTTTTCTTAATTTTACAATAGAATTTTTTGACAATTGCTTATTAATTTTTGAAACAAATTCACTGTTTTTTTAAATATTTTTACAAAAAAATTGTCAGCACTTTTATTTTGATTTTGGTTTTCTGCACTTTTATTTTGGTTCAAACTGTGTTTTTATTTATTTGATTTCTTTTTATTTTTATTATTATTTTTGTTTTTTTTTTCTTATCTTCCCCACTTTTTACCTTTTGTTTTTAGTGACTCTGACTGTTCGAAGTGACTCTGGTAGATTTTATTAATTTTTATTTTTGTTTTATTATATTTCCCTTTATTTTGTTATTAATATATTATTGCTTGTTTGTTTTGTTGCTATCGTTGTTGTTGTTGTTGTTGTCAATTTTTCATGTTTGTTCTTTCTTCACTTGCGCACAAATTTATTCAATCTCTTCTTTGTGTTTTCTCTTATTTTCTTTAATGAATTTTCGCCAGTTTTCTTATTCAACGTCTTTTCGCAATCTTTTGTTGTTTTGCGATTTGCTTTTGAATTGTTTCGTTCTATTTTGTTTTTTATTTATATTTATTTATTTTAATTTTTTTTTGTATTTTTTTTTTTGTATAATTTTTATTACTTGTTTTTTTTTTTGTTTTTTTTTTGTTCTCACTTTTAGTTTGTTACCTTCCCGGACTGTTCCTTGCTGCTTGTTATCACTTTCTTGCTTTTTCACATTATCTGCAGTTCTGCGCGCTAGTAAGCTTTTTAGCACTTTTTTTCTTTCTTTTTTTTTTTTTTGTTATTGCACAATATTCTCCTGACACTTTGCGGATTTTAGCCAAGTTTGAGTTTAAGGTTTTTTTTACATTTAAAAAATCAAAGGCTTCTGAAGCTTGAGGCTTCCTTCAACACTTGTACATATGTTTATGTGTGTGTGTCACACTATTATTTTTTTTTGTTTTAATATTTCCTTTTCCACTTGCAGCAAATCGGCTGCATAAATATAGCAAAAAAATATGCGTTTGACTTTAGAAAGCGACACTACTGAGCTGAATTACAGGTGTTTTTAAGTAGCAGCATATATACAAATACGTGTGGTGTATGTTTGCATTTTTAGAAGAAAAAAATTTTTTTTTTCAATTTATTGTAGATAATACTTTTTGCACAAAAGCGGCTTAAAGCGCTTCAAATTCCAATCAAATGTAATTATATTTATTACTCATGGCGTATATATGTATACGTATATATTAGCGTTGATTTAGCAAATTGCTTGGAAGATATATTCATGTATGTATAAATTTTTGTTTTTTGTTTTTTGTAAACCGAGTACACAATATCTACATATGTTTTTTTTTGCTTTTGTTTTTGTTTTTAGAACAGCTGGAAGCGACAGTTTGATTGTTCAAGTATGCAGCATGCGTGTAAATATGTATGCTTGTATGCTTTTATTTCATTACGAAGAGTGATTATCACTATGTGAGGCAAAAACTACACTCCAAAAATTTTCAAATCTTACATAATCACTATGTATGTATGTATGTTTAGTCAAATGTTTTTTTTTTTTTTAATTTTTTTATTTTTTATTTCTTATTTTTTTTTTTTTTTTTTTTTTTTTTTTGGTTTGCTCACTAAACAATTAGCACTCGCTGCTTGCAAAAATAAGCAGATTTTTAGATTTAGTTGTTATTTTTTTTTTTTTTTTTTTGTTAATTTTCTATTGCTTTTGCGAAAGAGTTTAGCGTTATTCACGCATTCGTTAACTATTTACACTAGGTGAAGGAAGCCTTAATGCACTTGCGGGGCACATTATCATCAGCAGTTAGACATATGTATCTATGTATGTATGTGTTTTTCATTTATTTTTGTTATGCTAAAAATAGCCAATTACACAAAAAAACGTCAGCACAGACTACAAAAAGTTGCAAGTTTGTGTGTTGTTGTTATTAATAAATCATTTACCGACGTAGAGTTTATAAACGTTTAATTCATTTGTATGTGAATATACATGTGTATGTATATAGCTTACTGTTTTTAAATATATGTGTTTGTATATGTTTTTTTTGTTTTAATTAAAAAAAATTTTATTTTTTTTTATTTTTTTATTTTTTTTGTAAATTTTTTTTAATTTTTTATTTTTGCTGCAAAATTTCACTCAATCCACTTGCGAAAGGCACACGAAAGAGTCAGTCTGCGGTTCCGGTATGTTCAACGCCCATTAAATATTATTATTTCATTATTTATTTTCAATATTTATGCTTTGGTATTTAGTGTTTGTTTCACTTTATAAAAAATTGTATTTTTGTTATTTTTTATTTATTTTATTTTCATTTCTTATTTTATTATTTTTTATAATTAATTAAATTTAATTTAATTTTTCTTGTTTTTTTTAATTTTTTTCTTGAATTTTTTATTTTTTTCCCTTAATTTTTTTTTTTTTTTGGAGCACACAAAAGTCTTTATATTTATTGTTGTTTTTTCAATAAAATTTTATTTTAAAACGTTTATCCTTCTACTTTTCTTATTTGCCATACATATGTACATATGTGCGAAGTTTCATTACAAAAATGCGAATGAACTATAATTATAAAATTATATATATGTACATACATATATGTATTACTATGTATATACGTATGCCATGCATATACATGGTATATAAATAGTAAATTGTTTGGCGCAACTTGGGAGCGTCACAGTAAATGCCGCTTGTACCTACACACAGATATATTAAAAGTGACCACCATTACATTATGGCCGGCTTTCGTCCACCACCCAAAACAAAAAAAATACATTCATATGTATGCATATGAATGTATGTACACATATATGTACGGGCACGTATGTGGCGGCTGCATATTCGCAAACGAACACGAGTAGGCAACATGGTAGCAAATAAAACAAAAAAAAAACAAAAAAGAAGTAAGGCGACGCTACGTGCGAGCCTAATCCCCTGACACCCAACACACATTGAGATCTTGAAAAAAATATTTATATTTTCATTACTTGGAATTTTTTTAACGCATGCAGCTTTACACCCTTTTGCCACCAAAAATATTTCAATTAAAGCCCGTTTTTTCCTTCCGTTCTGTCCTTTGCTCCACTTGGTGCTTACAGTCTTGGTGCTTACAGTCTGGCTTGCACTGATTTTTTGGATTTAAAAAAAATATATTTTTTTAACTCACAATTCATTCACAATAGTTATTTTTCAGAGTTTTATAAGCAAATTTTTAATCAATTTCAATCAAATTTCGTTTCAATTTGAAATTACACATTTTTTTTTGCAGCTGAAACTGATAATCCAGCAATCATGTCAATATTTTTGAATAATAGAATTCTCTTCTTTTTGTTTATTGACGCAGACACCGCCGGTCCTTCCTTCTTTTCGCTGTTTGGTACCACTTAGAGACACCAAGCAAAGCCGAGATCACGTCCATCTACCAAGTGAAGCCAAGATCTAATCCACCTGGTTTTCCAACGAAGAGAAGGGCTTCCTCGTATGCAATATTTGCTGCTGACAATGCGCAAAAAATCAAAAATTCTGTGGACAAAATCGTTCTCTCGTAAACTTCCAGAGGTGACTCATCAGATGTTGGCCTGAGGGACTAGTAGAATTTGGTATTTTTTTGCCGAAAGAGGACTTTAATTATCAAGTGCCTACTCAGTCCAAGGTAGCACCTGTTGATGAGATTGATTATGCGTTAAATTTCAAGACTGAGGCATTGTTGTATTATCAGCTTTGACTTCAAAATAATGTCTTCCAACAGTGACGAGGAAAGTAAGAAGATAGTTCGCCTAAAAAACTCTTCCTCATTCAGTCTGGAGCAAGCAGAACTAACGTCGCGATTGTTAAGGCCAGCGATGTTCATGGCATCGACATACGCCAGAAATTGTACCCCCTTGTCGAAGATTAAACCTTCTCTATTTAACTCTGCAGCTTGTAATATTTTCTTCAGCAAGCTGCATCTGATCGGAGTCAATGTTTGGACCTCGGGGCATACGCCCATGAAAAAGGACACAGGCGAAAGTGGATCAGTTTTAGTATATTTCGGGATATTTCGTCATGGATGGCTGTTGTGCCCAACTTGGCGTTAAAAAAACAATCGATATCTCGTCATCATGGCGATGTAGCGTCTTTAGATGAGCTCAAAGGGCTCTTTCGTCGAGATGTGCGTGCGAAATAACGATATGTTGAAAAATCTAAACAATAGCACACCGAGATGGAGCATATCTCTTACCCTTAAATCAGCACCAAATTTTGGAACCAAAGGAAAGCGTTTCGCCACAACTGATGTGATCAAATCAGAATCGAAGAAAGAGCTTATGGTTATACCGTAAAGCGCATTTTAGGAGTGCTTCGAGGATTGGAAAAAGCGTTGGCAAAAGCGTATTATAACCGAGGGGTATTACTTTGAAGGGGACAAAATTTATATTGATGAATGATTAAGTACTTTTAAAAAAATTCACCTTTTCCTTTGAACACATCTCAAATCATAATCCTAAGGGTATTCGCCGTGCTCGTCAGTAAAATTTGAAGCTCTCATCCCAAGCTGCATTAATCCTTTAATTATGTGGCCTTACAACTGTAACTGAATTGGGGAATTCATGAGTTCTACATATTACTTCTGTTTGATTCTCTAATTCAAAGATTCATAAGTCTTAGTTAATCGTTTTCGAATAATTGAGCTTAAATTTTTCATTACTTCTTCTCACTTCTTTCTATATACATACTTTGCAACCGCTGAAGAGATTTTCGCCCGTGCTCCTCCTCCAATTTGTGGCTTCGTGTCTTTTTTTACCAACAAATGGAGTTACCAACAGTTTATTCTAAGCCGCCTCCTAACGGCAGATGGATTTTTATGAGGAGCCTTCTATTTCATGTCAGAAATACACTCGAAGGGCTTGACAACCCCTGCCGATAGGCGACCGAATTAAGAAAAATTAATTTTCTATAATTTTGGATGTTGCTCGAACTCGAGGAGTTGAACACAGGCCTACCGAATAGTAGGTGCGCAATGCTAACCACACGGCTATTGCGGCCGACTCACGTTTTTCTAAGTTCGCAATAACTAAACACACCGAGCTCGAACTAGAACTCAACTTCAGTCGCTACTTTAACCAACTTTCCTGTACACAATTTATATACCCTGCAGTGACAACTTTTCTAAGTTCGCAATAACTAAACACACCGAGCTCGAACTAGAACTCAACTTCAGTCGCTACTTTAACCAACTTTCCTGTACACAATTTATATACCCTGCAGTGACAACATGTTGCGCGTGTGAGTATAAAACCAAACAAACAAAACAAAAAAACGAAAACAAACAAAACAAAGCCAACTCCAACACCCGATTGTACAACGAAGTGATATGGCAGACAACGCCGGCTGACTCGCGTCATATACGTACATATGTATGTATGCACAACCATTGTAGGTATGTGTAGGCTTAAAATAGACCTAGCTAACTTACATACATACATACATACATATGTACATTACAACATAAATATATATGTATGCGTGTATGTATGTGCATGTTTCGATTCGCGATTTGAGGTAGTAGGCAAAGCAGTACGTACAAATTAATGCAGCATACATGCATACATATGTATGTATGTATATAAGTATATACATATATATACTTAAACCGCAAATGAAGTGCCCCAGCGCAGCAGTACATTGTTCTGCATTCGATAGCTGACGTTTTTCTTTTTTGTTTGTTTTTAAATGATAAATTTGCCAGACAGGCTACGCGCCCTAAAGATACGTGTGCATTTGTATGTATGTATGTATGTGCTGCGTTTAAAGAATCTTCGCGGCGGTTGTTGTAATGACAAAATCAAATTTTGAGCATTTTTTTCTTCCATTTAACACAAACACAAAAATAGCACTAATTTTGTTGTTGTTACTTTTGCTTGCAGTTGATAACCGGTTATTAGGGCGTTTTGCGGCGACACTCTCTCACAAGCTATGCGCTCGCCTGCCCGGCATTTCTCAGTACTCAGTCAACTGCAGCAGCTTGAATTGCATATCTTTTGTTGTTATTATTATTTGTTGTTATTATTATAACAGCAAAACAATAACAAATCTGCCTTTTCATGCGAATTTGCGAAAAGTAAAAAAAAATTGCCTGAGAAACACTATGTAGGCACGCTTCCTTGTTTACGCACATGCACGTCTTACACCTGCCATCTACTTCCGCTTAGACCTCACCTACACCGCCAGCCACACATTTGTGCAGACGTACACATGTATGTATGAGTTTGTATTGTCTGTGTGTCTGCAGTCTAGCTTATTCCCCCAAATTAGATTTTGTTAGTCAGCTTCCGCCACCACCGCCGTCGCCGCCATCAAGCGACGTTCTTTATGCAACATACATGTGTGTGTGTGTGTACACAAAAACAGTTATTTTAACAACACTATTGTGGTTTCCGTTTTCAAAACCGATTGCCGATTTTTGATTCTTACTTAATTCTTCCCCTCCAAAATGCCCGCAATGAATGCACTTTACACGTACGAGAATTTTCTTTCGCACCGCGCTCTTATGCTGCCTTCCACAACTTCTTCTTCTGCTTTGTTATACAATTTCAATTTGATTTTTACAAAACTTCACGCGATTTTCGTTTAAACGCCACCGCAATTTTTTTTAGCAATAAAACGTATGGATTATTTCGCTTGAACTTGCATATTTTGGGGAAAACGAAAGACCAAATTTTGCTCAAATTTCGTTTCTTAAATGCCGTTTGATTTCGCAAAAATTCTTTTTTCCGCTTTTGCTTCTGCTTCTGCTTTGTATTTTTGCAATTAATTAAAAAAACATCGAACTATCTGAAAGATGTGCAAAGAACACAAAGGCAAATGACAAACGAACCACCGAACCAGCGCACAACGGTCAGGGTTGCAAGTGAGTGTGCAATGTGTAATGCAGAAATATTTGAAAGAAATATGAAAAATTTATGCGCTGAATTTTTTTAATAATCAAAAAAATACAGCCTACATAATTTCAGTTTTCCATCCTTAATATAAATATTTCATATTTTAATTTTAATTTTCAAAATTTTCTTATTCGACCAATTCGCAGCACATATACTCCGCTCGCAAAAACGTTTGCCATGTATTGGACCATTTAAGTGGAGCGAAAAACCAAACCAAAACAACGCAACACGGCTGCTCTGCCGGCGACAGCGCAGCAATGGCAATGATAAGAAAAAAGCGAATATGCATACAAAACAACGAAGCCGAAAAAGTGCGAAAACGGTATAATGGCAAATGTATAGTAATAGGCGAGAGAGCGGCATAAGAATGTGATGTAAACAAATGAATAAAAATGATAAGAGTTATGAGTGTGAATTTTACGTGCTGGCAGTGCTGTTTGCCGCGCAACTAGTGGCCGCTAGATGTCCGGCGCAAAAACATTTGAAAATATTTAAAATGAATTAGCAGGCTGTGATGTCAGTTGAAGTTCAATTTTCTTCGGCAAAACGTGTGTGGTTTGCATGCGTGTTGTATTAAAATGTGTTCTGTGCGTATAATAGTTAAATAATTTTTATTATTTGCCTTGGTGTAACCGCGTGTAATTCTATAAGTGCATAGCCAAGTGTGTGAAATCTTTTGCGTTTATTAGCTGAGGGAGAAATTACTACTCACTGAGTGAGTAAGTAACTTTGCAAAATTTTTAATTTTTGTAAATTTTTTTTTGTAAAAGTATTATCGAAGAGGACTTTATATGAAACAAAAAGAGAAAAAAGTTCCGCTTACGGCACTCATGTAAGTAGGGAATGAGCTAAATCGCAACGCCGAGGGAATCAGTTTAAATAAAAAAACCAATAGTGATAGAAGATGGCATTGTAAAGAGTGATCCAAGTAGAGGTACTTCTTTCAATAGCCTTTTTTTGACAGATCAAGTCGTTTCAAGCTGTTGTATTGTTTCGCATTTTATCGTGGAAAGACTTACAGTCAATCAATAAAGTAAGTATGCAGTTGCACCATAAGAAAATAAACAATAAAAAAAATGTACAAATCTTTTTGTAACAAAAGGAAAACAGATTTGTTTCTAAACAATATATTAGGAACTTCAATTCAGGTACAAAAAGTTAACTTAAAAATTATATTTCTTTAAATAATTTAAACTTAAATAAAAATATCTTCAAAATAACATCAAAAAAGTATCTATGCAAAATCAAATTATTATATACTTCTAAATTCATATTTTTATAAAATAAATTAAAATAAAATTGGTTTTCAATATTTTGTGGGGTTGCCTTTTTGTTTAAGGACCGCTTTTAGTCTCGAATTCATTGAATTCACCAAGTTCCCTGTCATGCTAGGCGGTATGTTCTCGCATTCTTCCGCGAGGATCTTTTTCAAGTCATCCTTGCTTTAAATGCTGCGTTTTCGAATTTGCCGGTCAAGATGTTACCATAAATGCTCTATAGTGTTGACATCCGAGGACTGAGGTGGGGTACGAAGTTGTTTCTTGACCTTATATAGGAGCCACTCTTTAACAATGGAATCAGTGTACTTTGGGTCGTTGTCTTGTTGAAAGAAAAACGACTCCTGAATACCAAGCTTGGCGGCACTTTCGTGTAAATTTTTTTTTCAAAATATCTAAATATTGGAAACGATCCATAATGCCGTCAATAAACACCAGCTTACCGACCCCAGATGCTCAGAATTCACTTTTCGCCATACTTTGTCTCGTCCATCGGATCCATAAATATTGAATTTAGATTCATTCATAACTGTGTTCCAGAACTTTTTGTCAGCTTTTTCGTATTCTTTGGCGAAGGCAATTCTTTTTTTTCCGGTTTACTTCGCTAATAAAAGGTTTCTTACGTATGTTGCGACCATGGTATCTGGCAGTTCGCAGTACCTGACAAATCGCTTCAGGATTGCACAGTTTTCCAACCTCATTTTCAATTTCTTTTTGAATCTTGGGAGTTGATATTAATTATTATTAAATATGCTAGGCCGTCTAGACCTCTGATTGGTTTTGGTATCTCCGTCTCGTTTATATTTCTCAATGACTTTTTGTACCGTTGCATGACTTTTACCAACAATTTCAGCAATTTTCCTCTGAGATTTTTCTCTTTGAACGATTTTATTATCAAATCTTTTAGGTCCTGAGACAACCCTTTCCTCGCGGTGCCATCACGATTTTAAAAACTCTTTATTAATGCATGTGCTGAGATTTTATTAAAAACTGAATATTTCAATTATATTCAAAAAGAAAAACCAGTTTCTATGCTCTCTACCTATTCAAGCGCGACGAACCCAATGTACTTTACGTTTTGCGTACAAACTGTAATGATATAATTTTTGCACATTTCAGAGAACACGTGCTATTAAATCTAACGGTACTTTTAAAAATAGATCATGTTGCATGAAAGCGACAGTTGACATCGTAAGCAACAAAACAGTAAAAAACAATTCTTTTGGGACCCAGTTAGAGCGAAATATTTCATTTTGAAGTTTCAAATACTCAGTGCATTCTTACTTTATCGATAAACTGTACGCCTGAACAACGTTTACAAATCACTCAACTTTATTACGAAAATTCACGTTCTGTAAAGAATGTGCTTCGCTCAACTTATGGTCAACATAATCGGCCCACTGAGCGTAATATTCGTAACACCATCACCCATCCTCAGTCCCAGCATTCATTATTGGATAATATTCGACCGAATACACCATGTCCAGCACGCAGTGAAGAAAATATAGCGGCTGTAGCTGAGAGTGTACACGAAGGCCATGGAGTGTCGATTCGGCGCCGTTCGCAGCAACTCGGACTGACGTCTGGAACGACTTAGCGCATTTTACGTCGAGATCTTAAATTGAAAGTGTACAAAATACAGTTTGTGCAAGAGCTGAAGCCGCTCGACCTTACCACCAACTGACATCGCTTCGCTCTTGAAAAGTTCCAAGAAGACCACGTTCTCGAGCCAAATTTCGTTCAGCGATGAGGCCCATTTCTGGCTCAATGGGAATGTAAACAAGCCAAATTGCCACGGGACTGAAGGGATTCATGAGCTACTGTTTAATCCAGAAAAAACAACGGTTTGGTGTGGTTTGTAGGACGGTGGAATCATCGGTCCATGTTTCTTCAAAAATGATGCCGGTGAGAACGTAACCGTCAATGGCGACCGTTATCGCGCCATGATAACCGACTATTTGATGCCTAAAATTGAAGCTCGTGGCCTCCGCGACATTTGGTTTCAACAAAACGGCCCCACCTCCCACACATCGCATCAATCAATAGATTTATTGAGAGAACACTTGGATGAGCAGATAATTTCACATTTTGGGCCGGTCGATTGGCCACCAAGATCGTGTGATATCACACCATTAGACTATGAGGACAATCCCGCTGCGATTCAGGCCCTGGAGCAAAACATCACGCGTGTCATTCGCCAGTTACCAGTCGAGATGCTCGAACGAGTCATTGAAAATTGGACTCAAGGGCTGGACCATCTGAAACGTAGCCGCGGGCAATATTTGAAAGATATAATCTTCAAAAAATTAATGCCAAAGAACGTTCTTTCGAATGGTAATAAATAATCCCCATTAAATTTGAAGTTTCTGGGTTTTTTCTTTAAGAAAGTAGGGAACCTCGAAATGGATCACCCTATATTAGTATTTTATGAGCTTTCTAGCAGTGAAGTGATATGGTTGTTTAAACCTTAACAGGCGACAGCAACGGTGTCACAATATCAGCCGATTGCAATTCAATTAAACCAGTGGTGGAATTCAATATGCTATTGTAACGATTTTCGGATCGTTAAAAATACTTAGCGACAATTTTAAGGATACGAGTATTCGCTATGCATATTATAACGATATTCGCTATCGCTTGAGCCGCTGTCGTTAACTACACGATAAGTTGTTAATTAAACGACAAAATTTTTCGAGTTCGAGTTAGCGTCATCGACAAAAGTGTTAATATTTTATTTAGGCTACAAAAATTTATA
Organism: Neoceratitis asiatica; assembly: GCA_030068015.2. NCBI lineage: Eukaryota > Metazoa > Arthropoda > Insecta > Diptera > Tephritidae > Neoceratitis > Neoceratitis asiatica. The sequence goes on along the minus strand of CM061526.1, from coordinate 55,319,523 downwards.
TATATAAAAGTTAAAATAAAATACAAATCGGGAAAGTACCAAAAAAAGCAAAAGAAAATAAACTAAAATGTCTTTCAAGTATTTGGCGTATGTTTTATCCCAAGATGAGGAAATAACGCACTCTTCGTCAGTGAATAAAGGTTTGTTACGAGAAGTGAAGGAGTGAAACAGAATTTGAAAGTTATATCCATTAACCCAAGATTTAGTGGATGAAATTATTTCTTAAATTGAGAGCCAACTAAAAGGCAGAAGAATAACGGCGATATCTACTAGAGAAACAAGTAAATAAAGCAACTTTCAAGTGTTTTTCAACTTTTAAATTTATTAAATTGCTTGAAGGTTCTAACCGCCTTGCAATTTTTTGCAACTGAATGCTATCAATGTCCTGTTGAAGAGCAGTTAGGGAGAGTCATGAGCCAATCGTCTATAAGCCGCTGTTTACATAGAGTAACAGACGCAATCAATCGTTTGATGTTTTTCTCAAAGGTCAGGGGTTTCCTATGACTCAAATAGAATGGCAATGAAAATTTTCGCTAACGTCAAAATTCCGACAGTTAATAACTTCAATAGTCGAGTGGTTAACATTGCGTACCAACATTCAGAAGGGTTCTAATATTGTTTCTTCCAACATCCAAATTAATTTTTCTAATTGTGGTCGCCCCTCGGCAGGGAATGCCAAGCCATCCGAGTGTATTTCTGACAACAAATGCAAGCACTTCATAAAAAGCCATCTGCTTTCCGGTGGCTACACCGATCTGAATGCTGAGAACTAGCGAGACGTGTTGTGAAACCTCCTGATATCTCCTATGCAACTACGCTCTAAGTAAGGCGGAACTACCCCTGGGCCCATCAGGAAGTGGAGAACTTCAGCACCACAGTATTGACGAAACACCGAAAGACTTTAAACGCCATTCACAGAGAGTCCGTAATACACTCTTTTCCCGTAACTGGCATGCTGGGAATCCAACTACTACCCATGGCTGTCGAAGAACTCGCTAGACTCGAGTATTACTGGCGCTATTAAGTTTTGAATACTGTAGTAGACTCAATACTTAACTAGCCAGACTTGATCTCAATATACCCAATAAAACTAAACCATCTAACATCCCTCAGCCTCTGATCCGAACACGTCGAAACAAAACGATTCCTGAACCTTCCGTTAGATGATCTCGATGTCTTAGATTAGTCTTGCATGCTTATAGTCGGGGTTCAGCCTGGACGTACCCATTAAAACTAAATCACCTAACACCCCTCTCCCTCTGATCCGAACATATCGTAACAGAACGATTTCTCGATGTTCTAGACTAGTCTTGCAGGCTTAAAGGCGGGGTTCAGCTAGCCGCTACAACAACACAATACGAAGAAGTACTGTTGTGGTTGTCCTCCATTTTTCATAATCAAAAAAATGAAATAAAACCAAATTTAATTTTTTCTATTTTTATGTATTTTTTATTCCCACAATTGCTCCGTATAAAAGTTTGAAATCTAAAATCGATAATCACATTCTGTAAAATTCTGTAAAATTTTTTTATTTTTTGCACCAAAACATTCCAAAAGGGATTTGGCTATGGAAGACTAATAAATTTTATATTTTTAGTTAAGACATTGGCATTTTCTATAAAACTGTACGAATTTTACAAATATACATATGTACACACATATATTATTTTAAAATTCCTTTTTTCCTATAATATTTACAATTAGAATACAATTTTCGACTTAAAATCACAACAATTTCACTTAAACACAATTGAGTTGAATTACATATGTATGTATTTATGTTTGTATGTATGTGTGTATAAAACATAAAATTTACTATTTAAAAAATTGTTTGCTCTTTTTGGGATTTTTTTGGAACACAAGCGAATTAGTTTGAAATCATGAATATGTATTTGTGCAGAGATGTGTCATACGTACGTATGTATGTATATGGTTGAAAATTCCATTTGGCAAATTAAACTACTTGCAAACACATGCATGTTTGTATGTCTGTGCAATTCAATTACAAAAAAAAAACTACTTTATTCTACATGGCAACCCTGTTGTGCTTTCAACAACATCAACACCAGCCAAACCACCTCACCACGCCCACTTCGGTGACACTTTGCCAAAGTTGAACTCATCCGGATGTCCTTTGTGCTCTACATCTCCCATATGATCCGCAACTTCGGACCACTTGAAGGGACCGTTGGATGCCTCACGCATTGCAATCGCCTGCATATCGTTACGCACCGAACGTCGATCGGTAATACGCTCCAGCTCAGCCAGCTGTGCTGCATCATCAATGCTTACACTCAAGCGTTCGTCTTTCAAATTCGATGCCATGTCTGTTGACTCAGACTCACTAGTGACAGCCTCACGCGGTTGCACATGCTGCAGCCGTATGAAGATGGGTCCGGCAAATGCATGATAATCGCTAATGCCTATTTGCGCATTGTACGAGAACAATTTGATATCAATATTGCCGTAAGCGACCGACTCTTCGCCGAGCAGATCACCGCGAAAGCCATGCTTGCGCATAAACTGATCGACAGCCTCAAGATTTGTCAGTTCTTCTTCGATTGTTGTGCGCATATCCTCATAAGCATTATCCGGTGATACGCCACTCGCCTGCAACATCTCATCGAAGTACGGCACACCATTGGCTATCCATGTGGAGTTGTCGCCTGTTAGGAAACGCTCCGACACATCCTTCAAATGCATGCGACCCGGCAATTGTTCGACGATCCACACCAAACCTTTATTGCGATTGTGTCGCTCATTGATGGCCGCCTCATCTGCGGCATTCAACGGCAAAGCGGCATCATCATGCTTCTCATCCTCGGCCAGTGTCATATACAAATTGTCCTGTGGCCGCAGTTTATTCAAATCGACCGTTATCCACTGCTTGCAGCCAGTGAAGGGGTCACGTGACATTGCCTTCGCCCAAGTGCGTCGATTCTGCGCAATGCGGTTAGCGGCCATAACGCGCGCGGCCAAAGGAATCGCTTGCGTCACATTTACCATTTTCCACAAGTCGAGATTCTCATTTTTAATGCCGACACCACCAACTATCGACTGCACCTGACGCCCTTTAACAATGTAAAAGTCATCGGTGGAGCCGAGTATGCCGGGATAGCCGGTAAATGTGATATCCACGCCGGGCACTGTATTCGAGCGTTGATTGGGCGAGAAGTGATAGTGAAATTTATAACGTTTTTGTATGCGCAACATTGAGGCATAACTGCCGGCGGTGCTGTGCCCGAAGAGTAGACGCCAGGTTGGCGAATCGGCAGTCTGGAAAATCTTCGTAAGCATTGTAGCGCTGGGTAGGAAGAAGTTTTTAGGACCCGCCTCCTCCGCCAGCACATCAGTGGTCGCTGACTCAACAACAGCTGCGGTATTCTCTGCTCCTGTCGCTGCAGTTTCATTACCGCTCTTCCAGACGAAATTCTCAAAATAAATTTTCAAATCTTGTATATCGGCAGCGGCGTTCAAGAGTAGAAAATCTGAGAATGGTATTTCCTCTTCGAGATCTGAACGTGCACGTGATGCGCCACGTATATAGCCCGCCTCCAGACCCTCCAACTGGCGGAAGTAGAGACTAATCTGATGCCAGTAGTGATCGCGTTCGCCACGCTGTAGTGCCGTCTCTTTGATGCGCGAATAATTTTCAATGAGCAGTTCACGTAGCCATGTGCAGAAATTCTGTGAACTTTCATCGCGTTCGCAGGACGCTTCGATAGTGCTGGAAGGAGTAGAGAAAATATGCCATTAGGCTGAGTTTGCTCGGCGCAACTTTAGTTGATTTTACTTACTTCTTCCACTGATTGTAGATGTTATTCCATGTCAACGAGCCCTCAAGCATGCCAGCACCGAAAGCCTGTACCCAATCTGGGTAGGTACGTTGAGTTTCCACCTCGATTTGTGCCCAACTGCAAAAGAGAAAGCAATAAAAAATGGGGATTAATAATCTGATGAAGAAAAATCGCATTAAAGGAAGCTGCAGATTTAATTTCATTGACCCTTTAATCCCTTAAAGACTCATATAGTCCTTGAAGGTCTCTCAGGCCTGAAATACTTGGGTTAACTAACCGTCGAATGAATAAAAGATCTGTGTTTCCAGAAACCGGAGGAATTTTGAATAAATATAATCTACATAACCTCGAACTGACAATAAAAGAGACGTGAGAAAAAGGATAGTCTTTGAGAACTTTAAGAACAGTTGCATTTCTAGCTTTAAGCCAATGTGGTAACCGGAAAAGTATTCCACAAATTGGTTTCATGAAAGTGACCGGATGAAAATTCGAGTCGTTTCACCATAAAAAGCCGAGTGACGCGGGAACTATAGGATTTTAGTCGCTTCTTACGACAGAAATGCTCTACTGGGGGTAAAAAATTAAGTTCTAACCCGAAGGAGTTAGAGCACGGACATTGGATTTATAGGTTCCTACGTTGTTGTTGTTGTTGTTGCTGTTGTTGTTGTTGTTGTTTTTGTTTTTGTAGCGGTTCTCTAACCCCGCCTTAGCTGAGGTAGGTCTAGCCTTAGTCATCGAGATCATCTAACGAGTGGCCCAGGAAACATGCTATTCCGATGGGTTCGCACCAGAGGGAGAGGGCTGTTAGATGAGTCGAGTTGGGTAGGCATGTAGGTACCTAAGTAGTTGCAAGCTTTTCTTGAAAGTAAGTCATCGAGGACTAATACAAATGCACTACTTCCTGTATATACTCCCTTCAGCTCTACTTACCCATTTTCATAGATGGAATCCTTATAGCACACCCTAGCCGCACCCTTTGGAATGTTAAGAAGATCATTTTGCTGTTTCCAATATTCAATGTGAAATCCCGTCTGTTTTGACCAAATCGCTGTGGCACAATACGTGCCATTGTATTTCGGTCGTTCCATATAACTAATGAAGAAAGCTCCGATCACAAGTAAGCCAGCACCGATAAGGATGTAAGTCCCTATTCGAGTTTTCTGCCACGATGCACCGACAACTTTTAACATTGTTCCGGCCGTCTTGAAGTTTACTGGTTACAAAAGTGAAAAGAAAACGGTTAAAGCGCGCGAGACGCAGCGTCTGAATATTTATCTTTTTTTTCCTTGCGAGATTTACGTGGTGGGTGATGGACGATATGTATGTGTATTACTTTTCTGTTTTTATTTAAGATAAGAGCCTCTTTTTTTTCTTGTTATAGATAATACAGTTTATTTTAGAGCTAAGATTTAGGTTACTTGAATTTCACACGAATAAAAACGATATCCGTAGGGTTTTACACGTTACGTTGATAATTGTGATCGGCACGTGTGGCGTACGAGTGTCCAAAGCTGCGACGGTGTATGGCGTTGTTGTTGTTGACTACGGCAGTTGCGGCACTGGCGTTGTTAGCGTTGGCACAAGCGAGTTGGTGGTTAGCACCGTGGTTGAGGGTTTCTGTGGCCACTTTGACTGGTAAAACGACCGTGTTGCTCATCGGAGGAAGCGTTTAGGTCGCTAGCTATTTTGCTGTTGCTGTGGTGAAACTAAGTTCTGTGATGTGTATGTGTGTGTTAGCTGAAGTTGTTATTTTGTTTTTAGATTTTAAATGCAAAATCTGGTTATCCTTTTCCCTTTGGAGTTTGGTGTTCAGTTGTTCTTTTGGGAAACTGTTTTTAGCAGGAATTTTGAAAACTAGCTTTTATTGCAATTGAAATATGTATGTAGGTAAGTGTGTTTAGCTTTGATGTATTTTTTTCACAGTTTTTTATTTTGAAAAAATAGGCCGGAGTTAATTTGAGTGTTTGGTCAATAAAGTCCCTGAAATCAAAGAAAGAGAAAAATTGTTGAAAATCGTCGAATGTCGAGAGTAGAGGCTTAATTAAATATTTAATAAAAAATAAAATAAAAATATATTTTTTTTCACAATAAATGTAATAAAATAAAAGAAAATAAAAGTAAAAATTGGCTGAAATGAACCTCAGATGTCCTACTCTCAAGCTGTTAAAAGCCTTTCACCAAACCAACTTCAAAACACAAGTGAAATGAGAGGAATTATCAGCTTACTCAATCAAGCAATGCGACAAATCACAACCATGTTCTATCTCCACTTCACCCATAAAAAAGGGTGATCCATTTCGAGGTTCCCTACTTTTTTAAAGAAAAAATACAGAAAAATTCAAATTTAATGAGGAATGTTTATTATATCCTTCGAAAGAACATTCTTTGGCATTTATTTTTTGAAGATTATCTCTTTCAAATGCTGGCCGCAGCTACGTCTCAGATGGTCCATCCGAATCATGGTGCCCAGTACCATCAATCTAAAAATATATGTGATGCTCGATGGTAAAGTAAATGAAGAGGCTGAACATTCCAACACTTGCGTCCAACAAGCCGCCAGAACTCAACCCTCTCACTAGGCAGTCAAAAAGATGAAACAGCCTCCCTTGTATTTGTTAAGGCAAAGCTAAGAGAGAAGCGGATGGATGGCAAGAAAAATATGACAACAAATCAGATACCCCAAAGATAAAAAAAAAAAAACGGCGAGTGCAGACGCGAATGCAACTACTGATTATTCTCTCTAGAAGGCAACAAGTAATCTCAAAAGGGCGGCATTGTGCAATCCGCTTTTAGAATGTAGAAAAATAACTGGGACATCATCTAAAAAACGTATTTATCTCGATGAAACGCTCAACCACCGTCATCAAATCGACCCACCCACACAAAAGTTGTTCAACAAATAGAATTCATAAATTCAAATTAAAATAAAATTAAAACAAAATATATAATAAAAAATAATAATTATAAATTAATTTAACTTAAATTAAAAATAAGTAAAGTAAAATAAATTAAATTAAAAATTAATAACTTAAATTATCCAAAAAAAAAAATTTAATTAAATTAAACTAAATTAAATTAAATACAAAAAATAAAATTAACAAAAAAATAAAAACACAAATAAAATAAAATAATTTCAAAATTATAATTAAATAAATTTAAAAAACTAAATTGTATTAAGGAAATTTAAATTTACTAAAATAAAAGAATGAAATAAAACTTACCATAAATTAGAAAAAAAATTAATAAATTATAATATAAAACAAAATTAAAATTATGTTAAATTAAATAAATTTATAATAAATAATAATAATTAAATAACAATAATAAAATAAAAGAATAAATAAACTAAAAATTAAAGGAAAAATGAAATTAATATAAAAAAATAAAAAACTTAAAAAATGAAACATTAAAATAAAATATAAATAAAATTATTTTAAAAATGAATTAAAATAAACAAAAAATTAAACAAAAAAATTAATTAATTTTATTTAATAAAAAATAATAAAATAAAACAAATAAAAACAAAAATTAAATACAAAAAATAAAAATAGGAAAATAAAATAAAACAAAATAAATTATAAACATTAGGTTGATTATGTTAAAAAAATAGAAGAAATAAAAAAAAATTTAAATAAATATAAAAAAAATAAATGAAAGCAAAATAAAACAAAATAAAATAAAACACAATAAAAAATATTAATTAAACATTTTTATATTATAAAACGAAATAAAAATTATGTAAAAATTAAAACAAAATATTAAAATAAACTACAATAAATGAAATAAAAAACAAGAACTTAAAAAAAAAAATAATAATTTAAATTGAAAAAAAAAACTAAAATTAAACTATATTAAATAAAAAAATAATAAAATTAGAAAATTTAAAAAATTTCAAATTAAAGGTAATAGAATAATTAACAAAAAAAAGAAATATAAAATAAGAGATAATATAAAAAATTATTGAAAAAAAAATTGATTTAAATTAAAAAAATAACAATTTGAAAAATAATAAAATATAATAAAAATTAAACTAAATTATTGCATATAGAAAATAAATAAAATATAGAACAAAAAACTAAATGAAAAGATTGAAATAATAACAAATAAAAAATAATTATTTAAATTAAAAAGAATTAAATAAAACAAAATAAAGCAAAATGAAATAAAATAAATTAAAATAAAATAAAACAAGACTAAATTAAATAAATTATAATATATAAAAACATTATTAATTAAATAATAAAATAATCAAGAAAGTAATAAAATAAAAACTAAAATAAAACGAAACTTAAAAAAATGATAAAACAAAACGAAATAAAATAAAACATAATAAAACACAGCAATTAAATATTTTTATATTATAAAACAAAATAAAAAATTATGTAAAAATTTAAGAAAAATTAAGCAAATTAAAAAAATAATGAAAAGACTTAAACAGAATAAATTATAAAGAATAAAATTAAAAATTACATTAAATTACAATAAACAAAATATAAACACAAAAACAATAACTTTAAATCAAAATAATAAGTAAAATTCAAAAAAACATTAAATTAAATTAATTTAAATAAAAAATTATAAAATAAAAATGTTAAAATTAAAAAAAAAAATTTTAGGAAAATTAAAAAATTTTAAATAAAATATAAAAAGTTATTAAGAAAAACTTGACTTAAATTTAGTAATTATAAAATAAAATAAAAATTAAATTATAATATATATATTGCGTAAGAAAATAAAAAATAAAAAGATAAAAAATTAAATATAAAACAATATAAAAACAAATTAAGAAATAAATTAAATAAAATAAAATAAAATATATTCAATTAACTAAAATAGAAAATTAAAACAAAATGAAATAAAAAATAAAATAAAACAAAATAAAATAAAATAAACTAATCAAAATAAAATAATTAAAAAATTGAGCAAAAATAAAAATAAAAATATAAAATAAAATAAAAAAATAAAAATAAAAATAAAAAATAAAATGAAATGCAATAAAATAAAGCAAAGTCTAATTTACATATTCCTATATGAAATATAGACATAAAAGTATAATGCATAAAATGTCACGAAAGCGGAGAGTGAAAATTTTTAAGCTCTGTCGTGCTGATTGCGGAATTTCCGGAGTAATTACTTTTAAATTTTTTACTAATTGAATTTTCACCCAGAAGCTCGTGCGCAAAAAAATATAATCATCCCACACAAACATGTCTAACCCCATTCGCTAATTGCATGAACCCACTTTTTAAATAAATTACAAAATCATACAATGAAAATAACTCAAAATATGAGTGCGTTTAAAATCATTTTGATTGTTGTTTATAAAACCACCCAACTTATTGCAAAATAATTTAAAATTTATTACATATCTTTATCAAGTAAATATTTATTTATGAGAATTTTTTGCCTTAAAACGGGCAAAAAAAAATGTTAATTTCTTGCTCTTGCATTTGTGGAAATTTCCATTAACCTATCATGGGCAATTTATATACAATATTTTGTAGAAATTCCTGCCTTACATAAACAATATTTATCTACCAAAAGTGAAAAACGCGCTTCTCATTGCTGTTGAAAAGTTCAACGTAGTACATAAATAATCTCTAAAAATGCATTATTGGCAGGCGTGTGTGATGGTGGTAGTGGTGGTGGTGGTGGGTGTGGGTGCGAGTACGAGTACACTGCAGATAAGATTATCGACATTTTGTTTAAAATTTAAATAAACACATAAATAGTTATTTAGTGAGTGGAAAATATTATTCGAATAAATCAATGCTTTGCAGCAATATTGAAGAGTGTTGCCAAAAAAATAAAAAAAATATAAAAAATTTAAAAAAATATTTAAAAAAAAAAATATTTTATATACAAATATTGATTTTGAAATATTCATTTCCTTTTCACTAGTTTAATTGTTTTGATCAGTATTAAACGTCAAGTCAAGAAACTCATTAATATGCTCATAACTTAGCCATGTGCATAGCGACAGAATTATTGGATTTTAAATTTAATTTTTTTTTTATTCTACGTCATGCTTGTACTCAAACGTCATATCTTATTTTAAATTTAACTAATTTAAAAAAAAAATTGAGTTTATTAAATATGTTTTTATCAACTTTTTATCAATTTTTTGTACATATACATTTTCCATGTCATAAAAGGCCACTTTAAATCATTTTGGTTTATAAATAAAATTTTCAAAATATTTGGAAAAACAATCAAATAAGCAATTTAAATGCAAAAATATTTTAAATGAATACATTTTTAATTCGAAACAAATTTTTATGTTAACATTTATAAAAAAACCCTAATAAATCCAATTTATAGCCACAATTGTGGTTGATTGCCAAATATGTATAAACAGAAGTTTTGAAAGATAAACAAGCAACCATAAAATGGTTTATAAACAAAGAAAAAATGGAAGAGGAATTTTTTTATAAAAAAAAAAAATTTTTTTAAATATACAATACTACACGAAATTTTTTTGCAAAAACTTTTCAAATTTAAAATACTTTATAACCACAAAAACAGCACTTTTTACAAATTAAAAACACACGTTTTCGTTTAATAGCTTTTTTTAAACAAAAGTAATAAAAATATACTTAAAAAAAATTGCAATTATACTACAAAACTAATAGTAAACAATAGTTAGAAAGTTAAAAAAATCCATGTGGCTTAAAGTGGGTGGCTGGCGAACAATAGGGTGTGTGTGTGTACATCATTTGAATAAAATTTCGGCTTTCTTCGGAGTGCTTGCCCATCAAGTTCAACACCCAAATAACCATAAAATATTTTTGCGCATCTGAATATGTGTACATATTTAGGTTAATATACATTTTCAAATGTATACAAAATAAATATATTTTATTTGCTTTTTTTCAATTCAACAGTGGTGTGCAACGAAATAGAAGCACCTATGAAAAATAACATGAGAACATGCTTCAGATCCAATATTTTTAATGAATTTCTTAATTTTTTTTATATTTATAATTCAAAAATATAGTGAATGGATTTTTTAAAGTATTTTATTTTTATTTCAATTTTTTTTTATAAAGGGTGTTTTTTACAGAGGTATAGAACTTTAAGTTGGCATTACTTTTCAAGATGGCGACCGATTTAACAGCTGTCAAGTGATTTATTCTCAGTTTGGTTTGGCAATTCATCATGCATAGACTCAAGTAAGTCGTAGATTCGTCGAATGGTTCCAAAACTATATTACCGTTGTTCCTGATTTTCATAAGCGAATTTTGTTTAGCGATGAAGCGCACTTCTGGTTGAATGGCTACGTCAACAAACAAAACTGCCGCATTTGGAGTGAAGGTAATCCTCAAGTGTATGTTGAAACACCGTTACATCCAGAAAAACTGACTGTTTGGTGCGCTTTATGGGCTGGTAGAATCATTGGTCCGTACTTTCTCAAAAACGATGGTGGCCAGAATGTTACAGTCAGTGGTGATCGGTATAGAGCCTAACTTTTTTTTTTACTAACTCTTTCATTCCTGAATTGAATAACCATGATGTTCAGGAGATGCGGTTTCAACAAGACGGCGCAACATGTCACACAGCTCGTGCCACAATAGATTTATTGAAAGACACGTTTGGTGACCGCCTAATTTCACGTTTTGGACCTGTGAATTGGCCTCCAAGATCTTGTGATTTAACACCGCTAGACTACTTTCTGTGGGGCTATGTAAAGTCATTGGTCTATGCGGATAAGCCACAAACGCTTGACCATTTGGAAGACAACATTCGCCGTGCTATTGCCGTGATATACGGCCATAAATGTTGGAGTGATCGAAAATTGGACGTCCAGATTGGAGTACATCCGCGCCAGCCGTGGCGGTCATATGCCAGAAATCATATTTAAAATGTAATGCCACAAGATTATCTTTCGGATAAATAAAATTCATGTCAATCGAATAATCCATCGTTGTTTTATTGCAACTTAAAGTTCTATACCTCTATAAAAAACACCCTTTATAAATATAATACAATAAAAGAAAATTTAATGAAATGAAGCAAATTCAAATAATATAATTAAAAATTAAATTAAATAATACAAAAGAAAATGAAATTAAATTAAAATAAAAAAATATTTTAATTTTAAATAAATTAAAATATAAAAAAAAAATTTATTACGTAAAAGAAGATAAAATAAAATAATTTAAGTTATATTTAAAAGAAATAATGAAAAAAACATAGTAAAAGAAACAAACAAAAATTAAAATTATAAAAATAATTTAAAAAAATTAAAAATAAGCTAAAATAAGATAAAATAATGAAACTAAGTATAAAAAAAAGAATAAAGAAATAAGAAAGAACGGCTGTATTCGGTCATGCCGAAGTCTTTATACCTTTCATGAAAATATCAAATTGCAAAGTAAGATTTTGAAAGAGGAAAACAAATTTAATATGCTTTACTGATGAAATTTTTACCCAAAACTTCATATCTGAACAAATCGGTTGTATGGGGGCTACATGTTATAGTATTCCGATTTCGATGATTTTCAGTACTAACAGACATTCATAAAATGTGTGTGCATTAGATCAAATTTCCTGCTTCTTGATGCTTTTTTGGCGGAATTTTGACCCAAAACCTCATCTCTGAACAAATCAGTTGTATAGGGGCTATATGTTGTAGTATTCCGATTTCGATGATTTTCAGTATCAATGAATTGCACATTATGTAGGTGTAGTATACCAACTTTGTTTTAGTTCTTTTTTTAACTAAACAGGTTAGGTGTTAACCTAAACAGGTTATTTTTTTTTAATAATCTGGCCGGTTCCGACAAATTCGTTTCAACGTTTAGGTGCATCTTACTACCAAGTTTGGTTGAAATATCTCAAAAATTGAGGGTCTAATTTACTAACTCAACTCAGCTCGTCATTCTGATACGATCGGTATAAATTTCGGTGGGCCCATCTCTTCTCTTTCTCTTACTTACATATTTCGGACCAAAGTTAATATACTATTTCCTGTGCATGAAAGGTATAAAAAACTAAAGTACAAATAGTAAGAGATACTTTTTTCAATAGCTTTTTTTTGACAGATCACTCGTGAGTCCTGTCCAGCTGTCATGTTATTTTTGTTTTTGTACGCGAAGTTTAAAAAAGTAGGGAAACTCGAAATGGATCACCCGTTATGATAAACTAAGGTACAAATAGTAAAATCAATTTCAATAAAATCATTAAAAAAAATTAATGAAAATAAAATTAAATGAAACAATGATAACATAAAAAAATTTAAAGAAAATAAAAAAATTAAATTAAATAAATTAAGATTTTAAATATATTAGAAAAAGAAAACAAAGAAAAATAGTATAATTAGTAAATTAAATTTAAAATAAAATAAATTAAATCGAACTGAGAAAAGCGAAATAATTATATTGAAAAAAAGTTTCAATGAAACAAAACTCTTTTTAATTAATCATAAAAATAAATAAATAAAACAAATTAAATTATTTAAACAAAATCCAAAAAAAAATTATTTTTATTTCACATTATTATTTTGCAAAAATTTTCCCTGCCATCAACCTCCTTCCCAGGCCCAGCACTGTATGCCTGGTAAGTATGTATGTAGAAACACTGTTTTCAGCGTGCGCGTGCTTTCATTGGCAATAATTGCCCACTACAAGTCGAAAGAATGTTTAATGGTTCACTTTTTTCTTAAAACGATTTTGGAATTTTTTCTTTTCTTATTTTTTTTTTCATTTTTTCTTTGTTTAGCCACACTGCACACTTATTGTTTATACTAAAAGTTATTTTAATGCGGTAGTTGCAAGCTCTTTTTTGTTTTTTTTTTATAGCCACCCGTTGAGTATATGTAGCCAATGTACTCGTATGTATGTCTGGTATTTTCTTGGATTTTCAGCAACTTTTCATCTTTCACCCATTTGTTGACGCCACATGAGCTCGCGCTGCTTTTACAGTTTAATATCTCAATATAACGGTTTTTAATACAATTTTACATACCACATGTATGTTTATTATTTGTGTTAAAAGTGCTAATAATGACTTTGTATAATACAATATTTTTTTAGTTTAAAATGTAAGTATTTTGGGAAATCAATTGAGCAGTGAGGCTTTTTAAATATATTCTTGTATTGATGTGTGTGTGTATGAGGTTAGCTGCGCTGATTGTATATTTTAAGGTCCTCCTTGGGAATCATCTACAATTTACATTTTTATTGCTGACATTGAAAGATTTTTTTTTTTTTTGAAGTGAATTCAAATTCATCATCACTCGAATTTTATTACTTTTTGGTATTTTTATGGTGACGTATAACCATTTAAAAGGAAAATACCTTCTTATGGCGGAAAATTATAATTTTTTAAAATTTTTTTTATTTTCAAAATATCGAAATTCTCAAAAGAAAAAAACCCTTCAAATAAAAGACTTTTAACTACTAATCAAATGCAATTAAAAGTCTAAAATTCTATTTTTTTTTCAGTAGAACTTCGGAACACCCTTTTTTTGGTCTGAAGATCTCACAGTTCCCAAATAATTTGGAAACAAGTTGCCAAATTGTTAATCCTTGCTCGGATGCATAACTGAATTGTTTCAATTATGGCGAAAAGATAAACTAAATAAGCCATTTCCTAAAGCCATCGACAGAATTTACAACGAAGGAAAGCATTTTTACTTCAACAATGGAATAGTCAAGCTTTTGAGTAAACTACTGAGAAAATTTTACTTGGAGGTCTTAAGGGGTATTCTAGTCTGGAATTTTGGAAAATTCGATTTTTTTTTACATATTTTTACAGTTTAACTATTTAAAAATATATCTGTAAGAGGATTTTTTAAATATCAAATTATTTTCGGAGATACAGGTATTTTTCTGACGGCGGCAACCATATCGGCTCGGCCTTTACGCGGAACTTTAAACGCGTTGTTCTCGAAAATGTCTTGTTCAAAACGATACCCACGATTTCTCAATTTCTACTGCACCGATTTACTTGAAATTTTTGGAGAGTCATCTTTATAGACTTCTCTATGTCTCTATGTCTATGCTCATAAGCAAATTGCAATTTTAAGTATTTTTAAAAATTCGAAAAGTCCAAAAAAAAACGGTAAAAATTTTTTTTTACAAAAAGTCGCCATTTTGTAAAAAAAAATTTCGACTTTTTCGTAAGTCCAGGCATTGCGACATTCCTCTAAATTAATAATCCTTTTTTCATATTGCTAGAAAGGCTGAAATTGTGGTTATGGTCACGTTACAATTTTTCACGACCCCCCACTTCATCTGATGTTAATTCGTTATTGTTTTAATTTTTTTTTTTTTTTGTATTTTTCTCAAGGCAATAAATAACATAAAAAGATGGATAGTAAAAATATTGATTACTTTCTTTTCACAGAGCTTCAAAGATTACCTACATTTCATCCCTCTAGACTAGAATACCCCCTTAAAATAAATATTTATGCAAAGCTTTTTCACAAAAAAAAAAGATTTTGAAAAAATGTTTATAAACATTTATGGAAATTTTTATTAAATTTCAATTTGAAAACTTCATAAAATTTCGTTATAAAATAATTCTATAAAATTATTGTTAAAATTAATTTTGAATTTTCCAACTAATCGTTAGCTAAATAAATGCAAAATTTAAATGTAAACAAAATCATATTTGAAGAGCGAATAATTGGGATTTATTTACTAGAAGACAAAATCAACGCAACAAACATACTTCCTACTGCACCAATAATCAAAGTAAATGCGGCGTATAAAAGTGTTTCAAAAGGGAAATAAATTTTTCTTTAACAAATGTAATGTAAACTATAAAAATATCAAAGGCTGATATTATGTCGAATTTATTTTTGTGCGAATATATTTTTACATACATTTATCTGCGTATGTACGTACATTTGAGAGATATTAAATGTGATTTAAGAGTGAAAAAAATTTAAAAAATTCTTATTTTGCTAATAATTTGTTTTTAATTAAATTTTGAAGTTTGTTAAAAAAAAATTTGAATTTTTACAACACAAAAATTTTTTTATTTATTATTTTTTAATTTTTAATTTTTTCATTTTTTTTCTTTTTTCTTTGAATTCATTTGAATAAATTTTTTTTTGTTAACTTTTTTTTTATTGAATAGCAATCAGCATACATATCGGTTCAACAAATATAATTTGAATGGAATCTACTGCACTGTTGCGATAATTAGCGGAAATGAGCTGAACTGAGGGGGCAGTCACTCAAATTGTATTATTCAATAGAATACAATAAATAGCTAATTGTAGTTGCTTTTGCCTAATATTTATATAATTTTGCTAAAAATTGCTCAGCATGTGGAGCTACTAATTGTATTCAACAGATATATTTTACTGTTATTTCGCAGTTTTTAATGTTTATTTCTCACATTTTTATTGTTTATTGATAATTATTAATGCATGATGGGAAAACGTAAATTTATTTGCTAATATTCACATGGTAAAACGCAATTGTATTTAACAGTATATTTTCGTTAACCTAATTGTGAGTGTTTCTCTGTGAAAAGTTCAGAAAAGCTTAAAAGATTAAAAAAATATGAATAGAAATTAAATGAAATTAAATTAAATTAAATTAGGTAAAAAGAAAATTAAATTAAATAAAAATGAATAATAATAAAAAGAAAGTGGAATAAAACAAAATAAAGTAAATGAAATAAAATAAAATAAAATCCAATCTAAATGTTTAAAAAATAAAATAAAGCAAAATAAAATAAAATTAATGAATGTCAAATATAATAAAATTAAAAAGTAAATAAAATAAAACGAATATAATGAGGTAAATAAAATAAAATAAATAAAATTACAATAAAATTAAATTAACTAAGGAAAAACTAAAAATAAAAATGAAAAAAATGAAATGAAGCGAAATAAAATTAAATTACTTCCAAAAAAATAAATGAAATAGAATAAACTTAAATAAAACAATATTAAATAAAGTAAAATAAAATAAAATTAAAATAAAAAAGTATAAAAAAGTAAAATAAAAGTAAATAAAATAAAATAAAACAAATAAAGTAAATCAAATTAAATCAAATTAAATTAAATAAAATTAAATTAAATTAAATTAAATTAACTTAAATTAAATTAAATTAAATTAAATTAAATTAAATTGAATAAAACAAATAAAGTAAATTAAATTATATTAAATTAAATTAAATTAAATTAAACAAATTGAATTAAATAAAAATAAAAATAAAAATAAAAATAAAAATAAAAACAGAAATAAAAATAAAAATAAAAATTAAAATAAAAAAATAAATAAAATAAAATGAAATAAAATAAAATAAAATAAAATAAAATAAAATAAAATAAAGTAAAATAAAATAAATTTAAAAAAAATTGGAAAAGAAAATTGAAAAAATGAAAACAAAATGGAAAAAAAAATAATACAAAATAAAATTAGGTAAAATAGAGTATAATAAAGCAAAGTGAGATAAAATAAAATAAATTAATCACAATAAAAAAATAAATTTAAATTAAGTTATATTAAATAAAAAGAATAAAATAAATCAAAATAGAATAAAATCAAATTAATCCAAATAAATAAATAACATGAAATTAAATACAGTCGAATCCGGATATAGTGAACCCCCGCACATCGTGAACACATCGATATAGTGAACACCGAAATTTTTACATGGAATGTTACCAAATAGTGAACAATCGAGACTGGAAATAGTAAACTTTATACGTAACAGCAAGAATAAATTTACAAACTTAAACAAAAATTAAAACCAGAAATGAAGTCGCCGAAATTCACCGAAATTGATCCTTTTATATTTAATACCAGAATAACTGCGTCTAAAGAAAACTGCGATAAAAAATCTGACCAGTTACTGGGGAAATGCATAGGAAAAAGGCAATAAAATTACACGCTGACTTTCAAGAAGTTGAGGGTAGCTTTCATGCCAGCCACGGGCTGCTATCTGGATTTAAATCTCGCTTTGGAATCCGATTACTGAAAGTGTGCGGCAAGAAATTATCATCAGTTACCTAGGCAACAGATCCCTCTAAACACAAACTCAAAAATATTATAATATATATGCAGACGAGAAATGTTTGTTTTAGAAAATGCTTCCCGAAAAAAAACGTATGTCAGCCAAACCGAAAAAACAGCTGCGGGGAGAAAATCAGAAAAGACCAGAATTACTTTTCTTGCATGTACAAACGCAACTGGACAGCAAAAAGTTAAACAATTAGTAATTGGGCATGCCAAAAAACCGCGCTCTTATAAGACGCATGACCTGTAGACTACCGGAACTCTAAGAGTGCATGGATGACTGCAAACATTTTCAAAGAATGGTTTTACCATTGCTTCGTCCTTCAGGTACATGAATATTGCAATTTAAGCACCTTACCGTTTTACCTGTATTTATTCCTTTTTAATTGTTATTAGGTTCAAACAGTCAATTCGTAAATTCGTCTAAAGATATTGCAGGAAAAAAATGTAAAGAAGTTCACGATATACAGGGTCTGCAGCAACTTGTAATCTCGGAGGTAATTTTTCACCCTCTAGACATTCTCCTGTTAACTTAGTTTTTACGTATTTTATTTGTTTCAGGAAACCTACGCCGAAAATGATATTGAAAAGTGGAATATTATCGATAGTGACGAACCAATTGATTTAGAAAAACATGCCGACTGACACCGAAGAATCTGATGATGACGGCCAACGCGAAGAACACATCGGAAATCTTATAAAAACTACAGAAGCTATTAAAAGCTTCAATAAAGCTATCGCATGGGCTGAAGCCAACAGCATTTTATTGAATTCTTTCAATAAACATTCATAAATTTATGAATAATAAATTTTGCATTTTCCTAAGTAAAAAAATTTATTCCAATGATCTGTTGTGCTTACATCCATCCACAAACATGAATATTGTGTAAATAAAATAAGTTTTCGAATAAAAAATGGCAACCCTAAATATTGTGAACAGGCCAGGCAAAAATTAGTTCACTATATCCAGATTCGACTGTAAAGCAAAAATAAAAAATAATTAAAAAATTAAAAAATTAAAAAAGCAAATTAAAATTAATTAAAGCAATACTAAATTAAATTAAATAGAACAAAATAAAAAGTAGAATAGGAAAAAAATAAAAAAATTAAATTACATTAAATAGAATAAAATAATATAAAATAAAACAAAATTAAAGTTATATAATGATATTGTAGTTGGTATTGAAGATGGTTCGTAGATCGATGAAAGTTACAACGACTTCCTGCCATATATATACATACATATAACCACCAAGTTCTCATAATTCCAAATTTAAAACATATTTCTCACACCTACCTTTTGGTCCCGGGTTCAGGAGAGCACTGTTCCACAAGTCACCCCATTGAAATACTGAAATGAAAAAAAAACAAAATCGTTTATATATTGCGTTTTTTTTTTTAATTTTCAGCTAATCTTTCATCTTGAGTATGAGTAATCAAAAAATCCATCATTAAATAAAATACTTATATTTGTATATTTTCATATATGTATGTATATATTAAATCATGTTTATCAGTAAATGCCACTAATACAATGCGCAGTTATTCGCTTTTCTGCAATAATAAATTCACTTGTAATTTAATCGCTCCAAATGCTCCACTTGTATCGTAAAGATCAAGTGATCCCCATGCATTCGTCTTTATACCGCCAGACAGCTAAATAAACAAATAAAGGCGCCTATGGAGGGAGACCGCCCAATAAATAATAATAAATAATAATAACATCATCCATATCAATTTCTAATTCAATATACTTTGCTTTCACAAGCATACAATTGTAATTAACACTTTATTATTGTTATTAACTACGATTATCTATCATTATTTTCATAAGCTACTAAGCCACTATCGATTGTATTCTTCTTAGCAGCGAGCAAGTGATCACACGCAAAGTGTAAATGAAAGCAAAATGGAAAGGAAATATTTTGTTTATTTTCACTACTATTTATGCGCACGCGCAAATTAACAAAGGCAAAATTTATGCATGCTGGTAGTTGTTGTTGGCAGTATAACGTTGCTGATATACAAGTAGGTATGTGTGTATATTCACATATATGATTACAATTGAAATGTACATTAAGTTATTTTACCATTTTGTAAGTGTATTTTCCGTAGCAATTTTTTTCAATTTAAATAAATAAAATTAAATTAAATTAAAAAAAAATTGAAATAAAGTAAAATAAAATAATAATAATAATAATAATTAAATATAATTCAGTAAAATATTCTGAAATAAAATAATAGAAAAATTCCGAATAAAATAAAATTAAATTAAATTAAATGAAAATGGAATAAGAAAAGGAATTAAAATATAGTAAAATAAAATTAAAATTAAATAAAATAATATAAATTAAAATAAAATATAATAAAAAACTAACAAATAAAAATAAAATACAATTTCAAAATATAGAATGATATAAAATAAAATGTAGCGAAATAAAATTTAAAAAATAAATTAAAATAAAATAAAAAAAATAAAACATAATTAAAAAAATAAATAAATAAAAAACTTAAATATATTGTGACGGAAATCCCAAATACGAAGTACAGACAAAAGGAGTAGCAGTGTGACGATATTTCCAAATAAAAAGGACAGATAAAAAGGAGCGGCAGTATGATGAAAAATCCCCGTACTAAGGACAGACGAAAAGAGCGGTAACAACTCATACAAGTACACGAGTTAGCGCATGAACGAAATGTTGGGACTCTCGTTAGGGGCAAACGGAGCGGCTGTAGCTATCTCAGGCAAAGGCATATTCAGCCTATTCTTCAGCGCGTGAACATAATGTTTGGGTCAACTACAGGTATAAAAAGAGCGGCAGCCGCTATCACACGAAGAGACGAGTAGAAAACGCAGTGGAGTTAACATTGCTAAGAGCTGTATGTGTTTTAGAAACGGATAACTTATGTCATGTAGAAATATATGCGTGTTATAAAGAATTGTAAAATAAGCCATTGTGTATAGAGAATAATTGTAATTATTGAGAACGAAATAAACGTTGAGTAAATTCCTGACAATTAAGAGCCCAAACGAAGAAATCTTGGGAGTTTTATTTAGTAATCTAGTGATCGGACACGAAGGATTTGGGAAATCATCGAGTGTAGCTACGAAAAAACGTTACAATATTAATAAAAATTAAATTCCAGACAATAAAATGAAAAGGAAATAAAATGATATATAGAAAAAATAAAATAAAATAAAATACAGTAAAATTAAATTAAATGAATTAACATAAAATTAAATTAAAAAAACTTAATTAAGAAAAATTAAATACAAAGCAAAAAAAATAAAATAAAATAACATAATTTAAGAGGTTAGGCCACTCTAGAGGGCCACAAAATAAAACTTTTTTGAGATTTTTTCGAGAAAGCTATTGAAAAAAGATATTTATTATACATATAATTAACTATTTTCTATGAAAAATTAATTTAAAAATGGCGGCTATACAGCGTTCTCCCCAGGATGTCTCTATTTTTTCGGGAACCATGGCCGGACACACAGCTCGTGTAATTTTTTTGTTTTTCATCAGTTGTTAAACGGTTTTCGCTTGTAAATAGCAACAGCTACAGAAGTACATAGGAGTTTTTCTATATATGCATTTTTGACAAAATGGCGGGTCTCTTAAGGAAAAAGTAACATTTTAGCCTAAAATTTTCTCAGAAATTTTTTAATAAAAAAAACTATGCAAGATAACAAAAAATCCTAAGTACTTCTGTAGATAATATATTTCTGAGATGAATACGTTTAAGAATTGAGTATGCCTTACTGACTGAAACAGACGCTTCAACTAGAGAACGAAAATGGGGCATTTAGAAATTTTTATCTATTATAATCTGTCGACATATCATTTTTGAGACCATAATGTATAATTTGAAAGAAAAAAATCCATTCACCGAAAATTCTAGAGTAGCCTAACCCCTTAAAAAAAATTAAAAAAAATAAAACAAAATACAATAGAAAAATAAAAAATTAAATATTTAAAATGGAAAAAAAATTGAATTAGAAAAATAAATATATTAATAAAAATTAAAAAATAGCAATAAAATAAAATAAAATTAAAATAAAATAATATAACTGAAAATTAAATTAATTAATTAATTAAATTAAATACAAAATAACTAAAATGAAATAAAACAAAGCAAAAAAAATAAAATAAAATAAAGGAAAACTAAATGTAATAAAAAATAAAATAAAGTAAAAAATGAAATGGAATAAAAATAAATAAAATAAAATAAATTGTTATAAAAAAAGTAAATTAAATTATATTAAATGAAAATAAAGTAAAATAAATAAAAAGAGAAATAAAACAAAATTAAATTTAATGAAAAAAGGAATAAAATACAATAATAACGTAACATTTAAAACTAAATACAAGTACGATGCTATAAAATAAAATTAAAATAAATAAATAAAACAAAACAAAATAAAGTATTGTAACATAAAATAAAATGAAAAAAAAATTTTATTTAATTTTTCACAAAATCAAATAAAAAATCTTTGATAAGGCACTCATTACCAAAAACAACAGATAGGATTGCTATTTTACGAAGAAGAAGAAATGGATAGTGGGTGGGTGAGTTCATAATTTTTTTTTTTTTTTGCAATGATATTAATTAGTTTTTTAGAAATAATAGTCTCTTCTAAATACATATATTTCATACAACTGAGAGATGATGTAAATTGGTATTTTTGTTATTATTATTATTATTATTATTATTATTTTCTTTCCTAGAAAGTGCACTAAATATATTTACTTTTTTACCACCCTATCAATGTCTTTGACAATTGCTTCAATTGAATTTCCAGTTAGTTACCAAATGAAGTAGACAAAGAGAAATTTTTGCACAGATTGCGTACATATTAATTAATTCCACAGTATTTTCAGCTTCCTTGAATACCTTTATGAAATGAAACTCGTTTATAACACATGCATATATACATATGTATGTATGTATGTATACACAAAACTTCCATAATTAGCACAAAAATTTCTGAATTTAATATAACTTTTTTTTTGGTATGTTAATTAGCGTTTTATAAATATGAGTCAAGACAATGTACAGTGGCTCGCGGCTTCTTCCATAAAGATTAAACTTGTCAGAACGATCGAACAGCGAGAATTGGTTATAAATAATTTCAAAAATGGAAAATCGCAGCGAAAAATTGCTGAGATAATTAATTTAAGTAGTGCGGCAGTTCAAACTATAACTGAGCCTTTCGTAGATGAAAATCTTATACAAAATAAAAGCTGAAATGCAACAAATAAAATTTTCTACGAATGTAAGGAACATTTAATTGTAGGAAAAATTAAAGTAAATCTCAGACTGTTAGCTCTAAAATTAAGCACAGAGGTTCAGGAGGAACTAGATAAATAATTTTGTGCTAAAACTGTACGCCTTCAATGGCCGAGTACCTGAAAGGAGCCTTTCGTTAGCAAAAAAAAAAAAAAACCTAAGCCGATTTGCCTTTGTCAGGCAACCGGAACACAGTACATTTTGCTGACAAATCAAAGTTTAACCTTTTCGGCTCATAAAGAAAGACTAACGTGCGGCAAAAATCCAATCCTCAGCTTCTCAGATATAACATCAGGCCAACTGTTAAACCTGATAGCGGCAGTGTTATGGTATAGGCATATATGTCTGCAGCCGGCGTGGGAAATCTAGTCTCTGTTGAGGGTAGTATTATGTATAAAGCGTTGTACATTAATATATTAAAAGAAAATTTACACCAAAGTGCCGAGAAACTTGGCATATGGCGAAATTTCCGGTATTATCAGTATTATGGCTAATACGGAATTGTCCACATGTAGTGAATTGATCGGCCCAGTCACCCGACATAAACCAGATCGAGATTTTATGGTCTTTATTAGAAAATAACATCCGCAAAAAACGCATAAATAATAAGGAAGAACTAAAAAGTGTAATTTCAGAAGATCGGAACAAAATTGGACCAGAAAGTACAAGAAGAACTATTGAGTCCATGCCAGCTAGACTAAAAGCTGTATTAAAATCTAACGGATATCGAACTACTAAATATTAAACAAGTTTTAATTAAATCGATTAATTTATTTTTAATAAAAAGTACACTGCATGAAATAAGCTGTGCTATAAAGGGTGATCCAAGTAGCTTTTTTTTTTTGACGGATCACGCGTGAGTCGTATCGTGTCACTTTTATTGTTATTCAGTATTTTTGGGCATTTTATCATAGAAAGAACAACGTTGACAAATCATTAAACTTTATTACGAAAATTAACGTTCTGTAAAGAATGTGTTTCGCATGCTTCGCTCAACTTATGGTCAGCATAATCGGTCTACTGAGCGTACTATTCGCAACACATCACCCATCTTGAGACCCAACATTCATTATTGAATAATATTCGATCGATTAGACCACGTCCAGCACGCAGTGAAGAAAATATAGCGGCCGTAGCTGAGAGTGTACGCGAAAACCGTGGAGAGTCGATTCGACGCCGTTCGCAGCAACTCGGACTGACGTATGGAACGACTTGGCGCATTTTACGTCGGGATCTTAAATTGAAAGCGTACAAAATGCAGCTTATGCAAGAACTGAAGCCGCTCGACATTCCCAAGCGAAATCGCTTCGCTCTATGGGCTCTTGAAAAGTTCCAAGAAGATCCGACGTTTTTGAGCCAAATTTTGGTCAGCGATGAGGCCCATTTCTGGCTCAATGGTTATGTAAACAAGCAAAATTGCCGCATTTGGGACGAGGAGCAACCTGGAGAGAGAGAGAGATTCAAGAGTTGACATTTCAGTCAAGTTTGTGGGCCGGTGGAATCATCGGTCCATATTTCTTCAAAAATTTTGGTGGTGAGAACGTAACCGTCAATGGCGACCGTTATATCGCCATGATAACCGACTCTTTGATATCTGAAATTGAAGCTCGTGTTCTCCGCGACATTTGGTTTCAACAAGACGGCGCCACTTCCCACATATCGCATAAATCAATGGATTTATTGAGAGAACACTTCGGTGAGCAGATAATTTCACATTTTGGGCCGGTCAATTGGCCACAATATGTAAAGTCTAAAGTCTGTGCGGACAATTCCGTTTCGATTCAGGCCTTGGAGCAACACATCACGCGTGTCATTCGCCAGTTACCAGTCGAAATGCTCGAACGAGGCATCGAAAATTGGACTCAACGGATGGACCATCTGAGACGTAGCCGCGGCCAACATTTGAAAAAGATAATCTTCGAAAAAATAAATGCCAAAGAATGTTCTTTCGAATGATATTTTTTCTGTGTTTTTTTCTTTCAAAAATTAGGGAAACTCTAAATAGTGTTTCCATATTTTATTATAAGTTATTAATTAATAATTAAAAAATAATAAATGGTTTATATTTTATAAACTACACATTCGTATCAACAACTTGAAGTTTAAATAATTTCGATATGTGTTTTTGTTGTCAATATATAGCATTTCAAATTTTATGATTGATCTTGCATGAAATCAGCTGTGAGCCACTGTATACACACGAGTATATACATATGTATGGATATCTGTATGTACATATGTGTGTCATCAATTAAAACGCCCACAACAAAATTCACAAAAAAGACATAAGAAATAATATATTTTTAAAAAGGGAGGTGATATTGAGTTTATTGCAACAAATCGAGCGCTTGACAACGAGTTTTTGAAAAACTTATTTCACATTAAATAAAAAAAAATAAAAAAATTTAAATAAATGAAAATTTGTTTTCATATCTGAGCTTGAACATAAAATAGTTTCCACATATGCAAGTCAAAAAAAAAAAAATTAGTTTATTCGGTAGATAATATGTTATGCACAGCGCGTTGTATGTTCGCTTGAAGTAGCCTCTACGCCACCACGTGCTTGACAAGTGATACACATGTAAACAAAACGTCAAACTATGCCATGGCATTGTCGGACAAAGTCACATAAGCAGCGATACGATACGGAAATTCAACGTATTTCAGCAATGAATCACCAATCTTAACACAAATTCAAAAATAATAAATAGTCACAAGCAATTTTAAACATAAAACTACGATTAAATGCCACTATTTTTGTATAAAAAATATCTATGTTGTCAAGTGAATCACTACGAACTATGCACATAATTTTTATACGATTGTATGTATATGTACCAACGGTAAAAGATATTTCCAACGTTGTTGAACTGCGAAATACACAGCAACAAAACGTTTACACGAAGCGAGTGTACGTACAGAACTGAGCCAGAAAAAAATTAAGTATGTAAACGGCTCAAATGCGAGGGATTTTATGCGACTACTACGACGAGGCAGCGATCAGCGAACAGTGTGAGATAGCATGTGGGAGAGCGAGCGCACAAATGGAGGTGCACAATCTCTGAGCTATGCGGAGATGTGAGAAACTTCCGAAAAATGAAGAGCGTTAAAGGCCAACGGCGAGCGGCAACGCGTATGCGGAAAATGAACTAAATACTCGCGAGCAGACAGACAAAAAGGTGTGAAATACATACATACGTATGTATAGTATTTCTTAGTTTTTAAATACGATTTTATGTATGATAAAGATTTCGTGCTTTTTTGTAATTTAGTTTTAATGATTTTTACTTTTCTCACGTTCTTCTACGCTACGTAACCGAGTCAATGGATCATGGCTGTGCGAATTCGAATTGTCGTCGCAAGGTACTATGTGTACGACTTACATAAATATCTGCCTGCATAAGCAATCGTACGTAGAAATGTTTTTACATACACATGTATTTGAAAACTCGATCGATGACGTCCATTTACGTTTCGCATTTTTTTTCTTTTTTTTTGCCTACATATGTACATATGTACATACATACCGTTTGCTGAAGGTTGTCAAGTTTTATGCCGGCTGTCAGCTGTTTGGTCGCAAGCGTGTGCGCGCGATTTGCTTTGCGTTTATGATTATCGATGGATATACAATGTGCTTAATGCGGATTTTTTTTTTCAAACTTTTTGTCACATTATCAATTTACTGCCATAGCAATGTGGGTGCGTGTGTGACAGTTCTACATTTGTACATGCATACATAAATTTATTAATTGATATTGATTAATTGAAAGATATTTTTTTTTCAATTTACAGGCATTTGCATATCTGTAAAATAAATTATGACAACGAGGAAAAGAGTTCGCGTGTGTGTGTGTGGTTGGCAATCAATTTTAATTAGAATAATATTGAAAACATTTAAAATAAATTCACATTTTCCTATTAAGCAGAAATATCACTTAAGACAACCCGGACAGCCTTGAGGTTGTAATAATTGCCAACAAGTCAACTCCTTTTTGAAGGACAGTCTCGGCACATGTAGAAAATATTAAATGGTTCCGTGTGCAGAAATCATATTAAACTAAGAAAGAATGATAGAAGCGAGAGAGCTGCAACAAACTATTAACTATATGCGAAAGGCTCCTGGCTACAGTGCCTAAATACAGAGAGATTTCAGGGAAATGTATGACCAACGACGGTCATAACTGCGGTTATTTCTACATAATACGTGTGCAGCATATCTCTATCCTGTATAAAATAACTGTTCAGATCGGCATTTACCAGTATGCCTAATAGCAGGCGGCTGTTCTTTCTTTTAAAGAGCAGAACTCATCTGGGGAATGAAAGCTCCAGTTTCTGAGACCTAAAAGTGTTTTTCTTACTGTGTTCAGGGTGGCGCTATCAGCAATTTGATAGTAAATAAAGATATATTGGCATTTAATGACTTTAAGGAACATTGTCGTTCATGAGGGACACTTTTAGGGTTTACTTAACTACACTCCAGGAATTAGACTGAGGCAGGAAATGATTTCTTTACCCAGCAGAAATAGAATATCCTTCTGGCGCAAAAGTTTAGAACTAGAATATCCTTCTGATGTAAAAATTCTGAAGTGGAATCTCCTTCTAGTGTGAAAATTCAGAAGTGAAATATTTTTCTAATGTGAAAATTCAGAAGTGGAATCTGTTTCTGGTGTGAATATTCAAAAGTATAATATTTTTGTGGTGCATAAGAATTAGAAATGGAATATTATTTCTTAAAATCCCAAATATTTCTTGTGTAAAAAATGAGAAATTGAATATTTTTCTGGTTTAAAAAATCAGTAGTGGAATATCTTTGTGGCGTAAAAATGCAGAAATGGAATATCCTTCTGGTGAAAAAGTTTAAAACTGGAATATCCTTCTGATATAAAAATTCTGTAGTGGAATCTATTTATGGTGTGAAAATGCAGAAGTGGAAAATTTTTCTAATGAGAGAAGTCAGAAGTGGAATATTTTTGAAATCATCACAATGTGTAAAAATGCAAAAGTTGAACTTTCTTTTGATATGAAAAATCAGAATTTGAATATACTTCTCGGGTAAAAGTTCATATGTTAAAATGTCAAAAGTGGAATATCCTTTTAATGGGAAAAATCAGAAGTGGAACAGCTTTCTGGTGTATAAATTCAGATGTGGAATATTTTTGTGGTGCATAGGAATTAGAAGTGGAATGGCTTTATTGTGCAAAAAGTGGAATCTATTTCTGTAAAAATTTTAAGTTGAAAATTTTTCTAGTTTAAAAAGCAGTAGTGAGTAAAAATTCAAAAATGGAACTTATTTCTGATATGAAAAATCAGAATTAGAATATCCTTTTGGGGTAAAAGTTCAAATGTTAAAATGTCAAAATTGGAATATCCTTTTAATATGAAAAATCAGGAGTGGAATAGCTTCTGGTGTAAAAATTCAGTATTTTTGTAATACATAAATATCAGAAATGGAATGATATTTATTAAAATCCCAGTTACCCAGGGTCATCACAGATTGTGGAACAGCTTGAATTAATAAAACGCTTAAAAATATTAACCACCCTCCGCCATACTTTGTAAAGAAAATTAAAACTACTTCAAGAAATGCATTTATATTGAGAGGAGGAGAATACGCAGCCTATGCATAAATTAATCCCGGATGATAGGACCTCGTTCGACCCCTGTTTTAACAAATAGAGTGCTTAACGAAGAGCCAGCAGCTAGAAGAAGATTCGTATTATTTTCGGTATATTTATTGCATTGTCAACCAGCTAAATCTAAGATTCCCGCTCCTCCTGCAATAGCAGCATTTGTAAAATGTGTTAATAACTATAAATTTATTTCCGTTTATATGTTTAAGTACTCCAGTAACTATGTAAATATGCGGCTCTTATATCACATAATTATCCAATTGCTCTATTAAAATCATTTCTCTTTAATTGCATTTATAATTAAATATTTGCACGCTTCATTAAACAAGTTGTTTTTTTTAGAACAAAAAAAATTATTTCAACGATTTGTATGTATTATGAAAACTTTGCTTCGCTATACACAAGCAAATGTGAATATGCCGTAGTGACTAGACTAAAACTCGAACTATGAATAATTAAGTGTTTGCAATAATTACAAACATATACTATGTACATATATATATGTACTTTAACAAGCAGTAAGCAAATATTCCAGGTTATTTACACGTGTCGAAAAAATAAATGACAACATCAGTAAGTGCAAAATGCATGGAAACGTTGACAAGTGCAAGTAAATGCAAGTATGTACGAGTATATGTATGAATATGCAGTTTTTGAAAAAAAAAATGTAATAATAGTTCATAAATATATTTGTGTACATGTAGATTAGCTTGTCAGTAAGCAAGTTTTTTTTTTTGCTGATATCACGCTCTAGAATGCGGCTATTATCTCACAATATTTGCTGTCGCTTCACTACGCTGGATATATAAAGGTAAACATTTTTGTTGAGCTTCATTGTGATTATTAAGACAATAGTCAAGTAGTTTAGAAAACGCCATACAGCCATGTTAATGCGGAGAAAAGTGTGAGGATAAAAATTCCAATCTAATCGGAAATTGCAACCTCTAATTAGCAGTGAAAGCGCATTTTGGAAATTTTAGAAATAGAAAAAATACTAACTACGCATTAATGATATTAATAATGGAAGTGGTTGTCTGTGCTCGTTGCTTTAGGTGCGGTTTGTTGGCAATTTTAATATCCACTTCTCTTTCTATAAAATATTTGTATAAGAAAGTATGATTTTTTTTTGTTTTCGTTTCGAAGAACTATCAGGTCTGAGTTGATTTGGTTTTGTGTTTTTCCGACAGGGTGGATACTAGATTTATATCGGAACGAATTTCCGTCATCCCTTGTCAAATTTGGTTTAGTAACACACCGGTTTCGTTCTCGAACGAAACCAAACACTGAAGATGGCGGTTTGCCGAAACCGGTGTGTTACTAAACCCAATTTGACAAGGGATGACGGAAATTCGTTCCAACTATCAGGTCACTTGAAAGACTGTTCAACTATACTTAAAACTTCTAATAATGTTCATTTATTCATTTAAGGATTACAAAATTTGTTTTTATTCACAAAAATAACCCAGAGACGCAGAAAAACTACAGTAATATCAATTTTTTCTATAACCTACTCCTTCTACGCTCATTAATTTCATTTAAATTTACTCTTATTTTATTTTGTTTTTTCTTCATTTCATCTTTATTTTTATTTGATTTATTTTTCTATTTAACTTAACTTCGTTTTATTTTTCTTGATTTTATTTTATTTTATTTTTGTTTTTTTCATTAATTTTTATTTTTTATTTTTTTATTTATTTTATTTTATATTTTTAATAGTATTTTATTTTCTTTTAATATATTCATTTTAATGTATTTTTTTTCGTTATTTTATTTAATTTTTTTAATTTGTTGTTTTTGTATTTATTTTATTTATTTTTAATAGTATTTTATTTTCTTTTAATATATTTAATTTTTTTTTTAATTTTTTTTTTAAATTTTTTTTTAATTTTTATTGTTTTTATTTTAATTTTATTCAATTTTATTTTATTTTATCTATTTTATTTCATATTATTTTATTTTATTATATATAATTTTATTTTATTTTTTTTTTTAATTTAATTTATTTTATTTTATTTTATTCTATTCTATTTTACTTTATTCTTCTATATTGTTTTAATTTATTTTATTTTGTTTTATTTTACCTCATTTACCTTATTTTATTTTATTTTGTTTTACTTTATTTTATTTTATTTTAATTTAAATTAATTTAAGTTATTTTATTTTCTTTTATTTTATTTATTTTATTTTCTTTTATTTTATTTTATTCTATTTTATTTTATTTTATTTTATATTATTTTATTTTATTTTAGAATTTTTTTGTTATATTTTTATCTTATTTTATTTTATTTGATTTTGCTTTATTTAATTTAATTTAATTTAATTTAATCTATTTTATTTTATTTCGTTTTGTTTTATTTTTTTCTTTTATTATATTTTATTTTATTTTATTTAAATTTATTAATTTTTTTATATTTTTTTATTTTAATTTTATTTTATGTCATTTAATTTGGTTTTATTTCCTTTTTTGTCTTATTATATTATATTATATTACATTATATTTTATTTTTATTTTTTTATTTTTATTTTTCCAATTTTAATTTATATAATTTAATTTAATTTTATTTTATTTTTTTATTTTTATTTTATTCTATTTTATTTTTTTATTTAAGTTATTATTTTTAATTATTTATTTTATTTTTATTTTAATTTTATTTTTATTTTTTTATTTTTATTTTTTATTTAATTTTTTTTTTATTCTTTTTGTTATTTGATTTTTTTTTATTTTTTTTTTTGCAATTTATTTCATTTCATTTTATTTTATTTTATTTTTTATTTTTTGATTTTTTTTTTCTATTTTTTATTTTTTTATATATTTATTTTTTCATTTTACTTTTTATTTTTTTTTGTTTTATTTCATTTTATTTTATTCTATTTTCAGTTTTATTTTTTTTTAATTTTTTTTTAATATTATTGTTCATTCATATGAAAGCTGAGATTGAAAAAATGCTCATTGTCACAATCAATTATAATTAAACACTATAAAATAATGTATGGCTATATATGTAAATACAACAGAAAAGTTGTTTATTTAAAAAAAAAAAATTGTAGTCTACACCGTAAGTGGCAGTGACAGACTCGTACGTAAATCATTAGTTGTCAACAAGTTACGAAAGTGGACAAATAAAAAAAAATTTAAATTAAAAAAAAAATTGTTTAAATACCTTTACTAAAGCAAGAATTAGTGATGAAGGGAAATTGTAAATTCGTATAAATTTCTCTTCTGATTGTTATTTAATATTTTTCCTTTTCTCTTTTAATATTGTTTTATATCACACACTTTATATATCTAAATCGGCAATAATTCTTCACAAACACCAAACTATTTTATTCGAAATATTTTAGGATTTATTTATAAATTTTTTATATTTTTTCAATTCTTTTCACAAACTAAATTTTTAAGCAACTTCAAAGGATATAAACGCCCGCGTTATAATCACAATTAGTTGAAATTTAATTTAATTTTAATTTGCTTTTATTTATTTACAGCATCACGTACCGATCGGTTTTGTTAATCGGTCAGGACTGACCGCAATAAAAGTTTGCATTCTTCCTTTATCCAATCGATCGATCAAGCGCTCAAAAGATATTCAAAAGTTAGCAAGAGTGTGTAAAAGCCAAAACAAAAATACAATAACAACAAAAAATATTAAATATATTAATACATATTATTTCAAAAGCATACATACATACATATGCACAAGTGTTTGAGTATATGTATATAAAAACATTTATAAGAGCTTCCGTAATTATAAACGCTCGAGAGCATAATTTTTATGGCTGCCAATTTTTGGGTGATCTCTGTAAATTTCTCGATACTGCAGGTTGCTTTCAGTTTTGAACTTGACCGAAAAACCGTAACGAGGCGAGCACAAAGCGTGCGCCATTGGCCTCATTTTGCGAGAACATACAGCACCAACCTTTTAGTATTGATTTTTGAGTAGAGAAAATTTCTTTGTTGGCGCTCTCAGTACCGCTGTAGGAACTTGAAATGAAAAGTGTTTCGTGGAATACTAATTTTTTGTTTTAATATTAATACATTTGCATTAATACGTGTGACAGTTTATTAATTTCAATAATTTTTCATGCTTTTTTGATTTTCGTAAATAAAATTATTGCACGAGTAGGCTGTGGCTGTACTGTACTATTTGATTGGCATGTTTATTGCTGAGTTTCAATATTTTTATTAATTAATAGCAATTTCACATTTTGAGATATTTATGTATTTGAGATTTTTTGGGCATTTTGGAACAAACTTAATTTTACCATTTTTTGGTTATATTAATGCGTTTCGTTAAATA
This sequence comes from Neoceratitis asiatica, assembly GCA_030068015.2. Classification (NCBI taxonomy): domain Eukaryota; kingdom Metazoa; phylum Arthropoda; class Insecta; order Diptera; family Tephritidae; genus Neoceratitis; species Neoceratitis asiatica. The sequence continues at coordinate 55,286,521 of CM061526.1, read as the reverse complement.
GCTGAGGCATACTTTAACAGAAATATATGATTTCAAGATAAAAGTGAAATTAGGAAAATAAAATAAAACTTAAAATATTATTTAATAAAATAAAATCAAATAGGATAAGCTCAAATAAAATAAAACTAAATGAAATAATAAATAATAAAAAATGTAAAATAAAATAAAAGGAAAAAAAATTAAATTAAATTTATTTAAGTAAAAAAAAAATTAAACCAAAATAAAATAAGATGAACAGAAAAAAAAGGAAAAGAAAAAATTAATATATAAAAAAAGCAAATATATTTAATGAAAAACAAATAAAATAAACTAAAGAGAAATAAAATAAGATAAAATAAAATGAAAAAATATATAGTAATATTAAAATAAAATAAAATTTAAATCGTCGAAAGTGTCAAATCGCGAAATATAAATGTTAACTCTCGTATTTTTGTTTTTATAAAAGATATATTTGAATATATCACAAACAATGGCTGAACTATCTACCGTATGGTTCTCGAACTATGGTTTATTTGAGCTTCGGCATTTGGAATGATATTTTCGACTTGTCAAATGTTCAGTAAAAGCTTTGCGATTTACAAAATGGTCAATTTTACGCTTGATTATATTTAAAACTTACTTCCACAATGGTGAATCTTTCACCGTAACTGCAAGAAATGTGAAACGCGGGTAAAAAACTCGCCTTCCAGACAGTTTGTGAATCAATTTATGCAGGTTCGTTGCCTGAGAAAAATATTGCTGCTGCAGCGCAAAGTATGCTCGAGCAGCTGTCAATATCAACTCTACGCCTTTCGCAGAAATTAGAAATTTCGCGCACTTCTTAGCGCAGGATTTTATAAAGTTTAATTTGTTCAAGAACTGAAGCTTCATGACTATCCAAAGAATGTGGAGCAGAAGATTAGCATTTTTACCGAAATATCATCATTTTCAATGAGGCTCACCATCACCCGAGCGCCCAAGTTAACAAGTAATCGCTTTTGGCGCTCAGAACACCCAAAAGTAACCATGGAAGAGCCAAAACTTTCTCAACGAGTGACATTTTGGTGGGACATACGGAGTAGCTGTAACGTTAGTCCGTTTTTCCTCGCAAACAAGAAAAAAGCTGCCGTTAGCATCAATGCCGTCCGTTTGAAGAGGATGACATAGACGATGTGTAACTTCAATAGGATGGTGCTTCGTGCGACACAGCCAATGTTACAATCGATATTTTTGAGCACTGTGTACGAGAAACGCATAGATCACCGAAACGGCAAGTCAACTGACCACCTCGAAGCTTCAGCAGAGAACTTATAACATAAGTTATAAGTTCTCTGCTTCAGTTTGACTCCGTTGGACAATTTTTTGTAAGAAGCCATTAAGGATAAGTGTTACGTCAATCATACACGGAAGATTCATGACTTGTAAGATGAAGTCAAAGTCAAACGACAAAATTAGGTCAACCATAAAGGACGACACAAACGAAAATCTCTTGAATAATTGGCCCAACGGGCAGAACAGAATGGGATAGTGAAAGGTTATTCGCGGCAGACATATGAAAGAATTGATTAATTAAATTTAAGAAATTAAATTTAATTAAAAAATTAAATTTAATTAACGAAAAATAATAATAAAAACCAAAATAAAATAATAGTAAAAAAATTAAATTGAGAAAAATTTAAAAAAAATTTAAAAAAATTAAAAATTAAATGTAAAAAATTTGCAGTAATATTAAAATAAAATTAAATTTAAATCAAAAAAATTAATTAAAAGCGAAAAAAGAAAAAAAATTAAATTTAATTAATTAAAAAAAAAAATATAAACCAAAATAAAATAATATGAACAGAAATAAAAGAAAAAAATAAAAGAAAAATAAACAATAAATAAATAAAAAATTAATAAAAAAATTAAAATTATTAAAAAAATGTTAAATAAAAAAAGAATTAGAAGTAAAATAAAATGCAATAGAATAATATAATAATATTTAAAAAAATTAAATTAAATTAATTTAAAAAATGACAAAATAAAAAATGAAATAAAAAAGCTAAAAATAACTATAAAAAAATAAAAGGTAGAGAATCTTACACGTTATAAGATTAGCTTTGCTCTAAAATAAAATAAAGTTAAAATAAAAATAAAAATTAAATTCAATTAAACAAATAAATACATTAATCAATTAATTAAATACACATTAAATTAAATAAAAACTTAGAAAATGATATAAATTAATATGAAATAAAAAAAATTAAAATCAATTAAATGAAATTAAATAAATTCAATAATTTATATATAATAAAATAATAATAAAAATATATAAATTAAAATAAAATAAAACTAAATAAATAATAAATAATAAATAAACAAATAATTTAAAAATAAAATAAAATGTAGGAAAATAAAATAAAAGATACTAAAATAGTAAATAATATGAAATTCAATTATATTAAATTAAATTAAAATAAATTAAATTAAACCAAATTAGAAAGAGGTAATAAAGGTAATAGCCGAAATCCATTTAAACATGCTAATGGGAATGTTTAACACCTGCCTTAAAGCCGGCATCTTCCCAGATGTTTGGAGAAGAGCGTTTTAATAAGTAAAGAGAAGGGAAACCCAGAAATCCCATCAGAATATCGGCCTTTCTGCATGCTTGACACAGCTGACAAACTTCTCGAAAGACTGCTGAAACCACGTATAGAAGAATCAATTACTATATGGTAGATGGTTTATCACCCAGGCAATATGGTTTCAGACCTGGCAGATCAACACTCGGGGAAATTGAGAACGTAATGAAGAGTGTAGAAGTGGCGCATAGAGGATGCCACAATTTCAGAAGAGTTGTTTTACTAGCCACCCTGGGCGTACGGAATGCATTCAAACAGCGCTCAATGTGAAGAATATGATTGAAGCATTAGAAGAAAACTTTAAAATACTTACATATCTCAACGTAATGATGAAAAGTTATTTGAAAGACAGGCTTATTTACTGGTCGCAGAAAAGTCGTCTAAAATAACAGTCCAGCTCAGCAAACTGATGGCTAACATAGGGAGACCGACACAGGAAAGCTTTTGATGTCAACAACGCTCTACGGAGCAGAGCTATGGGCAGACTCACCGAGGAAGAAAAACCGACTTAAAGCACTGGAAAAAGTAGTCTCGGCATATCGTACAGTTTCAGGCGAAACTATATTGGAAAAGAAAATGTGGAAGAAACAACGTGGTGGCCATCACCACAAAAGAGGAAGTAAAGAACGAAACCATGACACAATAGCAAACTCGTTGGGAGCAGGGACATCATAGTAGATGGACGGCAAGGCTAATCAAAAATATAAAAGAGTGGTCGAGCAGAAAACATGAAGAAGTGAATTATTATACTACACAGTTCTTATCCGGGCACGGTTCATTCTAGGAAGTATCTGCATAAAATGGGGAAAAGCCGAAGCGCCGGCTTGTATATACGATCGAGGATAATCCTGAACACAGGTTTTCCAAATGCACACACCGGCAAATAGAACGAATTAGACTGCAGACTTTGGTCGGCCCCCTTAATGCTGACAACATTATAACTGTCAAGCTTCAAAGCGAGGAAAACTGAGATAACGAACGTGAAAAACTACATAGAAAACGTACTCCGGTTAAGGAAGCGGGACCTGGGCGCAGGTACATAAGTTTTAAGACAAGAAATATGGAATGCCACCCTGAAGCAATGCGAAAGTGGTCTCAGGGTGGGCGACGATTCCTCAGAGGAGAGTTTTTTAATGACCTGCAAGTGGCACATACGATTGCTATGACGACGCAATGATGATGCGGTAGGCATTTTTCTATCCTCTCGCCATAAAAAAAATTAAATTAGAAAAAATAAATAAAAAATAAATTTAATTGAAAAAAAATTTTATTAGAAAAATTAAATTAAATTAAATTAAGCAAAATAATGTAAACTACAAAGAAATAATATAAAATAAAAATTAATTTAATTATACAAAGCAATAATAATTTAATAATATAAACTTAAACGAAAAAAAATTAAATTTTAAAACTTAATTAAAATACAATGGGAAAAAACATTTTTTAACTTAAAAAAAAAATAAAAATAAATAAAAAATAAAATAAATAAAATAAAATTAAAATTAAAATAAAAATAAGAATAAAAATAAGAATAAAAATAAAATTAAAATAAAAATTAAAATTAAAATAAAAATTAAATAAAAAATAAAAATATACGTCCTTGATGTACGCCACATAGGGCAACAGTTATTCTAAATTTTCTACATTTTCGGGCTGTGATTTCCCTACGCTGCATGGGAGAATACTTTCTTCAATATTAAAATATTTCTTCTGAGAGTACAGAAAAATGTTAAAATTTAAAAATAATAATTTTTTGATTACTGAAAATAAATTAAGATTTAAATTCATTTATAAATTTATTAATTCATTGCATATTGATGATTCAGTGAGTATTTAATAAAATTAAATTAAATTTAAAGCACCTCATCAATAACTACGTAAATTTAACATCAATCTACATAAAGTCTTACGAAAAATCGTCTGAGTCACTTATCAATCACTTTTTGAATGAGATAAGCCACCTGTGTTTGAATGCGAAAAAAAAATGGGAAAAAAATTTTCAAGTGCCAAATGAGTGACGACTACGAAAAATTCTACACACGAGTATATTTCCTTAATTCTAATTGCCACAATAAATAGCTGTGCGATTACTGTAAATGCAATAAGTTTTTATGCTAATAAAATTTTGATTGTGATTGATAGTGATTCCGAATAATTCCGCAAAGAAAAATTTTAAATGCTATATCAACGTCATATTTGTAAGCACTCACTCACCTACATAGAATTCATAATTGTGCCAAAAGAGATTAGATGAGAAATTTGCAACAACAACAAAATTCTAAAGAGTTTATAAGTGCCTACAAAGTGTTTTCTGATTAAAATCAAATATGCCTGTATTTGCGCTATTAATATATATGTATTTACACATACATATAAAAAAAATTGTATGACGTGTTGTCAATTGGAAAATTTTAATTGAAGATCAGAAGTCCGCAAGAGTGTTGCGAATAAAATATTTTACGTTCAGCATATGCTATATACATACATATATACATACATATGCATATTGTATATACAACGTACGTGTATTTTATAACATACATATTTATGTATATACATACATATGTACGCATTATTGTATAATTTTTTATTTTCCAAAAAAAAAACCCCAAATTAAGACTCTTTGTCTACCCTTTTATGTTCGAAAGTAATAAAAAAAATCCTATAAAAATGTAATATATACAAATTTTGAAACGGTAATATTCCTGTATTAAACCAAAAAAAAATTTTTTTTACTTAATGAACTGTATTGCTAACGTTCAAAAACTGATACGATTTGGTTATAAGCGAAACGCTCTGATCTCTGACAGTTCGGTGCAGAGTGATGGAGGAAAGATGAAAAAAGGCTCAAAAACTAATAATAAAAATCATATAATTGTGGAAATTTTTAATTATAATATGTATCTATATATATATCTAATTAATATATGTTGACTAATTTCTTTGCAGAAAGTGAGATTTCTTAATGGAAGGAACTTAGTAAATCTGATCTTGGATACCAACGATAGGCGGATATTGTACTATTGCGATGTACATAGTTATCTGGTTCTTCAGTATCCTTTTTTTTCATAAAATCGAAGCAGTCGTATACAATATTATATAATATATAATAATTCCCTTCTACTCAAACTTTTTTCTTCACAAAAGTGAGGTTAATATTATTTTTTACCATAATTATTTAATTATTTTCCCCAGTTTATTGCTGTTTGCAAATGCCGAAGAGTAGAATGAATGCACAATATATACAAATATGCGATTATATATACAAATATGCGTAGCTAAATAAAAGGTGATGCATTTCGAACTTCCCCACTTTTTTAAAGAAAAAAAAAACAGAGAATTCCAGTTTAATGGGGAATGTTTATTTTCATTCGAAAGAACATTCTTTGGTATTTATTTTTTGAAGATTATCTCTTTCAAATGTTGGACGCGGCTACGTCTCAGATGGTGCATCCATTGAGTCCAATTTTCGATGATTCGTTCGAGTATTTCGACTGGTAACTGGCGAATGGAACGCGTGCTGTTTTGATCCAAGGTCTGAATCGCAGAAGCAGAATTGTGCGCATAGACTTTAGATTTTACATATCCCCAAAGGAAAAAGTCTAACGGTGTGATATAACACGATTTTGGTGGCCAATCGACTGGCCCAAAATGTGAAATTATCTGCTCACCGAAGTGTTCTCTCAATAAATCCATTGATTGATGCGATGTGTGGAAAGTGGCGCTGTCTTGTTGAAATCAAATGCCGCGGAGACCACGAGCTTCAATTTCAGGCATCAAATAGTCGGTTATCATGGCGCGATAACGGTCGCCATTGATGGTTGTTCTCACCGGAATCATTGTTGAATATATATGGACCGATAATTCCACTGGCCCACAAACCATACCAAACCGTTGTTTTTTCTGGATAAAATGGCAGCTCTTGGATCTCCTCGGGTTGTTCTTCGTCCCAAATATGGCAGTTTTGCTTGTTTACATACCCATTGAGCCAGAAAAGGGTCTCAGCACTGAACAAAATTCGGCTCGAAATCATCGGATCTTCTTGGAACTTTTCAATAGCCCATAGAGCGAAGCGATGTCACTTGGGAAGGTCGAGCGGCTTCAGCTCTTGCACAAGCTGTATTTTGTATGCTTTCAATTTCAGATGTCTACGTAAAATGTTCCAAGTCATTCCATACATCAGTCCGAGTTACTGCGAACGGCGTCGAACCGATTCTCCACGGTCTCCGTGAACACTCTCAGCTACGGCCGCTATATTTTCTTAATATAATGGATCTCAAGATGGGTGATGGTGTTGCGAATTGTACGCCCAGTGGGCCGATTATGTTGACCATAAGTTGAAAGAAGCGTGCGAAATATATTCTATACAAAATGTGAGTTTTCGTAATAAAGTTGAATGATTTGTAAACGTTGTTCAGGCGTAAGTCTTTCCATGATGAAATACCAAACAATACTGAACAAAAATAACATGACTCTTTACGATCAAAAACGAAATACTCATTGATCTTGTGAGCTAACCTGAATTCTTCATTCATAGCTGAATATGAACTCCTATAATCACAAAAAAAGAACGGAAAGTGGAATGCTTTTTTGAAGATTATCAGGATAATTTTAGATTTAGTTATGTTCTGTTTTGCATTGAAATAACGATATTTCCCTTAAATTTTCACACCACTGTAGTGAAAACATCCTAATCTACACTTCCACATTCTACCGTCGGTAATTCTCTCTTCTAAGAAACCAGTAATGAAAACTTTGAGAACGTTACATTTGTTAGAGCACAGAAACATACATACATAAATACAAAAAAGTAGTTGTAAAAACTTGTATGCATGAAATACCATAGTCACGATATGTGTGCTCAACAAGAAGGACTATTACTTCCAGGATATTGACCTCAAAAATGAATACTTGTTATATTTGCTCTCCACACTACAAGCATTGAACAGGCATTTTTCATGTCTCTTTAGTTCGTTTCGTTAATTTTTTTGTTGTCTGCTTGCTTTGGCTATTCCTTTCGCAGTTTTTTCCTTCAGCTTACTTATTGAGATTTTATTCTCATAGTTTCAACCACTTTACAATAAGATCGGTAATGTGAGCAGATCGTTTTTTTTTCTTTGCTTTTGCTTTGTTCCGCTTTTTTTTCTCCGCTGCATTGTGTGTATGGTTGGTTTCGCAGACGCTTGACAACAGCATTCTTGAGTGCAGACAACTCGTAGACGTTTAACTATAGAATCACAGGTATACATATAACATACATACATATATATAATAATTTGTATATATATATGTATAATTTTTTTCTATTGTATTTTCAGCTTATTTCTGTCATTTCGTGGCGAGAAGTGCAGAAATGTGCGTTTTGTTAATAGAACATTAAAAAAAATATACATTTTTTTTTAGCTTAGAATATGAATATTTTGAGGTTAGTTTTTGAAAAGTAAAAGTATTGCTGAATAAGCGTAATAAAATTAATATTTATAACTGAAAATAAAACAAAATAAATTTGAGTTTCTACAGAGTTATCCACTTTGCGATTTCCAAATAAAAAATTAAATTAAATCTTAAAAAAATTTTTTTTTATTATAAGGTTTGAATCTTGGCATTATATGTGAAATTATACATATCCAAATGACCGCCTCGTGATTTTTTACAAACTTCGATCTGTTTGAGGTAATTTTCGACTACTTTTTAGCACATATTGGGCGGAATCTCAGCCATAACTTAACGAATGTTGGTTTTCAAGTGCTCAAGAGTTAAAGGCTTATCCGCATAAACACGGATTTCCCCATAGCCTCACAAAAAAATGTCCAACGGTGTCAGATCGCACAAACTCGATGGCCAATTGACATCGCCAAAATGAGAGATTACACGGCCGGGAAATTTCTCTCGCAATAAAGCCATATTCGCTCGTGTGGCGTGGCACCGTCTTCTTACCACATATTGTCCAAGTCGTGTTCTCCAATCGCTGGCCAAAAAACGTCGGTTATCATACGATCATAACGCTATACATTGACCGTGACAGTCCCGACGTTATCGTTTTCAAAGAAGTAAGGCCCAATCACACCTCCAGACCAAAGAACACATCAGACAGTAAGTTTTTTTGTGTCTCTTCAATATCTAAGGATTCTCGAATCCCCAAATGAGACAATTTTGCTTATTTACGTATCGACCGAGTGAGAAATTTTGTTGGCACCCAATCGACGTTACTAAGACATTGTGAGTGGTCAGCTGGCTACAGTTGTTGTGTGAGTTGGACTTTATATAGACGTAGGTGTAAGTCAAAATACAAAATACAACATAAAGTGCCGTAGAAAAACACCAGCTCTTGAGGACCTCGAGAAATAGACACATTTGGGTTTTGGTTACACTCATAGCAGCGATATTTGAGGTAAAACGAGCAAAACGATGGTGCACAGGCCTTACAATATCTGTAACCGATCTAGTCTCATCAAATTTCTTTAAAAATTTACCACTTGTTTGAGTAGTTCGACGATTACGTGCATCGTAACCACGTTTTAATCATCATTTTTGTAGTCGGTTTCAACAATTTTCATGCGTTGCCCGGTTGTTAAGCGTTCCATTTTCATAAATGCCTGACTTTCAACCAAAACAAAACATGTGTGGGTTGACGAAGGCTAAGTTTGACAGATGTCAAAATAGAGCACTGCACTTTCGAGACCACTAAATGGATAACTCTTCGATATAAATAATATTTACCTCAAAGAAATCGGAGAAATTAAATGTAGCGAAAATTAATATTTTTTTATACAAAAATCTTTCTTAAAAACTTTCGCGAAATCCAAGTAAAATTTTTGCTTAAGCTCAGTGTTCCGAAAACTTTACTACTAAACATCAGTTTGGACACTAGCATTATTTTAGTAAACTGTTATAAAAATTATAATTTTAATAAATAATAATTTAATTTAATAAATGACAATTATTTTTGAAATTCCTTATTTTTCATGTGATTTCCATCGGTATCGCGTCAAGCTTTAAACGTTTTTAAAAGTTGTATATTCAAAATATTACGAAAAATTCCATTTATTTGATTTCTTTAATGATTTTTAACTATATAAATTACTTCAACACTTTTATTCTCATTTCATATTTTTAATATTTATTTATAGTTTTATTTAAAAGAATTATTTTAAATGCTTTTAACTAATTAAAATTCACTTTTCTTCCGTCGTAATTTTAACATTACGCTCATGCTTGCCAAATATGTACTAACTGTTTATGAATCTTGTATAATTTATGTCACGATCAGCCTAATTAGATTTTTATGAATTTTTTTATTTATTCCTTTTTGCACCAATTTTTTGGCACTTTATCCACATGCTTATCAGCAGATAAGCTTCATCTGCGTAAGCGCAGATTTTAAAAGGAAAATATTAGTTTCTCTAAATAACAACATCATCATTATGATAAAAAATCACTCAACTTGAAGCTATAATAAGGTGGGTTCATCAATTTTGAGAAAAAAAACTTTTCTTAAAATAATTTTAGCTAAAACAAGCGGCAATTTATTTTATATTGTGACAGAAATCACAAATACGAAGGCCAGACAGAAAGGAGTAGCAGTGTGAAGAGATTTCCAAATAAAAAGGTCAGACAAAAGAAGCAGCAGAATGATGCAAAATTTCCCGTACTAAGGACAAAAAAAGGGTCGACAATGTAAAGGCAATTCCCCGTAAAAAGGAGAGAAAAAAGGAGCGGCAGCATGATGCAAAATTCCTCATACTAGGGACAAACAAAAGGGTCGACAGTGTAAAGGAAATTCCACGTCGTTAAAGGATAAACGGAGCGGCTGCAGCTACCGCAGGCAAACGAATAATCAGACTATTCTTGAGCGCGTGAACAGAATGTTTGGACCATCGTTAGGTATAGAAGGAGCGGCAACAGCTATTTGCAGACAATCATATTGAAGACTCAGTGGTAATAACACTGGTACAAACTAAAGCGAATAATAAAAGACTGATAAAGATTTGTAAAGTAAACCGTAGGGTATAGAGAAGAAAATTGTAATTATTGAGAACAAAATAAACGTTGAGTAAATTCCTGACGATTAAGAGGCCAAACGGACAAATCTTGGACTATTATTTAGCAATGTAGTGATCGGACTCGAAGGATTTGGGAAATCATCGAGGGTAGCTAAGAAAAACGTTACAATATTTATATTTTTGTGTTTCGCTTGAAATTTACAAATAGAATCAAATAGTTTTAAAATTATATGTAACATATATAGATCCAAAAACCATTGTTGTTTTCTTCAAAAATAATTTTTAAGAAAATACCTATGTAGAACAATGCCTGGTAAAAATTTCAAACAAGCCATACCCACCCTAATGTCCAGGTCATCTTTTAATCTCCAAATATTTGTAAAAAAAAACAAAAAATATTTTAATTATAATTATAAATTGTTTGTTTGGTAAATATTTGAAACAGATCGACAAACAGTGGCACTTCTGAAATGCGCTTTTCGGTATATCCGTCATCTACATTACATTTTCTGGCAAAACACTACAATATTCTGTTAGTCTCATGTTCATCTGAACATAGATCATGGTGAGTGGATTCCACAACCTAATCTATAATCGGGTTTTGAGCCTAAAGAAAATTTGGCTATAGCTCTCTGATCCAGAGCATTAGCATTTCTCGATTTTATGTTGTCTGGTATTATTTTGAAATGCTTAAGGTAATGTAGTCCAGCTCTTTCAAAGTAAGAGTTAATATTTGCGCATTTCTTATACTGCGATTTCTCAAATGCGGAGTTACGTTCTGCCTAATTGCTTCGCAGATCGTTTCGAATTTGCTCTACAGATCTAAGACAAGAAAATTTAGCGCAGTTCCAGAACTTCTGAGAGAGTCAATATTTATGCTGTCATAATGAAGAAAAGATCTGCAAAATGAAAGTAAATTACATCGGGTGCTGATCGCCAGACGATCCGAACTACTCTGTATATGTATCTAGTGACGGTTTTAGATTCCATCTCTTGCAGTTATAGCATTTTTCAACCTTTTCGAGTTTACCCGAGTTCGGGCTGCGGTTGAGTTTGCTATTTAAGATTATCCCGAGATATTTGACTTTGGTACAGAGAGTAATCTGAATGGGTAGAATTCTGTTTTTGCTGGGTTGACATCCAGCTCGAAGTCCTTATGACAGTTTCCTTCAATATATAGGGTTTTCCAATAAAAGTGATATGATTTATAAGTGTCGTTTTGACCATTTTTGATATGTCATGATCTTTAAATTTTTTTAATTGTATTCAGTAATGTTTACAATTTCATCGCTGGTCCACCATAAGCGTCGTGAATTTGCTGATTTTGTCTTGTCGATAACGATTTTTTTTAAGAAGATCATCTTCTCCGATGAGGCTCACTTTTGTCTTAGTGGTGCGGTGAATAAACAAAACTCTCGATTCTGGTGCGAAAAAAATCCACTAATTATTCGTGAGCAACCATTACATTCATCTAAATTGGTGTGGTTTTTGGTCTGGTGGAATCACTCCGTACTTCTTTCGAAATGAAGCTGGTAGCACCGTTACTATCAATGGAGAGCGGTATACATATATCGATAATAATAACCAATTTTTATGGCAACAATTGGATGAAGTTGATCTTAACAATATCTGGTTTCAACAAGACGGGGCTACGTGTCACACAGCACGTGCAACAACCGAATTATTGCGAGAAAGGTTTGGAGATTCGATTATTTCAAGAAATTTTGACATTAAGTGGCCTCCAATAAGTTGTGATTTAACACCATTAAACTACTTCTTGAGGGGTTATTTGGAGTCACTGGTCTTTAGCAATAAACCAGACTCTCTTCAAGCTTTAAAAGTCAATATTGAATGTGCTATTCATGATATACGACTTGATTTTGTGAATGATGTTATATTCAGAACTTAATTGTATCGATTTTACTTCACATTAAATAAAAAACATTTGAATTTCCTTAACAAGTAGTGTTTTTTTTTTTTTTAAGAAATCATAACACTCTTATTGGAAACCCCTTCATATGTATGTCGTTTTGGAATAGATTACTTAGAATTTTAAGGTGTTTTCCTCTCGCTGTTAGGATAATGCATTCAGCGTGCGCTACCACACCACAATTCATGCTATTCAGTTTCCGTATTTCCTGTAAGACAGCCAACAGTAGGCATAAAAATTTTCCTTAAGAGGTAGCGCTTCAGGTGAGTCTGGTAATGCGGGCGTTAGCCAATTCCACGAAGTCACTTTACTCGAAAGCTTAGAAGCCAAGTAATTTTCTACGTACCAACATAGGAAGTAGAGAATCCTGTTCTTCAACATATGGTGCCGAGCCGATTTGCGACTAGCGTATTTTTATGTTTCTGTATACGGTCACATCTTATCTTAAATTAACTAAAAACTAACTTTATCAGTTCTAATCACTCAGTAAACTGCTGAAAATTAAAGAAATAATACATAAAAATTAAATAAAAATTTTGTTGTTCTTAATACCACTTAAGTGACTGTCTGAGACGTTTATCAATGCTTTGGCGGCGTTAGACCTACGCTATCAAAATTATAAATTTAAGGAGTTGGTAACAGTTGAAATACTACTGTGTAAAGTGCTATATCTTTAGTGTAATTATTGAAAAAATAATAAATTTAAATTTAAATTAAAAAAAATAGGGAAAAAATAAAGATAAAAAACACTGCAGGCAAAATTTCAATTTTGTATTGATAATTTCAAAAGAACTTGGAATAGACGATTAGACTCCAAGTAAAAGTAGATAAAATAATAATAAAAATTTAATAAAATTAAATTAAAATTTACTAAAAATAAATTTAAAAAAAATCATCTGATCCAAAAAAAAAAATTAAGTTCGTTTGCCTTCGCGATTTTTTGTAATTTTTTACAGTGTTAATTCACTATTCGATATAACGAATACGATGGCCCAAACATTCCGATCACGCGCCCTAGAATATGCTGATAACTCTATGGTCTACAATAGCTGCTACCACTTCTTTTATCTGTCATTCGTCTTTGGTATTTTCGTCACACTGCCCTGCCCTCCTAAGACTGATCGACCCGATCATACACACTATCCGTTTTCCCTTTTCAGGCGAAACACTTTCATCTTCTTTCTTGGTTCGATTCGATACTCCGTGTTATTCATCCATTCGATTACTTGTACGGACCTTTCAGCTTGCACTACAATCTCGGATACAAACTTTTCTTCCGTGGAGAATTGTATTCATTACTTCTTCTTCATTGGGACACGAGAAATCTTCTTGACAGGCAGTGATAGTTTCATATTGCCGAACTCAATCACTCTTTAAATCGATCTTCATTCCTTGACCAAAGAGAAAGTCCACACCAACTATAAGTATGATTTCATCTACGATTTCCGCTACTATGAACTTATGTAACACTGTAAATGCCGATTATGACTTTATATATGGCTTTTCCTACAACGTTGGTGTCCTCGCCAGTTACTCTTCTCAAGTTAGCTCCATATAATGGACTTACTTCCGTGGAGATCAAATCAAATCGAAAGTGGAGTGCAATGGTTAGTACTCGCTCATACCTATCCACATATCCACCAATAGTAAAGCTGCTCGTTTTATTACGAAACCGGGACGGAAATTAGGTTGCATTGTTCCTAAACTTTTAGTTTTCGTGCACCTTTTTATCTGGTGGATCCCATATTAAAGTCGCGAGTGAAGTGTGCTGGTCTTCAACAGTTGTAACAAATCCTGATACTAATTTTTTGGCGGTTGCACCACTACAAAATTTCTCCTTGAAGAATTTCGACGTTTCCAATTTGCTTTCATCATCACATCTGGACTTTCTGATCTACACAAGAGGGCGAACGTTTCATGTGTCTGAGCATGCGAGACAGTCTCAGCAAATACTCGTTTTGGCTTTGGATTCGCATATGTCTCTCGCTTGCTATACTTGCTCCTTATTCTGCTGATAAAACTCTGAATTTTTATCCTTTCGAGGTATGCTCCAAGACTACTATCTCCATATTCCAATTGAGCTAGCCGTTCAATCTCACAGGCAAATTTCTGCAGGTTCTTGTTGAACTTCTGGTAGCTGTTCTCTATTTAGCAGAGGATCCATTTCGAGGTTCCCTAATTTTTTAAAAAAGAAAACACAGAAAATTCAAATTTGGTGGGGAGTGTTTATTATCATTCGAAAGAACATTCTTTCGGCATTTATTTTTTGAAGATTATCTGTTTCAAATGTTGGCCGCGGCTACGTCTCAGTTGGTCCATCCGTTGAGTTCAATTTTCGATGACTCGCTCCAGCCTTTTCGACTGGTAACTGGCGAATGACACGCGTGATGTTTTGCTCCAAGGCCTGAGTCGAAGCGGGATTGTACGCATAGACTTTAGACTTTACATATCCCCACAGGGAAAAGTCTAACGGTGTGATATCACAGAATCTTGGTGGCCAGTGACCGGCCCAAAACGTGAAATTATCTGCTCACCGAAGTGTTCTCTCAATAAATCCATCTTGTTGAAACCAAATATCGCGGAGATCACGAGCTTCAATTTCAGGTATAGTCGGTTATCATGGCGCAATAACGATAGCCATTGACGGTTAGGTTCTCACCGGCATCACTTTTGAAGAAATATGGACCGATGATTCCACCAGCCCACAAACCACAACCAAACCGTTGTTTTTCTGGATGAACTCATAGCTTTTGAATCTCTTCAGGTTGATCTTCGTCCCAAATGCGGCACTTTTGCTTGTTTACATACCATTGAGCCAGTAATAGGCCTCATCGGTGAACAAAATTTGGCTCGAAAACGTCGAATTTCTTTGGAACTGTTTCAAGAGCCCATAGAGCGAAGCGGTGTCGCTTGGGCAGGTCGAGCGACTTCAGTTCTTACACAAGCTGTATTTTGTATGCTTTCAATTTAAGATCTCAACGTAAAATGCGCCAAGTCGTCCGATGCGTTAGTCCGAGTTGATGCGAACGGTTCCGCATTAGATATCCACGGTCTACGTGCACACTCTCAGCTACGGCCGCTATATTTTCTTCACTGCGTGCTGGACGTGGTATATTCGGTCGAATATTATCCAATAATGAAAGCTGGGTCTCAAGATGGGTAATGGTGCTGCGAATAGTATGCTCAGTAGGCCGATTATGTTGACCATAAGTTGAGCGAAGCGCACGAAACATTTTCTTTACAGGACGTGAATTTTTGTAAAAAAAGTTGAATGATTTGTAAACGTTGCTCAGGCGTAAGACATTCCATGATGAAATGCCAAAAATTTGTTATGGAAAATAACATGACAGCTTGACACGACTCACACGTGATCTGTCAAAAAAAAAGGCTATTGAAAAAAGTAGCTCTACTTGGATCACCCTTTATATGCGGAACTTTTGCCATACTCGTTACTAAGTAATGAGAAATTATTAATTAATTAAGAAAAAATGCCTCAAATTTACGTAACAGTAAGTATTTTGACAGCTTGACGGGGATTCCCTCAATTTCTTTCACGCCTTAAAATCTATTTATTTACAGTTATTTCGTGTTTTATGAGTAACACATAATATATGCTTTTATAATTAGAAAATTTTCAAGAGAAATCGCAACAGAAAAAGAAAAAATTAAAATATCAATAATAACAATAAACAACAACAACAATCTTACATAAAACAACAACAAGAAACAAAACCAAAAAAGTAATGAAAAAACAGTCATCTTAATATGAAAAGAAAAAATCTCTGGAAAAATAAACAAAAATGGTTAAATAACCTCAAATAAAGCTTATATATGCCCACAGCGGTACATATGTATGTATGTACATATTCATGTACCTACATACATACCTCAGTATATTGGCATACTCAATTAAGCAACCAATTTAACAAATTAAAGCTTCTTCTTCTTCTTCATTTGCAATTCTTTTTTTTTACATTTTTATAAGGTTATTAACTCCGCCTGAGTCACAATGATCACATTCGTTTTGGACTTTACTTAAAGCCAACAAATAAGACAACGCGAAGAGCTCCACTTTAGATGCATGTAAGGGTATGTATGAAGGCGGACATGTCTACAAATCAAATGATGCAATATAAAGTGAATATAACGCAATATTATCTCTCTCGTACTAACAATTGAAGTTAATGGGGAGAAAGTCTGGAAGCGTAAGCAAATAAATGTATTCATCCGGGAATTGTCACTGAAATCATTGGTGATCATCGCAGTGATCACTCGAGGGCAACATTCTCCATAGTTGATCGTGTTATAATAGCAATAAATTAAGTATTTTTCATATTAAAGGGACTTGTCAATCTAAGTTTCAACCACTAATTCAATTGAATAAAAGTAATTTGTGAATAAAGCATGCAACTATAAGATGGGGACAAGGAAAGCATCTTTGAGCGAAAACATCATCAGAAAAGCGTTGAGACTGCTTGAGTTCATAAAATGCCAAACAAAATTATTTGTGGGACCATACGTTCGGGCATAAAAAGTTCTATCGTGCTTCTAGCCTGTCATCGAATCCGAAGTTCTTCAGAAATTAATCGATCACATTGTGATTGTCGAAAGACAATTGCCCATTATTTGAGATATACATACTATCCCGGGAGATAACATTTATTGGAAGTGGGCTTAAGTATCTAGCAATTACAAGCGGCTAGAGAGCGTTTTCTATTCGAACTTTTTGGCGCTTTGTAACCGCTGAAACGATTTTATCCGAGCTCCTCCTCCAGTTTTTGGTTTTGCGCCTTGATGTTTTTACCAACAAATGGAGGGATTACCGTTTATTCTAAGCCGCCTCCGAACGGTCGGTGGGTTTTTTATGATAAGCTTTTATTTCATATCAGAAATACACTCGGATGGGTTGACATTCCCTGCCGCGGGGCGACCACAATTAGAAAAATTTATTTTCGATAATTTTGGATGTAGCTCAAACCTGGACTCGAACGCAGGTCTTCCGAATTGTAGTACGCTAACCACTCGGCTATTGCAGCCGAATTACACCCCTGCAAAAACAAAAATGTTATCGAATTTTGATAGTATCACGATCTCGTCAACAGAATCATAATCAGGCCGCGCTATTCTTTTCTTAAGGTAAGTAGGTAGGAATGCTGCTTGAAAGATTTTTGCATCGGACCCAATTCACATTTCAACATTGCTAAATTTGTTTCCGATTCCTCAGGAGATGCTTCCTACTTTTCCAACTCGTCACCTCTGTCGGAAACCAGATTATCGAGATTATGAGGTATTTCAATATACTGCTTTGTCCATAACTCTTCTGATTCCAGCATCCCAACTACTTTGATACAATTCTTTCGAATTCGCATTGAATTTTCTGTCGGGACATCAGATTAGGTTAGGTGGTTGCGATTGCCGGACATCAACTCATTTAGCTCACCAAAACGGGCTTTTTCTGATACCACTGTGGATCCTAATGACCCCCACATGCTAGTCAAACTAGTGTGTTTGTAAAACAGAGCCATCGAACCCAATCTTCCAAAGTGAGGGTGTTTACAATGGAAGTGGCTTAAGGTTCTTTTTTGTCTCTGCAACTTCTGCAGAAGTTGTTGTTGTTGTTGTTGTAACTGCACAAAAAATCCCCAAATTTGGCTTCGGGGAATATTGCGGGAGTGACAGTCCTTGGGCGGATAAAAAATTCGGGTCGTTCCCGACCGTGGCGGGAACTATTGGCTTCTAGTCGCCTTTTACGACAGGCATGGTTTACCGCAGGTAAATTCTTGCACCTCTTACCGGCAGGGAGACTGCAGAAGTCATTAGATTGTACGCTTAACCTCTCTGCGTACCTACCCAATAAAAGATGACCTGTAAGATATCTCATTTCTTGTTTAGCGCGATAAGGTTACGTGAATTTTTATCCCATGTCACATTGTCCTGAACACATTGCAAGAATTGAGATTTTTCCATCTTGATTTAGCTTTTTTGATGAATAACTCTTCTATAGTGACGTTACAAGTGGAGAAAGGCATGCCCAAACTCGCCCGCCTTTTCATTACCCAGTTTCTTATTGTGTCCAGGCACCCAAACTAAGTTTAAAGAGAATTGCCTAGTAATCACATTAAGTGATATGCAGCAATTCTCTACAGTTTCCGATTCCCTTCTTACAGATTCCAGGGCTCGTCTGAGTGTAACATTGGGCTAAGACAATTCACAGCCTCATGTATAGCGGTCACTTTCGCGCGAAAAACACTACAATGATCCGGTAAATGAAGGGATTTGCTAATACTAAGTTCCCTTTAGTAGATTTCGCCACCGACCCTGTTAACGCATCCGTGGTTTATTACACGGGACAGTTTTTTAGGAATAAATATAAATTTATTTTTTATTTTATCTAATTTTTTCCTGCCTTATTTTATTTTATTTTATTTATTTTATATTACTTTTTTCAATTCAACTTTTATTTATTTTATTTTTTCGATTATTTTATTTTAGCTTATTTTATTTTATTTCATTATACCTTTCAAGTGCATGAGATGTAATATTAAATTTGGTTCGAAATATGTAGGTGCAAGAAGGAGTAGATATATTTATTAATTTAGACCCTCAATTTTTGAGATATTTCAATCAAACTTGGTAGGAAGATGCAACTATGTGTTTAAACGATCATTTGCCTGAATCCCAGATCGGAGCACTGTAGCATATATACGACTAATTTTTCAGATTTGCTATTTCGGGTCATAAAAAGTATCTAAGAACGTTAAATACTACACATATATAGGGTTTTCCAATAAGAATGATATGATTTCTTTAAAAAAAAACACACTAATTGTTAAGGAATTTCAAATGTTTTTATTTCATGTGAAGTACAATCGATTACTTTTAAAGTCTGGTTTATTGCTAAAGACCAATGATTTCAAATAACCCCACCAGTAGTCTAATGGTGTTAAATCACAACTTATTGGAGGCTATTCAATGTCACAATTTCGTGAAATAATCGAATCTCCAAACCTTTCTCGCAATGATTCGGTTGTTGCACGTGCTGTGTGACACGTAGCCCCGTCTTGTTGGAACCAGATGTTGTTACGATTAACTTCTTCCAATTGTGCCAATTTCTATTTAATATTTTTTTTTACTTCTTTTTTTATTATATGATATATTATATGTTTTTAATAATTATTTTCTACTTTTAAACTTTTTTTTTTAATATATTTTTTTTATTATATTTATTTTTATTTACTTAATTTTTTTTTGCCTATTAATTATTTATAACTTTATATTTAATTTAATTTAATTTAATTTATTTTTTATTTTTTTTATTGATTTTATTTTAATTTAATTTATTATATTTTATTTTATTTTATTTTAATTTGTCTTATTTTACTTTATTTTATTTAAATAAATTTTATTTATTTTATATTTTTTATTATATTTTTTTAAGAATTTTGCTCAATTTACTTTAATTTATTTTAATTGCCTTAGCTTCATTTAATTTATTTATTTATTTTTTATCTTTTTATTAAATTTAATCTAAAATTATTTCACTTTATTTAATTTTATTTTTTTAACTTTATTTTTATTTTTATTTTAATTTTTTTTTTAACTTTTATTGTAATTTTTTTTTTTTTTTGATTTTAAGTTACTTTATTTTACTTGCTCTTTTTTTAAATTAAGTTTTATATTATATTATACTTAATATAATTTTACATTATTTTTTTTTCTAATAAATTTTTTAATGAATTATACATAATTTTTTTATTTGTTTCATTTTATTTCATTTTTTTACTGCATTTTGCTTAAATTACTTCATTTTGTTTTCTATTAACTTATTTAATTTAAGTTAATATTATTTGATGTGATTTTTATTAATTTTTTTATTTGTTTTTTTTTTTATTTTGTTTATTTTTATTTATTTTTTTATTTTTTTTATTTTTATTTTAAATTGCTGCTCACGTAAAAAAATAAAAGTAAATACAAAAATCACATATATATATATATTGTGAAAACTTTCTCCCTCAGAAAATATATTTAATCTCACGTTTTTTATAGCAAATTTTCCTTTGTGATTCATACGTCAAAGCAAACAAGTATTTTTAAGTACTAGAAAATGAGATTTCCTTTTTCCTGAACCAATAATAAAATTATTAAATTAAGTTAGATATTAATTTTTTGACTTTATGATATCAATATCATTTACAATGCCCATGCTGAGACAAATAGGTTACATTGCACTTAAATAAGCATCAGTTTAATAAAAAAATTAAATTCAAAATTAAATAGAAAAAAATTAAAAAAAAGAAAAAAAATTAAAGAATGAAGGATAAAAAATGTTAAAAAGATTTTGAATTTTTTTACATTCTAATTTTTCGCAAATTTATTTTTCACTTCACAAATGATAGATAAGTATAGTCCAAAGTAGATGCATATATCTGTAGCTGTGTATATAATATAATGAATTTTTCAGCACTGCACTTACCAAAATAATCTAAACTCTCGTGACTTGCTGCCTGTGTAGTAGTGGTAGTAGTTGTTGCTTTGGGTAATATATTTTGTGTGGTTTTAGAAACAATTTTTTTTTTACTTTTTAATGCGGAAATAATATTACATGCATGTGTATGGGAGGGAGCAATAGCGGAAAATTTCACTTTTTTTTTCAAAACGAAAACGAAAGCAAAGTGGATTTTCTAACTTTTTAGTACAATTATTAATTATTGTATATTTTTAACACGAAACAACAAGGTTCGTGTTAAATATCCCCAAACGGCTACATTGGGAAATGCAAAGATTTTTTATTGAATTCGCGGCGTTGTGTTCAAGTTACGCTTTTTTTAGCTGGTTGAGTTTTTTTTTTTACTCGTGAGAATTAAGTTTTTTTATATTTTTTTAGCTTTTTATTTATTTACCACAATTTGTATATTACAAATTAACGTTTTCCTTTCAATAATTTGCGCAATAAAAATTTTGCTACAATGTTCTTGGAAATTTTTTTTTAAAATATTTAACGCTCCTTTTCTATGAAGGCAGATAATTTTTTGTTTGTATGTCTGTTTGTATGTTTGTTTAGGCACGTATGTATGTATTATTTATTTCACAATTAAATCAGCGTAAAACACAAATACTAAATAATGCACAGATAACAATTTCGTTTAAAAATTTCAATTTTTTTTGTTTGATTTTTTTTTTCAAAATTTATATATTAAATGTTAATATGTATTTTTCTGTATATATATATATATATATGTATCACAATTTTCCTGGTTGATTGATCGCGCAGAACTTATTTTTAGCACTTTTTTGTGAGCAAATGCGAAATGCGAAAATTTTTGCACAAATTTTCTACTTTTCCTTCAATATGCACACGTTTTACTATAAATGAATTTGCCGTTTTCTACTTTTTGTTAGCGCTTTTCTCTACGCGTTCTCTACGAATACGTTGTTTAGTGATCAACGCTGTTGATTAGACTGTGTGCTGTCCACAGTTCATTCGATACGGCGTTGTCGCCTACCATCGCTGCGAAATAATTACGTTCTCACTGTCTCTGCTCCACGCTGATCGAGGCAATAAGTGATTTTATGTACATATGTACATACAGACGAACTTTGTATCCAGGTACCTACATATGTACATACATATGTACATATCTTGGCTGGTCGAGAAGTTTTCAAGCGGCTATAGCATCCATAATTTACTCCATGTAGACTCTCTCATATTCGTAGATACAAATTTATATATACATACACATATATTTATATGTACATATTTATTTATATAGCCAAGTATATAATGTAGCTAGACAGCCCAGACAGACAGATACAATTGTAATGCATTGTTGCTAACGTCGCACAACCCCATCAACCACCATCATTACCATTACCACCGCACTGCTGATGGTGGTGGGAATCAGTCTCATCACTGTAAGTCGTTGACTCCATACCGGAATTTTAATTTTTGTCTGATTTCTATGATGTACTGGAAATATGAAAAAGATATCTTATTAAGAGGACTCTTTCGAGCATTTCGCCTAGGAACTGGCGAATGACACGCCAGTTGTTTTACACCAAGACCTGAATCGAAGCGGGATTGTCCGCACAGACTTTAAACTTTACAGAGAAAAGTGTGAAATTATCTGCTCACCGAAGTGTTCTCTCAATAAATCCATTGATTAATGCCACGTGTGGGAAGTGACGCCGTCTTCTTGAATCCAAATGTCGCGGACATCACGAGCTTCAATTTCAGGCATCAAATACTCGGTTATCATGGCGCGATAACGGTCGCCATTGACGGTTACGTTCTCACCGGCATCATTTTTGAAGAAACATGGACCCATGATTCCATCGGCCCACAAACCACAACCAAACCATTGTTTTTTCCTGGATGAAATGGTAGCTCTTGAATCTCTTCAGGTTGCTCTTCGTCCCAAATGCGGCAATTTTGCTTGTTTTCAAGCCCATTGGGCCAGAAATTGATCTCATTGTTCAACAAAATTTGGCACGAAAACGTTGAATCTTCTTCAAACTTTTCAAGAGCCCATAGAGCCGAGCGATGTCGCTTGGGAATGTCGAGCGACTTCAGTTCTTGCACAAGCTGTATTTTGTACGCTTTCAATTTAAGATCTCGACGTAAAATGCGCCAAGTCGTTTTATATGTCAGTCCGGGTTGCTGCGAACGGCGCCGAATCGACTCTCCACGGTATTCGTGTACGCTATCAACTACAGCCGCTATATTTTCGTCACTGCGTGCTGGACGTGGTCTATTCGGTCGAATATTATCCAAGAATGAATGCTGGCTCTCAAGGTGGGTGATGGTGTTGCGAATAGTGCGCTCAGTTTCAGCCGATTATTTTGACCATAAGTGGAGCAAAGCGTGCGGAACACATTCTTTACAGAATGTGAATTTCCGTAATAAAGTTGAATGATTTGTAAATGTTGTTCAGGCGTCAGTCTTTCCATGATGAAATCCCAAACAATACTGAACAAAAATAACATGACAGCATGACACGACTCACGCGTGATCTATCAAAAAAAAAAGTCTATTGAAAAAAGTACCACTACTTGGATCACCATTTATATAATAACTGGAAATACCGTCTGTTCCTAAGAATTTAAACACCTCGAAGCCGTTGATCGCTCCAAATATTTTATCTTGTAATATGATATTTGGTGGAATGCGCCCAATACTATCTTTTAAAGATTCGATATCTGTACTGTCTATACATCCTGAAAGATATGTATTGACCATTTCTTTCAAAGAGTTATCACTTCATTTAGTTTATGATCCACACGTTTTTGCGTATTATCATAGAAGCAGTCAGCTACTTAAATAGTAATTGTCTACGCCTAGCTATGTCGGTTAAACTTGCCATAGAAATTCCCCTACGACTTCCTCTGGTCTACTACGCCTTATATTTCCTAGCCCTAATCATAGAATAGATCTCAATTTATCAGGCAGCTAGTTCATACTCATTGACTTTCTTTTCAACGCTAGCAGAACCATTTTTATATCATTATAATTAATTAGTTTACTGAAGTCTGCCTCTTGTTTGTTATCTCAACTGGTGTAAGGTCAAAAATTTCATTTACCCCGCCTTCTAATAATTCTTGGGGCAAATGTAGTAAAAAGTCCCTTAACAGAATTCCAAAGAATCTGCTTTGCTTAATCAAATTTTGGCGGTTTTTTAAAGTTCGATGATCGTCTAAAAGAAAGTACCACGAAGTTTTACTTTGTTTGTTACTGAACGGCTCAGTGAGATCAGACATTAGTTTCTTTACACCAAAGTCAGCGGTTGCCTGCATTCAACCATATTATTGCTTAGAACTTTATGTGCCTTGGAAGGAAAAGTATTGGAATAGCTCAGTCCGTAAAATCTGCTCTTTAGAAAGGGTGCTCCAAGTAGAGGTACTTTTTCCAATAGCGTTTTTTGACAGATCAAGCCATCACCCATCTTGAGACCCAGCATTCATTATTGGATAATATTCAATCGAATAGACCACGTCCAGCGCGCAATGAAGAAAATATAGCGGCCGTAGCTGAGAGTGTGCATGAAGATTGTGGAGAGTCGATTCGGCGCCGTTCGCAGCAACTCGGACTGACATATAAAACGACTTGGTGCATTTTACGTCCAGATCTTAAATTGAAAGCGTACAAAATACAGCTTGTGCAAGAACTGAAGCCGCTCGACCTTCCCAAGCGACATCGCTACGCTCTATGGGCGCTTGAAAAGTTCCAAGAAGATCCGATGTTTTAGAGCCAAATTTTGTCCAGCGATGAGGTCCATTACTGGCTCAATGGGTATGGAAACAAGCAAAATTCCCGCATTTTGGACGAAGAGCAACCTGAAGAGATTCAAGAGCTGCGATTTCATCCAGAAAAAACCACGTATTGGTATGGTTTGTGGGCCGGTGGAATCAGACGGCGCCACCTCCCACACTTCGCATCAATCA